>NW_021011479.1:2565685-2696970 GCF_003987935.1 Bombyx mandarina
CGGGACGGGACGCACCTCGCACACGTAGGGCCGCTCGCCGGTGTGGATGCGCACGTGCTTCTTGTAGTGCTCAGGGTACACGAAGGAAGCGCCGCACGTGTCGCACTTCAGCGGGCGCTCGCCAGTGTGCGAAGCCTTGATGTGGTACTCCAGCAACCTGGCGCAATCGAGCAACAAAGTGTTTTTTTTTATTGCTCTTGTAGGCAAACGACATACGGCCCACCTGATGGTGAGTGGTTACCGTCGCCCGTGGACTTCAGCAATGCCAGGGGCAAAGCCAAACCGCTGCCTACCGCTTAATACTGTCCGGACGTTACAACGACTCCGATGCGGACGTTACAAGAGGGAGCATGTCTCGCTGTTTGTCCGCGATGAACTACACGACTAATGTAGCGATTGGAGTAAAACTTCGCGCATTGTGTGCACGTATGTTCAATTTGAGTAATAGGACAGTATTTATCTCAATTTAAAATCATTGATTGAAAATTATTTGTATATATTGTAATGGTTTTAATTGACTAAAATTCACGGGTATACTAGCATACCTATAGGCGTGATCCTCAATAATGAGGGAACAACAATGAATGAAAAAATATCCACTGGTGGTAGGACATCAGGTGAGTCCACACGAGTAGATACCACCACCCTGCCTATTTCGGCCGTGAAGCCGTTGTAACTACACTGAGACTTTCGAACTCATATCTCACAGGGTAAGTGGCGGTATTTACGCTGTTGATGTCTATGGGCTCCAGTAAACTGTGGGCTGTGAGATCTAAGCTTGCATTACTGAAGTAGTAGTACCTCCTCCGCTTGAACCGCTTGGGACAGTGCGCGCAGTGGTGGCGGCGCTCGTTGAGGTGCGTGGCGCGGCGGTGCGAGTCCAGGTTGGAGCGCTGCGAGAACGCCGCGCCGCACGTGTCGCACGAGAACGGACGCTCGCCTGCAGCGGTCCACGGGCACTCCGTCAGCGAGCGCAACTCAATACACACACTCGTTTAACGACAAAGTTTGTCACACAATGTGACTTGCGACGAGTCGTCCTGAGCCCCGGTGAGGATGGTTTGTGGATTAGCAAAAATTAACAACAGGTATCGTTCCACAAGGTAAGATAAGGTTGACAGGGACTAAGTACAGAACTCGGCTGGAAAACCACCCAAATACTTTAGCTAATGCGTTGACAAAAGTCAGTTACATCAAACGACTGAAACGTCATGATATACAGGGAGTTGGTGACAGATGGTGATCAATGAGGAGTCTCCTGGTGAGGAGCCTCTTCGACGCGATGGCACACGCAACGCATCTGCTAATAGTCCAGGGCTGATCGCAGATAGGCACAAACAAAAAGGAATCCTTCCGTTAGTATGCGTATTCGTCGGTACCTGGTCCGCACTAGTACACATAGACAGTGCCTAGTCCGCAATAGTACGCGTACTCGTCAGTATCTAGTATATATACTCGTCGGTACCTAGTCCACACTAGTACGCGTATTCGTCAGTACCTAGTATATATACTCGTCGGTACCTAGTCCGCACTAGTACACGTACTCTTTAGTACCTAGTATATGTACTCGTCAGTACCTAGTCCACACTAGTACGCGTATTCGTCAGTACCTAGTCCGCACTAGTACGCGTCCGCGCTACAGTAACAGTATCACCGGGTAGTAGCGGACCTGTGTGCGTCCTCATGTGGTCCCTCACTTCGGCCCTCCTCGCGAACGCCTTCTCGCACACGCCGCACACGTACGGCTTCTCCCGGGAGTGGACGATGCCGTGCACCTCCAGGTTGTGCTGCGTGCCGAACGACTTGTCTGGAACACGGACCGGGTGACGTCATTTGAGGCCAACTACCACTGGCCACATATGACGTCACGTTAAACATGACTTTAATGAATTTTAATATTATCACAATTTACATATTTAACTAGCGACCCGCCCTCGCTTCGCTTCGGAACATTAAATGTTATCTATACTAATATTATAAAGAGGAAAGATTTGTTTGTTTGTTTCGAATAGGCTCCGAAACTACTGGACCAATTTGAAAAATTCTTTTTCCATTAGAAGCCGACATTGTCCCTGATGAACATAGGCTACTTTTTTTTATTATTTTTTTTATTTTATTTTTTTGGTTTCATGTGTGTTTTAATGTTTCCGAAGCGAAGCGAGGGCGGGTCGCTAGTTATTCATAACTGAGTCCCGCGACGTTATGTCCCGTCGTACCGCGGGTGACGCCGCGGGGCGAAGCTAGTCTAAAAAAATTATTTTAGGGTATTATTTAGGCTAAATTAGGTACTAAATTACTTAGGCTGTAAAGCCTAAGTTACTCCTTATATCATCGGCTACCTATCAGTGAAAGTCCCGTCAAAATCGGTGCAGCCGTTCCAGAGATTAGCCGGAACAAACAGACAGACAGACAGACAAAAATTTTTGAAAATGCTATTTTGGTGTATGTACCGTATATATATATTCATATGCATGTAGTACAGACGCTCCAATTTTAATTATATGTATAGATAATTTATAACGCAAATTACGAAAATCAAACTTGAGTTAAGATTGAGTTTCGATTTCATTTTCACCGGTTCAATTACAAATCATCATCATCATCATCATTATCCTGCCCTTCTCCCAGTCACCTAGGGTCTCTGCAACATGTTTTCTCCTTCCATACTCTTCTATCATATACAATTTCTTCGCTCACTCCCCTCTTACTCATATCGTCTTTCACGCAATCCATCCATTTTTTCTTCTTCTATCATTTCGTCTCATCACATGTCCATACCATCCCAAACGCACACTTCCCAGCTTCTCTGTCACAGGTGCCCCTTTCAGACTTCCTCTAACGCAGCGGTCGAGGAACCGGGGGGTAAATTATTCCAAATGGGGTAAAATGAAATTTTAGGGGGTAAAAATGAAACTTTTGTTAGTAAAAAGTATATATTGTGAAGTGAAACTTCTTTAGAATCGTTGTGATTTCAAACTCGATGAAACGAAATGAAACGAAACGAAAAAATAAGTCCATAGAGACACAAACACATAAATAAATGTATAGGATTCAGCCGGCGAGAGAATGAGATAGAACACATTATTTGGAAACACAAAGTTCACGTGATTGACCCAGGTATTTTATTGTAGGACATCATGTGTATTACATTGATAAATTGAATAAAAGATGTTTAAATAAAATTTTTAGTTATTGTTTTCTTTTCAAAATAATCATATGGGCTATAATATGAAAGATGCTAAAAGGAAGCTATTTCGTTTTTTTATCTTTTGTTCTTCGCCATGGGGTAATATCAATTTACACAAAAATATTTTGGGGTGATAATTAAAAAAGTTCCCCGACCGCTGTTCTAACAATATTCATTCCGTATTCTATCCATTCTCGTCACTCCACACATCCATCGCAACATTCGTATCTCTGCTGCATATGCAATCGCCTTTCATCCGCAATTGTGGTCTTAAAAAAGGGCCTTTTTAGCCCATCCTTGAAATCAAAAGGCACTATAGTTTCGTGGCAGTAACGAGCAGACTGTCGTTACGGACCGGGTCGACCATTAAGCAGACAACACTAGCCCACACTACAACCCTCGACCTTGGAGTACACTCACTGCAGACTCCGCACACGAAGTCCTTGACGCTAGAGTGGGTCTTCTCGTGTTGGTTGAGGTTCTGCTGCGTGAAGAAAGACTTCTCGCACTGGCTGCAGCTGAAGGGGCGGGGGCGGTCCTGCGGGGGAGTGGGGTTTGTAGGGACTAAAGTGTGTGACGTCATTTGGGATAACGCTACACTGACCTGACTGATGTGTGGACGAGCTCACAGCCCACCTAGTGTTAAGTGGTTACTGGAGCCCATAGACATCTACAATGTAAATGCGCCAGCCACCTTGAGATATAAGTACTAAGGTCTCAAGTATAGTTACAACGGCTGCCCCGCCCTTCATAAACGAAACCCATTACTGCTTCACGGCAGAAATAGGCAGGGTGGTGGTACCTATCTGTGTGTACTCACAGAGGTCCTACCACCAGTAAATATTAGGCACATATGATGTCATGCATTGCGATCGGCATGCTTAGCTTGAGGTGAAGAATGTTAGATTACACATAACCTACTCTAATAATATATACATTATTACCCGTGTTAGCTGTTGATTGATTAATTCAACTATTAGCATTCAAAGTTATTATCGCATTCGATAAGAAGTAAATGGATTTGCTGTTAAGTGATGAACACTCGAGTACAATAAACATTCTAGAAGATAACGTGACCGAATGCATTCCCAGCCGGGGGGACCGACAACGATTCGGTCCCCTCGCATAGCAGAACTCTGTTCACGAGTGCTCAAGGTGTGTTGTTCGTAACTTTTTACTGGTGGTAGGGCCTCTTGTGAGCCCGCACGGGTAGGTCTTATCACGCTGCCTATTTCTGCCGTGAAGCAGTAATGCGTTTTGGTTTGAAGGGTGGGGCAGCTGTTGTAAGTGTATTTGAGACCTTAGAACTTATATCTCAAGGTGGGTGGCGCATTAACGTAGTAGATGTCTATGGGCTCCATTAACCACTTACCACCAGGTGGGTTGTGAGCTCGTCCACCCATATAAGCAATAAAAAAAAAAAGTAGCTGTATAGTGATCTGGCGCCGCTGTCCAGGGACACACTCACGGAGTGGATCTTGAGGTGCGCCTGCAGCGTGTACTTGGAGGCGAAGGTCTTCCCGCAGCGCGCGCAGCGGTGCGACCCGCCCGCCGCACGCGCCCGCGGCTTCAGGGAGTGCTCGGCTGGAAGGACACGCGGACTTAGTTAATCAACGGGGGGGCCTTAGGGAGGGGGTTTTTTTTTTTTTTTATTGCTTAGATGGATGGACGAGCTCACAGCCCACCTGGTGTTAAGTGGTTACTGGGGCCCATAGACATCTACAACGTAAATGCGCCACCCACCTCGAGATATAAGTTATAAGGTCTCAGTATAGTTACAACGGCTACCCCACCCTTCGAACCGAAACGCATTACTGCTTCACGGCGGAAATAGGCGGGGTGGTGGTACCTACCCGTGCGGACTCACAAGAGGTCCTACCACCAGTGATTACGCAAATTATAATTTTGCGGGTTTNGGTGGTGGTACCTACCCGTGCGGACTCACAAGAGGTCCTACCACCAGTGATTACGCAAATTATAATTTTGCGGGTTTGGTTTTTATTACACGATGTTATTCCTTCACCGTGGAAGTCAATCGTGAACATTTGTTGAGTACGTATTTCATTAGAAAAATTGGTACCCGCCTGCGGGATTCGAACACCGGTGCATCGCTACACACGAATGCACCGGGCGTCTTATCCTTTAGGCCACGACGACTTCAAAATTTCGGTCGGGTTGGGGGATCAACTTTCGACCTCGAATCCAGTGGGTCGTGAGTTTATTCTTTTTGAGATTTATAGAGCAATTTGACGTCCAGGACCGACAGTATCCAATTATTTTCAATTTTAAATAATAAATAATAGACACAATAGTGTGAGGGTGTCATATGAGTCCCCACGGGTAGGTACCGCCACCATTTTTATATCTCCCGCACAGCAACGTCTTTCGGTTTGAAGGGTGCAACTAGTACTCGTGGAGTAAGTCTCAGAGGGGGGCGGCCCCCACCCGCCTGTTTCGGAGGGGGCGACCTCCACCCGCCTATCTCGGAGGGGGGCGGTCCCCACCCGCCTGTCTCGGAGGGGGCGTGGACAGTCACCGAAGTGCGTGGTGTAGTCGATCCTCCTGCGGAACATGGCGGCGCAGAGGCTGCAGATGTAGACGCGGGCGTCGTGCGCGCGCCGCATGTGGCTCATGGCCGCGTTGGGGTCGCTTGTGCTCTCCATTTTTTCATTTTCTGAAAAAAAAACGTGGTTAATTCGAAAAAAATATACACGCAACTGCATTGGACTTTTTGACGGGAACGCGAGGAGTTAAGTTGTGTGATTTATTTTATTTTGTCTATTTAGTGTTTCTTCGGGTTTAAATGGGTAATAACGGTGGTTTACTAATTGTTTAGTATCCGTGAAAGTGCACAAATTTGGGAAAATAAAACAAAGCCGCTGGACGTAACTCCATCCATCCACTCCTCCATAAAGTCCACTGAAAAAGTCTCAGTAAATGACCACTATTTTACTGAGATTATATTTCATCCCATATCATCTCATTTCATTTCATTTCATCTCAGTTGATTAATGTCTCAAATTAATCATCTTCATTTTATTTCGCTCCATATTATCATTTTTCATAATAATAAGAATATACATTAAAATAAGACTTCACCTAAAGGTCTTAGTTACCAGGTCATAAAATCCCTAAAATAAGCGACTGCATCCAAACAGCTCTGTAAGACATAAATGTAACGCATTTATTTGATAAAAAAAAGGGTGCGTGTACTTATGTACGCGCGTAAGAAGTTATACTTTATTTTTATTAAATTTATTTCTTTTTTTTTTATTTCAATTTTAATCAATTTGAAAAAAATATCGATTAAACAACAACCTCAAACACGCATATTGGACATCCCTTTTCTTGACATCGAATAAATTCGGTAATTCTCGGTACGGTTCGGAAAGTTCACCTGCGGCTATATTCAGACTCGCCAAGTTACGTCGGTCGTATTGTAATGAGCGATTTAGTGGACAACTTCAATCTGTTAATTTTGTGTCACGGTGCGCGCGCATCGTAAAATTTCACTCTCATTAATTTTTCATAACGCACCTAAAGAAGTATAACTTCAAAAACTTGTTTAGTTGAAAACATTTGTAGGGGTCATCGGTCCGGGGTCGTGTCCGGGGGGAGTGCGGTACCTGGCTTGTCGCTGTTCCGGCACAGCAGACAGACGAAGAGTCCGTCCCGGTGCGCGATGGTGTCGGCGAGCCCGTCCGCGGCGCCGCGCACCGACTGCACGCGGTACATCTCCCCGCTCTCCACCTTGATGAACGCGCCGCCTGCATCCCAACGACAATCCATACATACCGTTGCATTAGCTGCGAGTCCATAGACAGCTACGAGCCCTCTTCGAAACGTAATAAGGTGAAAGTAATAATTATGTTATATAGGGGAAGATACAGACTAAGCAGCTCAATTAGCAGCTCACTCACTACTCATAAACTGAATCATTCACTCATTCGGTCACTCACTCTAAAACTATACCGTTCTCATTCATTCGCTTACATACCAACTCATTCATTCTTTTACTCAATAACTAAATGTATCATTTAGTCATTCACTCATTCACGGAACCACTCAGATATTCATTCACTTAAATACACACACTGAACCATTCACTCGTCAACTCACAAAACCATTTACTCATTCGTTCACTCACTGATCGAATCACTCAGCCATTCGCTCAGTTACTGGCTTGCTTGGACGCGGAGGACTCACCTTGCTCCCTCGCGGCCGCTATGATGGCGTTGGCGGTCTCCTCGTCCCCGGAGACCTGCAGCTCTATCTGCGACTCCTCGTTGGAATCTGTCGACGGGACAACTGGACACTACACAACCAGGTCACACATATAGTGCATGATGTCCACGGGCTTCGACAGCCACTTAGTAATAAAAAGCCACGGGATCGCCCACCGATATACGCCACGTATACTGGTGGTAGGACGTCTTGTGAGTTCGCGCGTGTAGGTACCACCGCCCTGCCTATTTCTGCCGTGAAGCAGTAATGCGTTTCGGTTTGAAGGGTGGGGCAGCCGTTGTACTGTTAAAAGTGAGACCTTACAACTCATGTCTTAAGGTAGGTGACGGCATTTACGTTGTAGATGTCTGTGGGCTCCAGTAAAACCACTTAACACCAGGTGGGCTGTGAGCTCGTCCACCCATCTATGCAATAAATAAAAAATCCTATCAGATATCATTATTTTGTGTGGAAAGGTCAAACGAAGAGTCCTCAGCGGTAGACGTCTCTGTCATTGCTGATGTCCATGGGCGACGCTCTTCAATCGTCTTCGGATGGACTACACACTAAGCTCTACAAAGGCAACAAGCCAGGGATGCATATATATAGTGATCTGTGACGTCACGGCACCTTGCCCGTCGCGTTCGTCGCGGGCGTCGCCCTCGGGCAGCATCAGGGATATCTCGTTGCCATCGTACATGAACTTCTGGCCGCTCATCATCCTTAGTATGGACGAGTTGTCTCCGTTCAATACGATTGTTTCTGCAGGGACAAATTTTTGTTCTATCAATATATCTGTTACGGTCGATTGGGGGGAATAGAGACTAGAGTTAGAATAGGGACAGCTTTACCGATGGTAGGACCTCTTGTGAGTTCGCGCGGGTAGGTACCACCACCCTGTCTGTTCCTGCCGTGAAGCAGTAATGCGTTTCGGTTTGAAGGGTGGGGCAGCCGTTGTAACTACATATACCGAAACCTTAGACCTTATATCTCAAGGTAGATGGCGCATTTCCGTTGTAGATGTTTATGGGCTCCAGTAACCACTTAACACCAGGTGGGCTGTGAGCACGTCCACCAATCTAAGCAATAAAAAAAAAAGGTTTTGTAACTCATTAAATATATTAAAAAGTTAATTAATTACCTAAAGTTAGGTACTTCTCTGCCTAACAACTAAATAGTGCCAGTCCTATCAAAAAATGTATTGTCCCCATACGTAGCCTGATTTACTCCATAGCCAAGATGAATCGGGTCAAGCCGGTATTTTTCAGTTTTTGTGTATATTTTGTAACGAACTATGTATAACGAATCGTATTTAAAAATTTAAGACTCCGGAACCATTTTAATTTCAATTTTAGACAAGACACTTGGGCCCCGATACAGTAACAACTCACGAGCTTCCTCCTCTTCGTTCCCACTGTCCAGTATCTCGACCTTCCCCACGATGATGTTGTTCCTGTCGCACTCCTCATTGCTGGGGTCCAGAGATTGCAGTATGTCCACGTTCAAGTATTCCTGCTCCGCTGGCTGGCTCGGTATGTTCTGTAAGCAAAGCTCTATTTTCAGTTTCTACACGATAATTGTTTGACAATGTTAATATCGACAACACATTATTGGCTAGAATTGTTTTTGTATGTGTACCGGGAAATACAGATAGAAAAATGCAATGAGTTTTTGGAACGAAGTTCCTTATGGGACGATGCGGAGGGGTACCTTAACCGGGAAAAAAACGTCCGTAACGTAAGATTTTTATTAGTAATGCACACAGTGTACGACTTAACTTTGTTATAACATACAAAAAATAACATATTTTTATTATATATATTTTTATATCATTGTGAATAAAATAAAATTGATAACTTTGTAAAGTAGTTTTTTTATTTTTTTATCAATAAAAAAAAAAGAAACGGACTTTTTGGCGGGAACGCGAGGAGTGAAGTTGTGTGATTTTGTTTATTTAGTGTTTCTTCAGGTTTAAATGTGTAATAACGGTGTATTAATATATGTGAAAGTGCACCAATGTGGGAAAATGAAACAAAGTTGCTGAACGTAACTTCTCGGGATCTTCCAAAAAGTCCATTGAAGAAGTCTCAGTAAATGACTACCATTTTACTGACATTATACTTCATCCCATATCATCTCATTTCATTTCGTTTCATTTCATGCCATGTTTCATAATAATCAAATTCATTTCATTTCATAATATCATATTTCATATAAATAAGTTATCATTAAAATTAAAATAAGACTTGACCTAAAGGTCTTAGTTACCAGGTCGTAAAATACCTTAAAAAAAAAACAATAAAAAAATCATAATAAAAAATGTATACCCGCATAATTATTTTCTTTATAACTCGAATAGAACTTAAAATTAATATTTTTATAATAGGGAACTTCGTTCCTATCCGGTGTCCCACGACACCACACATCTTTTTTTTTGGTGATGATTACATGGCACATCGGGTAATCAAACAAAAATGTTTACACTGACCAGGAATGCAACCCAGACACTGGAGTTCAGTGCTCAGAAATCACTAGAATTCTATTACAATACCTTGAATCCTTGCACTTCAAACACTAGTTTTCCATTAGATGATGGTACCACGGACACAGCAAAATCTGTGGAAACAATTTACATTTATGTATTAACATAATATCGTCTTCTCGCATTAAAACTGTATAATCTCAAAACTTACAATTTTACAAGAGAATGTTTTAAAGGTTTAACATATTGTGATATTTTTAATATTAATCATCTTTGCAACATTGTTATTTTTTTTTTTTACCATTTACATTATCTGTCTTTTAAAGTAAGATAAAATTATGTATTAATTTTGTTAATGGTAGTCAAAACATAGGTAAACTAAAAAAAAACTAAAACTAAACTACGCTCTTTTGACAGTATTCATGAGTAAAATACTGGTGATACCAAATGATTCCGCATATTAACTCAATTTCGAATATTTTTAGAAATTGTACACTTTTAATGCGATAAGACGATATAAGTTTCTTCGGTGAGCAGTGGTTATTGACCGTGACATTACCCTCGTCGATCTCCATGGCGTCCTCGTCAGCGTCATTGGTCTCATCGACATGGGCATCAGCGAGTTCAGCGCTGGTCTCACTCTTGCTGAATATCTCTTTGGTGCCGTCTTTAGTGATCAAATATTTTTTTAGATCGTCTTCGTCTGTCGTTTCCGGTTTCTGCAGGAACTTCGTGAGTGTTGCCAGCACGTCGGGCTTTTCTGGAGCTTCCGGCTGCCTGACTGCCGGTGATGGTAGTGAATTGATCGTTACTTTCGGTAAGCCTGCTTTAAACTGTAACATAAGAACATAAGATACATTAGGACGACGGATATGATTAAAGATATTACAGGGTGCAAAGATGATTTAAAGTAAAAAGAAAAAAATATATTATGCGAATTTAATAATACGGGAACGTGATATTTTTAATACGCTTTTATTAGCTTCAGACGTATGTAACGGAATCTTTGAACATGATTTTGACCCCCTTCAAAACCACGGATTAACTCGAAATTTGGTATACTTATTAAGGACCGATGACAGATCAATATTAAAAAAAATTTAAAAAATTGAAATTCAACTAAAAAGTTGAAAATAAATTTTAATAAATTTGAATTAAAAATAGTGTAAGAAAAAGCACACCACGCTTTTTTTTCAATAAAATCATTTTTTCTTACACTATTTTTAATTCAAATTTTTAAAATTTATTTTCTATTTTTCGTTGGATTTTCTATAAAAGCGTATTTTGTTAGTTTTCTTAAACTATTATTTATTTAATTGAGTTCTTAAGATAAGTACGCAAGCTCACAGCTCACCCGGTGCTTAATGGAGCTTGGTAGAATGAAGGCTAAAATAAGGTATAATGTGAGTGTACCACCAATGATGACGTTATTACCAAAATTGTTAAGAATAAATCCGGGTCGCTTAGCGTTAAATGGATTGTAAGTTGATCTCTCTCATAAAACTCACCTTATCAGTCAATAAATGTGATCTATTCCCAACTTTTAAAAGCTCAACCGATGTTAACGGCCTTAATTTTGATGCTGGCAACACTATCCTTCCGATCTTCGGTGTTGCCGCAACTGGCGTATTAGTTTTAGTTTTAGTGACATCTGTCTCGTACGTAGCATAGTTAATGTTGTGACTTTGAATCGAAGTTTTGAATTGATTTATTAAATCTGCTTTCATTGACTGTAAGCTGTAACAAAAACACATGTTTAGAAATAAGAAAGTCCCTCTGAAGTCTGTTAAAAAGATAACTATTATCTATATATATAAAAAATGAATTGCTATTCGTTAGTCTCGCTAAAACTCGAGAACGGCTGGACCGATTTGGCTAATTTTGGTCATGAATTATTTGTGGAAGTCCAGAGAAGGTTTAAAATGTAGATAAATATGAAAATGATCAGAATTAAATAAAAATAACAATTTTGTATTTCCTTTGATCTGTCTCCTGTTGGACGGATTCCTTTTGTTTGTTTTAAGTTTATTTTATACAAAAGTTTAGGTCTTTTATTTATCGATTTAGGCACAACGAAGTCTGCCGGGTCAGCTAGTCTTATTTAAAGATGTTTGTCGTTTGAGGAGAGACAACGAAAGAGGAGAGGTTTACGTTAGAGGTTATGATAATTTTTAGAAATTGTTCATAATTCCACAAAGTTTTTTATTACTGCTGTTTTTAGAATTGTTTACCTGACCAATTCAGTTGTTAGTGTTGTATTGGACCGAATATATGTAATCTTATTCTTTTAAATACACATGCAGTTTACTGTCAATGCAAAAATCTCATAATCCCAAGCCAACAAATGAGTGAAATAGCTTTCCTTGTATTTGCATTAGATGTGCGAATAAAGTGATGGCAAGTTAAGACAAGTGCAAGCCCATTTTATATTCAAACAATGTTAATGCATATCCTGTATTTATTTGTGTTCACAAAATAAAAGAGTTTAGAGAGCTCATAGAGATTTTTTTAACTAAGGAATCATTGTACTTATAGAGATTTATTTATTACTACAACTATTTTAAAATAGAATATATTTGAAAATGATTGAGAGATTTATTTATTATTACTTTTACTACAACTGTTTTAAAATAGACTATATTTGAAAATGGTTGTACTATGTCAGCAGAATGTCTAAGTCTATTTAGTGAATATGTGTGAATATTAACTGAATCCATCTTACTTAAGAAAGCACAACCAACATTTCAACATGAAGCAAAAATTATGTGTGATGTGTATATGAAATAAGTAAATAAAGAAATTTCAATATTTTACCTGACTTGAGTGAAATCATACTCCGAGCAACTTTTGTAGCACTTCTTGCAAACGATTTGTGAGTGCACAGCATTTTCTTTTAGATCTTTCTCTAAGATTTCACTGACTACTTCGTGTAATTTCTTTCCTGATTTCAATGTGTTCTGTAATTAATTAATTAATTGATTCAGTCCTATATTTCCATAATGGTTATATGAAGTATTTCAGAACGGATACTAAATGTGGCCATATGGAAATATGCTTATTACTGGCGGTAGGACGTCTTGTGAGTCCGCACAGGTAGGTACCACTACCCTACCTATTTCTGCCACGAAGCAGTAATCCGTTTCGATTTAAAAGGTGGGGCAGCCGTTGTAACTATACTGAGACCTTAGAACTCATATCTCAAGGTGGGTGGCGGCATTTATGTTATAAATGTCTATGTCTCTGGTAGCCACTTACCATCAGGTGGGCCGTGAGCTCGTCCAACCAACTATGCAATAAAAAAAAAAAAAATAATAATGATGCAGAGATATGGTCTAAAATAATGGTGTCTCTGTTTTATTAAAATGTGAAAACTAAAACCTAAGTTGGTCATAGTGTTATGATGTTGATCTATTTCTATTATTGCTTAGTTGGCGGAGCGAGCTCAGAGCCTAACTGGTGTTACATAGCTATCGGAGCCCATACACATTAACAACATTATGCAGCTGCCCACCGAGACATAAGACATGAGTTTAAGTCTCAGTTTTACAGTAGAATGGCTGCTACACTGGTCAAGTAAACCGCATTAAAGCTTCACTGCAAAAATAGGCAGAAAAGGGGTACCCACCCATGGATTATTCCTGAAAATTTGCTAAGTACATATTTCTTTAGGAAAATTGGCACCTAACTGGAATTCGAACACCAGCACAGTAGTATCAGTTGATACCAGATATCCTATGCCTTAAGTCTACGGCTCTAATGTCAATGACCATGAAACTGACATAAGCTTATTGATACTTTACTCTGGAATATATTATTGATACTGTACTTATGGAAGGAGGAATATATTGGAACAAAGGATTTTTTTTAAAGGAATTGAAAAAGTTTTAAATAAACATGCAGGCTGAAATCTAATTGTTTCAATTTTCACACCAACAAAATTGATAATGATACTGAAATATAATACACTTTAGCCACATGTTGAACGCTGCTTCAATTATACATTGCTAAAAAGGAAAAGCTAGAAAACTATTAAATTAGGTACGAACTGGTGAATTGTAATGGATACATTGATAGTATGAAATGAAATGTTACATTGATTTAATGTTTGGCATCATATAATCACTTCAAATCGTATTTAGTGAGATACTAGTCAATTAAAAAAATACTATGTTGCAATCGTGCAATGGTATAGTCCTAGTATTATAATATAATAAATAAATGTAAAAGATGATGTTTGTATTGATGTTCCCTCTGAAAAGGCTGGACTGATTTTGATGAAATTTTCAGGATAATGGTAGATTAGCCTGGCAGGTGTTTCTGTAAAGTTTGCCAGCACTAAGACCAAGGTCAAGCAAATATCGGCCAACAAAGCACAGCAGGTTTAACTAGTTATAAATATATATTTACTTACATGTTCCCCAAACAGATTGGTAGCATTCCGTAAAGATATACTGCTTTGACTGTTGCATAAAAAACAACAGCTGCTCATTCTGAAATGCAATATGTATGATTGTTCTTTTTTTTTATTGCTTTGATGGGTGGACGAGCTCACAGCCTACCTGGTGTTAAGTGGCTACTGGAGCCCATAGACATCTACAACGTAAATGCGCCACCCACCTTGAGATATAAGTTCTAAGATCTCAGTATAGTTACAACGGCTGCCCTACCCTTCAAACCGAAACGCATTTCTGATTCACGGCAGAAATAGGCAGGGCGGTGGTACCTACCCGCGCGGACTCACAAGAAGTCCTACCACCAGTAAAAAACCAGATTGTGAAAGCACTTTGTAACACAGAAAGTATTTGGTAACACTGGCTGGTAACTGGTAACAATAGCTAACAGTTTAAATGCAACCATTGCCGATGACAGTCACAAAGTTAGTACATTAATTTTGTTGATGAATCAATTATTTTGATTGTTATTGTTTAATTCAGTTATTTATTAGTTAAATGTTGCAATCTTGATAATGTTAATTTGCAGTAACCCGTGCACCAAAATATTAAATAGGGATTTATTTTAAAATGACTTTGTTTTTTTAAAATACTGTATATGAGTCGACTATTATCAAAGCCGGCAATGTGACTTTTGGATAATTATTGGTAAATCATAAAAACGAATTATTGACTTTGTATTCCATTGGCAGTCACAAAACTCTTCTGAACGACATCTTAGATAAATAACAGGTTAAGTATTAACCTTTATTTAATGCAGGTTTTGAACCGTATTCTTTGAAAGAGATGATTATATTCAAATCAATCTGTATTGAAATATCAATAATTTTTTTTTGTCCAAATGCACAGATTGCCACCTTTGATAATAGTCGACTCATATAGCATACATACTTTTTAGTTTCAATGTATTTTACAAATTGAAAGAAAAATCGTACGTAAGGTAAATATCGGACGCCTGTAGATTAGAATCAGTTTGACGGCGTTTCATAGTTTAAACCTTATTGATAAATTTTATAAACAAATTATGAACAAATAGGTTTGTGTTCCTAATTCTTCTTTCCTTTTCCGGGCCTACTGGAAGAGATTTCAACATGAAATAAGTAGTGCCCTTTTACTCTGTATCCTTATTGTCGTGTTTTTTCTAACAGCTGTGTGTACAAAATATATTAAATAAATAAATAAATATGCGATTTTATAACGTGAAGTTTGTTTGTGTTTTGATTACTTCCAGAAATAGCGTAGTATTTGAAGTAGCATTTATCTAGTGAAAGGGTTCGAGTTATATTATTTATTAATATTAATGTGAGTATTTAGTCGCGTTAGTTAGATGAATGTTGCTGAAGAACAACTTACACAATCATAACATAGGAATGGTATTAATTCATCCATTTTTGGATATGTTTTAAAATTATATAATGGCTTTAATTATTACAATAGTTCATAATAATTCAGACCTTTTAACACTTTTGTTTACAATGTTATCAATTTGACACTTTTCGAAACTGTGTACCACCATACGCAAAATAAAAATCACTTTTCAACAACGAATTGTTTATCAGTTTTATCAATGAAAAATATAATTATGGCGGTGAATATTCACATATACACAGTAATAAATAAGCATTATTTTATAATATTAATATATTAAAGAACTGAGATCAGGTTTACCTTAATTATTTTTTATGCTTCATAAATGTAGATAAGTTTTTTAACAAATTTTGAAGGTTTTCGGCTGATTTTCACAAAATATGTTGTCAGCAATGGGTACGACAAGCAGCCACCATTACGTGTTTGATGATTACAAATCTTCCCGTATGTGGCGCTAGGTGCACGACAATTTTCCGTCTTTTACTTTTCTTTTGTTGAAGAAATAAGACTGTACATGTAGGAATTTTGAACAAACTATTAACTAAAATCAATGTTAAAAGATGGATTGTTAGTTTAATACACCGAAAGTAGTACAAATTTGGTTTCATGCGTACTAAAGTGCATCTGTAATGGCTGTACAATTTCATTACCTTTTGCCTAACATGATCAAAATCGATTTGATAGANTCTTTTACTTTTCTTTTGTTGAAGAAATAAGACTGTACATGTAGGAATTTTGAACAAACTATTAACTAAAATCAATGTTAAAAGATGGATTGTTAGTTTAATACACCGAAAGTAGTACAAATTTGGTTTCATGCGTACTAAAGTGCATCTGTAATGGCTGTACAATTTCATTACCTTTTGCCTAACATGATCAAAATCGATTTGATAGAAATGGCGGGAATTACGATTTAAAGTTTAGTAAAAAGGCAGTTTTTAAAATATTTTAGTGTACAGAAAGCGCATTTCAAACCGTAAATACTGAATAAATTGAATAGGTATGTATATTTTTTTAAATTTAGGTTTTCGTTGAGGTGCTTATTGTTTTTGTGCGTGTTTATGTACGATTTTACAGATTTATTAATTTATCGTTGATTGGCAATAGCCGTGTACGGTGCTGCACTTTGTAGCGCGTAAATAATGCAATACACCGGCGCAGTATCAGAACGATTTAGATTATAGTATTATTTTAATTTACTTACATATTTCATTACGGAAGTTATACAACGTTGAAAGATTTGGCAGGCTTCGGATTATTTGCGTTGTATAGTACAAAACGTCTATGGAGAGATCCTTCTGGAGCGCGTCAGTTAATTAAGGAGTGAGTACGGATGTCTAACTAATAAGCGCTCGAAATTAAATCTTATGGGAAGTTTGCTTACGTTTGCCGCTAGGGGCGCTGTTTCAACTGCATATTTTGAGTTAAGTGGGTGGACGAGCTCCCGGTCATCATTCTCGCTGAACCCGTCGCTTGCGATGAAAGTCTCTACGAGTAATTTAACCCACAGACACAGCCCACTGAGTTTCTCACCGGATCTTCTCAGTGGGTCACGTTTCCGAACCAGAGGTAGATTCTGCGAAGCACGACTCTTGCTAGGGTTCGTGTTAGCAACGTCGTCAGGTTTGAGCCCCGTGAGCTCACCTACTAGTTAAGGTTACGCTGAAATAACCTCTCAAAGTTATCAGCTTAGGTAGGATAAAAAAGGTAGGACGAACTCACGGCCCACCCAATGTAAATGCCGCCACTTACGTACTTACGTTGAGATATGAGTTCTAAGGTATCAGTTTTTACAGTACAACGGCTACCCCCACCCTTCAAACCGAAACGCACTACTGCTTGACGGCAAAAATAGACAGGGCGGTAGTACCTACCCGTGCGGACTCACAAGACGTCCTACCACCAGTAATTACGCAAATAAAAAAATGTCGCGTTTGATTTTTATTACACCATGTTATTCCTTAACCGTATAAGCCACTCGTGAACATTTGTTAAGTAAGTATTTCATTAGAATATTAAAGTCGTGCGTTCAGCTGGCGAGTATTAACTATGCAAAAAAGTTTGTATTATTAACCCTTTGACTGTCGTGTAGGTTACTGGTGCTCAACGCGGCGCACTGAAGTAATTATGTCGATATCGGTTACTAAGCGTCTGGATTGCTCAGCTTTGCCTTCTTTTGTTAACCGACTTCAAAAAAGGAGGACGTTCTCAACTCGACTCTTTTTTTTTTATGTTTGTTACTTCATAACTTTTGACTGGATGTATCGATTTTGATGATTCTTTTTTATTAGAAAGCTGATCCGAAAGCTACCCGTGTGGTCCCATTTCAATTTAGTCCAGTTCTGATAAAGGTATCCATGAGAAAACTATATAATTCTTAAATTTGCATTAAGTACGTGCGCGACAAATAGATGAATATCTCAATAACTCAATATCACGCTAACCGATTTCTATGATTATTGTTTTTAGTGTATTGTATTTGTTTTTGGAATATCTTTTTTTTTTCTATTGGACTCGTTTTTTGTTAAAGCATGTCTATTTACAATTATTTTTAATGTATCATTTAGTCTTTTAGGCCTCTTGGAAATAAATCCATACTCGGTATCTTTAGATTCGTCTTTCCCAGAGTCTACTAGATATTCCAGCGCCTTAGAAGATCGTTGAGAGAAATCGACATAATTACTTCAGTGCGCCTCGTAGGTCACCGGTGACCTACAGTAGGCGTGCGAGTTCACGTCCATCCTGAGGAATGCGGTAGTGCTGTGACCTAGTTAATTATGGCACTTTTTTTTTTATTGCCCTTGTAGGCAGACGAGCATACGGCCCACCTGATGGTGAGTGGTTACCGTCGCCCATGGACTTCAGCAATACCAGGGGCAGAGCCAAGCCGCTGCCTACCGCTTAATACTCTCCACAAGCCTCGTTTGAAGAAGGACATGTCATAGCGCTCGGGAAACACCGTGGAGGGGAGCTCATTCCATAGCCGGATGGTACGTGGCAAAAANCAGACGAGCATACGGCCCACCTGATGGTGAGTGGTTACCGTCGCCCATGGACTTCAGCAATACCAGGGGCAGAGCCAAGCCGCTGCCTACCGCTTAATACTCTCCACAAGCCTCGTTTGAAGAAGGACATGTCATAGCGCTCGGGAAACACCGTGGAGGGGAGCTCATTCCATAGCCGGATGGTACGTGGCAAAAAAGATCTCTGGAAAGGCACTGTGGATGACCGCAGTGGCTCCAGGTAGTCTGGATGAACTCTGCTCCGGTGGCGGGCGGTGCGATGGTAAAAACGAGATGCCGGTATCATCTCGAACAATTAATTCCTCAGAGCACTCCCCAAGGAACATACGGTACAAAATACAGAGGGAACCGAAGTCTCTCCGCAGACCCAGAGGTTCCAAACGATCGATGTGTCGATCTTAATGTCGATAATAAGTTAATTACTACCGATTTAGTCAACAGCTTTCAATTTGCAAATTCGCCCATACAGTACACGGCAGTTAACGTGTTTAATAAAACCAAGGGACGAAATAAAACCATACAAACCGACAGTCGAAAACATTGTTTATTTCTATACAATTTACATTCTTTTTGCGTTTCAAGTGCAGCTTCCTAGTACATAATTTACAATTAAAATTAATAAAAACATAATGGAGATTAAACTATTTACAACCTCCCTTAATCTTTACAATTATATTAATAATTAATTTGTTTTTTTTTTTTTTAATAATTCGTGCATATTATCTGTGCCTTAGTCGTGAAAAAAAGTATTGAGCAAGTTTCTTTAATGGCACTTAGTAATTACTTTGCTTGCGTTTAATAATTAAAATGTTTACTTTCATTAATTTTGTATTCTGAAGCCTTTTAATTGCAGTTATTGTGAACATGAGTAGATCTGTTTCTTTTAAACAAACCAAAAATGTCTATAGTGCGAAAGAGACAACAAATCGGTTAGCTTTTTTAATGCATGATAAATGCTCCATTCATTGTAAATGTCGATTGTGATATTAAAAAAAAAAGTAGAAATGCTCCTTTCACGTGTAAAGTATAATCGTGAACGTTTGCTATAAAAAAGGTCGTGTGTGGGATAGTTGTGTACAGTCGACGACAAAAGTGTTACAAATTTTAATATAAATCTCTTTAGTTTTTAATATTCTTTTTACATTAAGTAACACGTTTACCGTCATGTGTTTTGAAATGAAAGAATATTTGTTGTGTTGACACGTATTTAATGTTTACAATGTAACTACAACTAGTTACTCGTGTCTAATTAAGAGAAAAAAAAATTACATTATCTTATTATGAAATACGCGAGAGTGCCATTTCTTGTGTTATTCTTGTGAAGCGTCGTCATTTTTGTTTGATGTATGTGACGACACATCGAATAAAAAAAGTGACCTCAAATTAATTCGAAACTTTCTCATTCATTCCAAAACGGCAATTGTTTTGAAATGTTGCCAGTTCTTGGACATTTTCTTTACACAAATATGTCACTTTCCTTCCCGATGTGCGATACATAAAAAAAAACAATACAATCAAAGGGTTCTGTGTCAAATTGTCACGTCATCACAACTGGATACTAGATTCTCCTTTAAAATAATTTTAATACTTTCTCATATACATTCGACCCGCCATTTTCACTTTTAACAAGAAAAACAATAACGCTAACACGACATCAAATCCTAACGCCTAAAAAGTTTATGATACATTAAAGTGTTTTTTTTTTCTCAATCCAAAATATCTCTAGACAAAAAGATATGCATCTAGTTTTTTTTTTTTAAAGATTTACTTTAATGACAACACCAATTTAATTCAGCTATTTAGAGATCTATGTTTGTTTGTTTATTTTTTTAGTCTGTAATACTGTTTATATAGATTTGACACGCGATTTGTCGTCAGGGCCACGACGAGAACATCAGGTTTTCTCTATTCTGAATGTATTTTGAAATCTTTTTATTTGTATTTAGATCCGATTTNGAAAAACAATAACGCTAACACGACATCAAATCCTAACGCCTAAAAAGTTTATGATACATTAAAGTGTTTTTTTTTTCTCAATCCAAAATATCTCTAGACAAAAAGATATGCATCTAGTTTTTTTTTTTTTAAAGATTTACTTTAATGACAACACCAATTTAATTCAGCTATTTAGAGATCTATGTTTGTTTGTTTATTTATTTTTTGTCTGTAATACTGTTTATATAGATTTGACACGCAATTTGTCGTCAGGGTCACGACGAGAACATCAGGTTTTCTCTATTCTGAATGTATTTTGAAATATTTTTATTTGTATTTAGATCCGATTTCCCAACCATATAATAGGATTTTCAAACATTTACTGATATCATTAGTCATATTGTAACTGAATGAGAAATGGTGTGTGCTGGTCGACTGAAACATCGGGAAATACTAACATTTGCGATCAAAATTCATTACGTAAAATTGATAATTTACCAAATGAACCAAGTCAAAAGTTATTTACGATTGATGTAATCACATAAACAGCACCACAGACGAGAACACGACACACAGCACAAAAGTCTAATCTAAAAATAGAACGAAAAAAAAAAAAATTTTCAAGATAGCACATCCCTGGTGTTTCGTTACTCAGCCGGGAATCCTTAGTCTAATCTTTTAAGAAGATAAAAACAGAAGACAAAAGAAAAAACATTTACGAGGCTACCAGTTTTTTTTCTTTTTTTTTAGAAAATCCGTTTTACCGCGCTCCTCTCAATACTAATCAAATATAATTGACATTCCAACGACACTTACTATTTATACTAATACAGTGCTAAACTATTCGCTTACAGATAGTTCTCGTATGGTACGGCGGGGCGATACGAAACTAAGAGACAATCGACGATTGGTTTAACAAAAAAACAAAAAACAAAAAAAACACGAGACTTGTGCAAAAATAAATAAAGAAACGTGCGCAAACCGAAACGCATTCCGCATTAAAAATAAAAAAGGGTGCGTGTACTTATGTACGCGCGTAAGTTATACTTTGTTTTTACTAAAAAAAAAATTTTTTTTTTAAATGTTAAATAATTAATAATAAATATTTAACGTTTAAAAAATTAATGCTAATAACACTTTTTTTACTAGTGTACATGCGCGAAAGTTCACCTGCGGCTATATTCAGACTCGCCAAGTTACGTCGGTCGTATTGTACTGAGCGATTTAGTGGGCAACTTCATTCTGTTAATTTTGTGTCACGGTGCGCGCGCATCGTAAAATTTCACTCTCATCAATTTTTCATAACGCGCCTAAAGAAGTATAACTTCAAAATTCATAAATAGAGATACAACATTTTTTTAAATTTATTTTTCTGTAAATTTTATACTCTGTATGTATCGCCGAATAGAGCAAAATCACCCTCTTGTATAGTCTTATAAGTTTAAAGCGACAGGCAAACGATTTGAAAGCAATCGTTCTGCAACAACGCGAGGGTTGCCAGCCGCGAGAAAGCGTCAACACGCGACATTTTTTTCTCCGTATGTCGTGTCCGATTGCGAAGTGTTACCAGAAACTGAATCACCAAGGCAATGCTCAAAGAAACTATCGTGTGCTCGACAGGCCGATTACCGATAAATCAATAAAAAATAAAAAAAAACATTTGTATTTTGCTCCCGCCCTCCTACGAATACAAAAACAACTGAACTTTGAAAATGGTTTTCGTACTAATTATTTTAAAAAGAAAAGCTTTAAACTAAATCTAATAAATTACACAAATTAAATTGGGAATAACTTCTTATCCAATAAAGCTAAGTCATAAAACAAAATGCTCAATGCACTCAACGGAGCGAAGCTCCAAAAAAAAGTTTATAGATACATAAATGAAAAAAAACACAAAAGAAAAAAAAAAATGAAAATAAAATAAATGGAAATGTAATATGTGTAATTAAGAAATATAATATGATAACATGTTATTTTGTGTCTAAATAATTACAACATAGACAAAAGAAACTAACTGTTAATGTCTTTATAAGAGTGATCTAGATCACAAAATTCTAAAAATAAGGAATTATTATAGATTTTGCCTTTGCGGTTTTTTTTTTAAAACACTTTTTTCTGCTGGAAAGTTTTGAATCTGTAATTCTATGCACAGGCAAATCTCCCCTCCCCCCTCCCCCTGAAACTCGTAGTGGTCAGTGTGTGTGTGTTGCCTTCCGTCTTGATATGTGTGAGTTTGTGTTCTGCGCCGCTTCTCCGTTTAACTAAAAGCAAATAGTACTATGTGAGTTCTCATGTATATCAAAATGTTCAATTTTGACTTTAATGTTCGTAAATTACGTGAACCTAACTTGGTTGTTACGTCGTTTTGAACTTTTTTACGATAAATTAGTACCGGCATGAAGTCGACAATTAGTTGGTGGAATGAAACGATTATTTATAAAGTTACGAATGAATCGATGATCGACTTAAAAGACCAATGTTGCCATAGTTGAATTCTTATTACAAACAAAGGCTACTCAATTAGTGAAAACATTCACATGAACTTTAAAATAATTCTTTAGATTTATTTTAGAGTCAAAATTGAACGATTTTAGTTAGGTAACGGGTGTTTTGAGCGAATGAAAAATTAAAATGAAACAAAAACTAAAAGAAAATAGTATCAAATACAAGAACGCTACGTAAAACTGTGTCTCAGGCGAATTTTATAAATTTGTATAATATTTATTTTATGTCGGTCACATATAATATTATTTTTAAAACTTTACATTATTAACAAACATATCTTTAGCCTAAAATTAATTATTTGTCATTCTGATATGTAAATTACAAGCATTTATAATTGATTTTATATTACAATAATTCTTGGGTTTATGAATCTTCTCCATGAAAGATAAAAAAGGGTGCTCTGGATAAAACCCCACTGAACACTATTTCTACCAAAGACGTCAAAGGACATCTTTAAAATTTATCTCTATTGAAGTTCTGACTTCTCGTCTATTAATTAACTGTTAAATTGATTTAGTGATACTACTTTTCCGCTAGTTCTTCCTGGATCTAAAATATAAGTACTTTATTTGCAGTCAACTGTAGATGTATTAAACAAAGTCCCTTTGGTCGAAATGGTAGACACGAAATTATGGTAGAAATAGTGTTGATATAACATATTTCAAGGAAGTTTGTTTATATTTAAAAAAAAACCCTTTAATTTGACATTTTATGAAAAACACAACATTCACCCTTTGTCTAACATTATTGACATATTACCCCAAATATTTTAACTGACAACACCAAAAGACAATAACTCGAAGTACAACAGCCCCTAAACGATGATCAGACACAACTCCTTCGACTATATTACAATTAATCCTAAGCCTATTTAAAGTACAAATCTATTATTCTTTATAAATATAAAGCTTAAAAAGCATATTTCGATTACTGTACAACACACACCACAAATATATTGGGGAGTTGTATCTGAATTTCATACATAGAGGGATTGTGAGATAAATAAGTTTGTAGATGCAACCAGAGAAAACATAAATAATTTATGACCTCAAAACAGGTTGAATTTCTCAAAGCAAAATGCTAGTCGTTTTTTTATAGATTGTATTTGATATAATTGGACATGGTAAGGTTAATTTGTATAAAGGAAGGCCTTTAATGTATGAACAAATATGAGATTTAAAAGATGAGACATTAGTTGTTACAATACCTGTGATTGGAATATCGTAAGAACTCTATTTCATCTCCATAAAAATAAAAAAAGTTATATAAAATTAACTGAAAGTAGATTTTAAAACTAAATTGTTATAAAGTTAGACGCCTCTCAGTCTGTTGAATTATCTGATAACTGTTTTGCAACGTTGCATCTACAAAAACTGCTTGTTTGGTAAACTGTAGCTTCTGTAGTATTTTTATGTAAATTTTTTAATTGTCTCTCCCATCATAAAGATATGTCAATTCTCATCTACGATTCACATCACACAACTGTTTTGGGCGATTTAAAATAAAGATGTATCTCACATTTTATTTACAATACATATTATATACTTCTTATTACATTCATAAATATTTATAAAAATTTAAACTTTGGCTAGTGTTCTTGGCGAAAATTTTGAATTGGTGAAGGAACGAAATAATCTTCTATTAAATCTAAGAGTTTTCGACTTTAAAACTTTCCTAAATATATTAGTAAAAATAAAATAATACAATGTATGAATAATTCTTCACAATTTTCTAAAATCTTTAATTTAAAATGTTTTTTTATATGTATAAAAAAAAATCTTTCCTCTCTATTAAATATTTTTCTCTTAAAAAGCGCTTTACTCAAAGACTAGAAAACTTTATTACTTCAAAATATCGTATCTAAAATCTACCGTAATGCAACATCCTATTTTTCTTTTTCTATAAACATAGAGCTTTCCGTTGCTGTAGATTTAAATGTAAAGATTGTCTATGGTCCCGGAAAAAAATGATTCTCTAAACGTCAAACTAATGAAGGGGTGGGTGGTCAACGGAAAAAACAATTAGAAATTTAAAATTAGAACGATTCAAATGATGAATTTTAAAACTTATGCTCCTTCTAAAAGCACGATATTCAAATTTTAGGCCGTTACTAGTTACGGATCAGAACAGATAACAAGGCTATTTTTGTGTATTCCAAACTATTTAAATGTATTTACAAAATCTTTCACAACAGTTTAGTGCAATTACGATTTAACTAGGACATACATAATAATAATATTAATTCATTTATCGATCGATACAAGAAAAACAAACCTACTTAGCAAAATTTACAATACCTAATTACAATGTGTAAATAAAATAAACAAATGTATCAACGGACAACTATATTCATATCTACAAATATATATTATTATGTATATATATATTTTATTCCATATAATGATAACATTCATTAAGCAGGTAACATTACATCTTTGGCTTAACTATATAAAATAAACAGCACTGCGTTTTTTACTAGCAACACTGCCAATATGTCGACCGTGGACGTTATTCTCCTAACAGACTGCGCGTTTGGTGTGACCAATAAACCATTTACAATAATATGTCGTGTCATTACAATATTATAGAACACGTCATGAAACAAATCCCTTGAACAATTTAAAAAAAAAATTACACACTGTTTTATGTTCAAGCGAAATTGTACTTTTGACCTTTGAGATTAGACGCTTTTCGGGATACGCGCAGTTCTGTTTCGAAAAACACACTCCGTCGACTCGATATAAAACTTGTCAATACCGACATTGGTCCGACATCCCATACGAGTTTAATATACATGTCTTTTATTTATAAACCACATCGAGATCAGACAGAACGGTGCAGAAGGAACTTGCAAACGGAATGGATACTTCATCAATCACAGAGTGTTACGGTGAAGCAATGTGATGCGTTAATTCTCACAGCTGCAGAATAATTCCGTACATAAATATATCTGGTAGCGGAAAGTTTAGACTACCCTACTACTAGCAACAGCAGTCGTTATAGAGTTGATCATTTTGTAAGTGCACCTGAGAAATTTCATAAATCTTTCGTGATTCACCCTATATAGAGCGTGTTGGTCGTATTATTAATTTATATAAATTCAAACGCAAGCTACTTGTGAGTATTTAAGGAATACCACTTTTATAACCGCCACACGCTACACTTCACTTTGTTACGTACTCTCTCTCTCTCTCTTACTTTCTCTCTTTGACCTCTTATTTTACTATCAACGAGTCTATATCTTTTGCATTCAACCAAACATTAATCTCCTTCTCTACCGTTCTGTCAGTTAACTTCATTACATTTTACTTTACAGAAGAAAATAACAAAAAAAAAACATTTAAAAATAAAACGAACGTTCTCTTACTAGTATTCGTGCTCGACCATTCCATTGTTCTGGGCTTGCCGCTGATTCTGGTTCTGATTCTGATCAGGCTTCAGACCCTTGCCTTGTCCGATTTGTCGGGACGAGGAGAAACACAGTTTCATGACGAACGGGAATTTCGCACCTGAAATTACGTTCGTAAGATTATTATTCAATTATAGCAGCGGTCGGGGAACCGGGGTAAATTACCCCAAATGGGGTAAAATGAAATTTTGGGGGTTAAAAATGAAACTTCAGCGGTCGGGGAACCGGGGTAAATTACCTCAAATGGGGTAAAATGAAATTTTGGGGGGTAAAAATGATTTTTTTGTGAGTAAAAAGTATATATTGAAGTGAAAATATAAATTAAAGTATATATTTTATTATTTTTTTTTTTTTTTTAGAATAGTAAAATTTTTACTTATTGTTTTCTTTTCAAAATTATCATGGGGCTATAATAATATGAAAGATGCTAAAAAGAAGCGATTGCATTTTTTTTTTGTTTTTCGCTATGGGGTTAATATCAACTTGCACAAAACTATTTTGAGGTAATAATTAAAAAAGTTCCCCGACCGCTGAATTATAGCATAAGTCACGACCGCCACTACACACAGGTCACACCTGCCGATCGCGACCGCCCTACGAGAAGCTGAGGACCCAACGAGGAGGAAACAGCTCACGAGCCAGACCACGGTCAAGTTTCAAGGATTCACGGACCTTCAGTAATGAAGAAAGCGACGAAAAAGAAGATAGGTATTTTCATATTGCAAATTCACATCTAAATCATGTATCCATTCACAAGAGCATCACGACACGGTTAGTAAAGCATCTTCCCGCACGGGTACGCACTAATATTCCGCATCTTTCTGCGTAATGTAATTGAAAATGGAAAAATAGCAATGCGTTCCAATTTTTTTGTATTGCCCTTGTAGACAGACGATCATACGGCCCACCTAATGGTGAATAGTTACCGTCACCCATGGACTTCAGCAATGCCGCAAGCAGAGCCAAGCTGCTGCCTATTGTTAAGTACTTTCCACGAGCCTCGTTTGAAGGACATGTCATAATAGCGCTCGGGAAACACCGTGGGAAGGGAGCTCATTCCAAAGCCAAATGGTACGTGGAGTCTAGGCTTAGAATCCAGGCTTAGAGACCATATCATAAGCTGGATGATGGCTTATTGAGTCGTAATTTTGATATTAATTTAATTCATCTTGTTTTAACATCAAACTATCGTACACATAAA
This sequence comes from Bombyx mandarina, assembly GCF_003987935.1. The sequence goes on from NW_021011479.1 coordinate 2,593,471, forward strand.
AATATTAGCCGTTAATACTAGTGACAGCCAACCGGAAGCACTGTCCTCGAATAGGAAGTACGTTGTGTACATTTTATTACCGGATCCTGAGAATGAAATAAAAGAGTTAAATAATAAGAAACAATCGTACCAGGGTGCTGTATGGTCGCATGATTACACGCCATGATCGCCATGACAGACTGCGAAATGTTCTGAAACTCCATCAGTCCTGATGATGATCTGTAAATAAATTTAATATAATATTATTAATGTCATCAATGTAAAATATAAATCACTTAACACGATTATGGAAGATTTTATAAATGTTTATTTTTTTCTTCACATTTTTTATATTTTTCAAAGTAAACAACGGTAGCAATGAAATCGAGTAAACAATCTGACCATTATTTATCATTAAGCATGAATAATAGGAAAGAAAGCCGGTTCCATTAGGATTTGATAAAACGCATACGCCACATCTTTTAAGACCAAGTCCTACCAAAACCACCAATCAGTAGATATTTGAAAGTATTTATTCATAAGTAATTAATTATGTTATTAGATAGATAGCTTTGATATCGACGAGTTAGCATTACACCCACCTCTCACTTTTGAGCGGAAATTTGGAGATAGTATGGGGCGGCGTCACTCCGTAGTCCTTGAACACTTGCAGCAGCTGTTCGTCAGACACGTCTGGGGGCGTGTTGAAGAAATGCAACACCTGGAAAACAAACACACACACAATTATTAAAGATTCTAAACAAATTTCGGCTTTCCTAAATACACTTTTCTTACTTTTAATAACGTGCTTCTTACCTTAGAGGGTGGTTGTATTCTGTTCTTGTGTATAGAGGCCGGCGTTAAGAAGCGATTATTCTTGTTACCCACGTAATCTTTGAACGAAGGACTCTTGTCGGGAAGCGGATACGGGTTCATCACTTCTGACAGGTACGCTTGTTTTGAGAAACTGAAAATTGTAATAGTTAAAAATGTATTATCATTTTACAGATTTCATTACTATGGTATCATCTCGATATAATATAATATATTCAAATATCACATGAGAGATTAAATTTAATATTAGAATTGAAGAGTCCTAGATCTTTTAATTTATTCTGACGGCTGACGGCTCCATTCTGAATGTTGAATAATTTAAGATCTTCTTTATTGTTGACTTAAAAACCCATTTAACACCAAGTGAAAAATAACCACAAAGTGAAAGTCACCCCTTGAGACAAGAGATTCAAGTATCACTTGCATTATACAAAAACTGTTCCACCTTCCATATGGGTTGGCAAGGTTGGTTTGCAGGACTAATCGGTAGGTTATTAGATGAGCGTGAACAAAATCCTCCACTACCATCATTACCGCAAATGTAGACTATGGTTCGTTATGAACTCTATTTCTATGTTCTCATGAAATATATTTTTCATGTTTCATGATTTTGATGGAAAACCAAAGCATTAGAGGCACACAAATAAAAATATCCACCCTAGGCTTGATTTTAATGCTTCATTAAATCATGTTTTAACCCAATTTATACTTTTAAAATTTTAATTACCGATATGTTTCTAAAGATCATAACAATGCGTTTTATTTTGAATCGTAGTGGATTTCATAAATCGAAACATACAAAAATCTACTAATCTAAAATATATTTTAACCTAGTACATGAGTAGTATAAATATTCGATACTCACGCCAAAGTCAAAGTGTAATCTCCGACGGTGACATTGTTCAGGTTCTGGACGCAACGTTCGACCGAAACACCATCGCCCATTTGAACCATGGCTGTACCTTCCTTTGTTTTCAAGAATTTTATCTGAAATCAAATTTTTCTTAGCCTTTATCAGCATCCTCACTTAGAGCAGTTTGCACACAAAGCCATAGAGTTAAAATCACATTAACCACTGTCATATTCTTCAAGACGCAAAGCCATTATGGCTTCGTGGCAAACGCAACACGACTGTAACAACCCATGCGTGCTTAAAAATCATCATTTTAGTGAGAATCGTAGTTAATGAGACATTATTTTTAAATGATGATGATAAAATAATATTTCTGAAAAATCCGTCAAATATCAAATTCACTCTAAATCAAGATGATTTCTTAAGGCTTTCGTAAACTTACCCGCACAACATTACCATACAGGCAGCACAGATTGAAAAGTCTATCCGAGTTCGCAGTCTGAGGATCAAGTCCGTACACCATCATGACCGCTCCCTGCTGTGGCGGTCCGCCCTGTGGACAATAAATTACATTTGTAAACATTTACCAGCCGAAGCTAGGAATCTCTTATGTATTCCGCGAGCAAGACCGAAGGAAACATCCAGGTTTGAATACCAAACGTCTTGAACAAAGATATGGAAACGTTAAAAGAAAACTTCCTTTCTTAAGGTTAGTGCAGTAAAACATATTATAAAGCTAATGAAGACACAGCAGGATATGGGAATGAGGTGCTCACTCCAAATCGTTTTATTCCATTTTTAATTCGTATTTTTTAATTTAAAATTGTTAAATAGTTTTGAAAGGAAAAGAAAACGAAATGAGTAATAGTCATAATTAAAAAAGTTAAGTTGGATCAGTTTGTTTCGACAGTTCTCAGGACTAGCTTTTTTAGAACACGTTGATGAGTTAAGTTGAAAAAAAAAGACATTTGAATTTGAATTAGAAGTCGGTTCCGAATCCCGTAAACAAAAAAAAACGAGGGAGAAATCCCAGTCAATAACCACAATACCAAGAAGACAATATTAGTCGTCCTCAATTGCTTGAACAATTTTAGTTGTAATCCTTATATCGCAGTATATTTACAAACCCGATCCTGTAGACTGAATGGTAAACAGTCGACGTCGCCCTAAACACGTCATTACGGATCCTCCTGATCCATTAACGGTGCTTTTAGGATCCACAAGCACCGGTCACCGTCCTCGTCGAACCCATCGCTTGCGATGAGGGGCTCGACGAGTGAACTAACCCATAGACACAGCCCACTGTGTTTCCCGCCGGATATTCTCAGTGGGTCGCGTTTTCGATCCGATGGTAGATTTTGTGAAGCACTGCTCTTGCTAGAGCCAGTTAACGTTAGCAACAATTCAGGTTTGAGCCCCGCGAGCTCACCTACACGTTAAGGTGAAGCTGAAATAGCCTCTGAAGGCTATCAGCATAGGTAAAGTACATATATTTAAGATATAATGTACCAATTTCTAATTCTAATTTTAAAATAAACGAACGTCTTTAAGAAGAAATAAAGAGAACGTCAGAAAATTCCGTCAGGTCGGGTAGTTTTAATAAAATTTATTGTAATATCTTTACCTGGTTTTGTGGTGCCATCGACGGGTGATGCATCGGGGGTGGCGGAACGAAACCCTCGCCGCCGTAGCCTTCGGGCCCGTAACCGCGACCGTCACGCTGGAAATTCGTAATAAATTTTACTTAAAATAAATCGGAATAAAGCCCTACCGTACATAAGAAACCGCAAAACCATTAAAATCGAAAAGATTAGTGCATATTTTTTAAATTATTATTATTTATTTGTTGGGTTCACACAACTGGATAAAATCTAGATTTTAAAATTTAACTTAATTAGAAAAAAAAGAGTATACTTTTGAATTCACCCTTTCGGGGAAGAAAATTTTCAAACAGGATGAATTAATCTGTACAAATATTCACACGTAAAGGTTAATAGGTACGCCATGGGAAGTCCCGCGGCATTACCAGCACCCACCCGCTCGATGGGACGATATTCCCTTACATGAAATTAACAGGCCACTTTTTAACGCTTATCGCCTCGTAAAGTATGATGAAAAAAAAAGATATTAAATATAATTTAGTTAATGATTTAATAACGTTAATGACGTTGATGACATTAGCTAAAGTATGCCGCTAGTTCAAATCAACATTGCGCCTTTGACGGGTAGTGTAATAAGAAGGAGACAAACAAGATCATCATCATCATTCTCCTGTCCTTCTCCCAGTCACCTGGGGTCGGCGCAACATGTTTTCTCCTTCCATACTCCTCTATCATATACAATTTCTTCGCTCACTCCCCTCTTACACATATCGGCTTTCACGCAATTCATCCATTTTTTCTTAGGTCTACCTCTTCGTCTAAAGCCTTCCACATCCATAGTTAAAACTCTCTCACCAACCTCATTATCATTTCGTCTCATCACATGTCCATACCATCCCAGAAGGAGACAAGATCATCATCTAAAAAAAATCCTTAGATTCCTGCAGTAACAGCTCAACATGCAGTATTGCAGATTATGGATGAGCTTGTATCGCTGCCATTTACGTTAACAACCATAATGATTACTCACAGGGTGATGTGGCGGCGGCGGCCCATGTCGTTCCTTCATCATCCCCGGAGGTGGAGGCCCACCGCTTCCATAGTCCATATCTATAATAAAAGTAAAACACTTTGAAAACTAAGTGACTTCACTAGCGTTACAAACGAATTAATGTGTGGCACATGTAAAATTAACTGGAAAATTAAACTATCAGACCTATAGGTATCACGGGTACAAGAGATACAATCCCCAATTGCGTTCCTTAATGAGATTAATCTAAAGATAGTAACGTGACACTAGCAATATTTTTTAACTTGACAAAAGCTTCGGTGATTCATCCTGAAGTCTTGTGTTAGGCCAGGGAACTGTTTTAGCTTTAAATTAAGGTTTAGTGCTTCAATATTGTGTTTGGTTTTCATTTAAGTACAGTGGTGTATTTATTATTATTTATAATTAGGTTTCTAATTACAGTCCTTATAAAAAGTAAACATTATGTATCAGAAAAATGAAACGAAAAGGAGTCACAAATAAAACGCGTCAAAAAACTTTATCAAACTGTCTTGATGTTATTTTTTGTTTTTTGAGAGACTGACTCTTGGTGTAGCTGAAATATAACATTTCTGTATCAACAATGTATTCAAATTGAAGAGTAACTGCACAGGAAAAAGGCTTCAGTATTCAGAAAAAAATGGTAATTACCAAATAATGTTTATAATTTATAATAATTTGCTATAATTAAGGAAAAATTTTTCGACAATTAAAATCATCCAATAAATTAATTTTAGATTATTTCTTATATTTTACATCAAACTACACCGCTGGTTTCTGTAAAAAAATCTGCATTCTTATTTTGGGTTGGCTAACGTCCTATAGCTTGGGACATCTGGCACGTGTCTTAGCTGGTAGATTACTTCAACGCAGTGTTTATCAACTTCGATTACTAATTAACATAAAAATGGCAGTACTAGACAAATAACTGATGATTAAATAACTTCACGTTGTTTTGAACATTCGAAAGAAAAAAACCGAGTTATGAAAAAAAAATATTGTAAACAGGTCTGCGATAAATGTGTCGGTGTTACAAATTACACAGGAAAAATCTTCCCTCGTGCAAGTTTTATTCCAAGAGTCATGATCTGCAAGTTTTCGTGTTAAAAATTTGTACGTAACCAACTACTACTGTATTCAAAGATTTATTTTATGGCGTTGAAATGTCACTACAAATCATAATGTATACTATATCTATATGAGAACTAAACTTACATTAACAAATAAATAATATTCATTCAATATTCAAGATCTAAACACAGAAAGTTCTTCATGCATACACAGAGGAAGTTACGAATAGGTCACGCTCAAATGAAAGGCCCGGGTTCGTGTCAATTGATTTTATTGTGTCAATGACTTAACATACTAATGTGAAAGCTAAACTTATACAAATATATTATACTTAAATAAGAGAGTGTAAATAAAAATAATTCATGAAATATGGAGTGTCGTGATGCTAAGATATTTAGTGAGGGAAAAATTAAGTGTAGTGAACAAATGTATTTATTCTATTTGTCATTAATATCTAATATTAAGGTAAACAATTTTAAATGTATTAGATTAGAGACGGTTATTGTATTTACATATGAATCAACGAATTTATATTCTTTGTACGCACTTAATAAATTATTATTTAATGATGTAATAAAAGTGGCACTAAAAATAAGGAAACATTGATTGGGGTATTTTTTATTAGATTCCTTTGCATTTGAACACACTATATTTAAAATGAACTGTAGTAACTGGAAGAAAAATTAAAGAACATCTAAACAAATTTATAGAATTATCGTATGAAATAATTAGATGAAAATAAATATCATTGGTTCGCGATCCCTAAACTTTTTAACTTAAACTAAATTTGAAACATAACAAATAGGTATCGTGTTATAACTATTGTGGTAAAATATTGTTCTAATATTTCTTCATTCTGCTGTTGTTCTTTATCTCTGTTCTATGTTAACAATGATCGTGTGTGAAAGTAGATATTTTATTTTATGGGGTTAAGTCATCTGCTAATATCATGCTGTCGTCTATGTAAGCAAAACACACACATTATCTCACCATGGGCATTCTCAAGGGTCAAAGGATATTAAAACACACGTTCCAATATTCATCGAATACAATACACACCATTGTGGGTTTGTTCGCACGAGTGCTGGCTGTGTTGACTGCACGAATCTTCACTGCAGCATCTGGTGGTAGCCTGGGATGGTGTCGAGTTTGGATCTGTCGATTTTGCAACATTCCTTTCAATTATTCTCGTGTTCTTTGTCTTTTCCTTGTGTTTTGTTTGTAGTCAAATAAGTATGTGATTTGTATTATGTTCATAGTTATGTATCATGTTTCGGTGAAAAACTGACATTTGTTTTCCTTAATATTCAAATCCGAATACTATGGAATTTGCATCCCTGTTGATATTTCCTTGTGTGTGAATTTTCTTCTACTAAAGATGGTTCTATTCAATATTTCTCAACTGACCAAATTTCCTAAATCTCAATCAGGTCCTCACAAGCCCCTTCAAAAATTTTCTAAAACCACTCCCAAAAATATCTTTAATATTCAATTTTCCATGCTCCAATTTATTACATTCATATTTACATCATCGATATGCACTTTAGTCGAAAACACATAGCAGAAATCCATTATAGCAATCTATAAAGATTACACAGACGGGGATACACGGTTAATTGTTTAAAAGCATACCTTCCGGTGCGTAATGAACGTTAAAAATAAACAGACGCGCCCGTGTATTGATGACCTAGATGATCAAATGAAATATGGCTGATTGGTTTCGTAAATGACATAAGTCAAAGTAGCTTTTTGTCTATCTATTTACCAGTAGCAACGGAGGGCTGTCCTGGCTTAGCTTAGTATGGCGGGAGGGATTAGCTGAGTGAATTTTGCTAACATCTGTCCAAGCAAATACAGTGTTTCACTAAATCTACCACCGGTTCGATCCACTGAGAAGATCCTGCGAGAAACTCAGTGGGTTGCGTCCGTGGGTTAGTTAAGTTGGTTGTCAAACTTATGTATGAAAACGATGTCCGGTGCTTGGAATACTTTAATACACCGAGAGTGGATCGTGAAAATTTGAAATGAAATGTCTGGTGAAATGACGGCTGTTTGTTGTCCTCCTGTCTCGTTAGAGTGTGTAGCTTGTAAAATAGAATACTTCATTTCATTTGGCTATCAAATTACGCCAACGAAAAGTGCACATAAAACATATTCAAATTTCCGTACTTTATTTTTATAACCTTGATTAAAGCATTTTGAAAAATTTACTTATGTATTTCAGGCATTCCTCACTTCCCTCCCTTCCCTTTTTCCTCGTCATAAATACCGAACACATATGCGATTCGAGTTTCAGATGACTACTTCTCGCACCTCTCAAATGGCACTCCAATTTGATGGACGTTAAAAAAAAAAATTAAAACTCAAAGCTCAGTTTTTATCCCGCACCTGCTTGTGTAACAATTTAAAATGCATGAAGCGCTTCCGCGTTGGCCTTTTTTCAAAAGCTCCCCCAGCAAACACTCTACCGTTATGGGAGTAGCGATGCGAGCGAAAAATATTCACGTTTATTATCATTTTTGATTCACTGGTTACGCCGCTTTTAAATACTACCAGATGATGACCGAGCTTGGCTTGGCTTTTTTTTATGACGCCATCTTGTTGTGTCTTTAAAGCAGTAAAAATAGTATTATTATTCGCCAGTAGATGTCGGGAAGAGTCATAAAGTTGATTATCGATAAAGTTGATTATTGAAAACACGAATAAAACAACATTTTCTGAAAATAAATCGTAGCCAGATCGATTTATCGCCCCCGTAATCCCCTGTATACTAAATATTATGAAAATCGTTAGAGCCGTTTCCGAGATTCAGATTATATATATATATATATATATACAATCTATATTATATATACAAGAATTGCTCGTTTAAAGGTATAAGATACGTATTCGTAGCTACTAGTCATTTCAAAGAGGAATTAAGTAATTTTATTAATCATAGTATATTATTGTATTTAAAATTTATGATAGCGCGTGGCTAGTATGAATAGTTTTTGAATACGACAGCGCACAGTATAATATGTGACATCTCTTCTACATTACATAAAGCCTTAACCAGAGTACCTAAGGTCACCAATTTTTGGGAAAATCTTTCTAGAGTATCCCAGAAGTGGGTTTAGGGGCGGATCATGTGCGATTCATTACATAATTTATTTATTTTATTCGACTTCTGGATTAAAGGTTTGTTTGTATATTAGATTAGTTCCAAAGGAATCAACAGCAAGATATTCTTAGTTAATAAAATAGAGGTGGAAATTGTATTTAATTTGTTTTAGTTCCGTAAATAACTTACATAATTTCATTAAAAAGAGATTAATTATATATAAATATACTAAAATCAATGATATAATAATTTCAACGTACAATTCTCTGTTCTTTTTTTTTCTTTCAAAATAGCCACAATCAAAATCGCGGAAGCACCTGAATATTTCATTGTCCGATAGTGATTGTCGACGGACAACTTAATTTAGACCGGCCGGTACAACCCAAGGACGTCGATAAAAAGACAAGAAACCTACCCTGAAAATTTTATTAATACCTAATGCTCTGTCTCTTTTCTTCGGAAGGCGAAAAATATAGTTCCGTCTCATCATTACACGTGCCACATTCGTTCTAGTCAACGAACTTATGAATTATTTAAAATGCCAACTTGATACTCCTAGTAGTTACAGTGTACTGTAGTTTTATACAGGGCTGCCAATCCTTACATGTAATTACTTTTATATGATTTTTTTTAAAACTTATTTTAACAAATAATTATTAGTTGATACGCGCGTTTATAAGTAGTACTCGCTAGATGTCGTTATTGGTGTTCAGAATCGCGCTATGCCTAATTTCTAGGGTTTAATCCCTATTAATATATAAATGTGAATGTAAGTTTGTTTGTTACGCCACTTCGATAAAGCGGCACGACACGAGAACCCTCTCATCGTGGCCGCCGGTAACTACATTCCCGATCCTGCGGACAGAATGGAAAGTAGTCGACGTCGCCCAAAACACGTCATCTCGGATCCTCCCGATCCACTAACGGTGCTTTTAGGTACTTCAAGCACCGGTCACCGTTCTCGTCGAACCCGTCGCTTGCGACGAAGGGCTCGACGAGTAAATTAACCCTCAGACACAGCCCACTGAGTTTCTCGCCGGATCTTCTCAGTGGGTCGCGTTTCCGATTCGGTGGTAGATTCTGCGAAGCACGGCTCTTGCTAGGGTTTGTGTTAGCAACGTCATCAGGTTTGAGCCCCGTGAGCTCACCTACTAGCCACGGTTACGCTGAAATAGCCTCTCAAGGCTATCAGCTTAGGTAGGAAAAAAAAAAAGTTTGTTACGCTTTCACGCGAAAACTACTCAACCGATCATCATGAAACTTTGTACATATATTCTTGGAGGTATTAGAAGTAACATAGGATACTTTTTATTAAGAAAAAAAAAGTACTATTTACGAAATATAAAAAAAATATTCGTCAAAAAATCTCAAAATCTAGCTTCTTCAACGCCACCTACCGGTTCAGTAATGAAATTCCGATCCTGAGTACTGTAAATGAAGTCGCGGGTAAAATTTAGCGTTATGCCAAAGTAACTATTCCACGCGGACGAAGTCGCGGGCAAAAACTAGTTTAAAAATACAGTTCTAATCGACCGACTTCGGCCGAGATCGCGGACACATCTAATATTTAAATACTTCAGGAACGAAATAATCATAGAACATATGACCGACTATTGAATTATTACTGATGGTAGGACCTCTTATGAGTCCGCGCGGGTAGGTACTACTACCCTGCCTATTTCTGCCGTGAAGCAGTAATGCGTTTCGGTTTGAAGGGTGGGGCAGCCGTTGTAACTATACTTGAGACCTTAGAACTTATATCTCAAGGTGGGTGACGTATTTGCGTCGTAGATGTCTATGGGCTCCAGTAACCAGTTAACGCCAGGTGGGCCACCCATCTCGTCACACCCCACTCGTCCACCCATCTAAGCAATAAAAATAAATAAGCATACAACAACAAAAATACTACTGTGAATGAGCAGCCCTAAATAAAAGCATCTATGTATTAAAATGATCTACATATTATTATACTGTATACTGTAGCAACCCTAGGTGCCTTGTCATTCAGACTTGAGTTACAATATACTCGGTTCATTCCGCGATGGGATTTCATAGCGTGCACACATATTCAACGCGACCCACTTTCTTATTCAACGCTCTTCGCATTCAACGCAGCCCTTTTTAAACGCCCGTTTATTATTTTCGAATGACATTTCTTAAAAGGATTTTTTTTCTAGTAACGCATCAACTATCATCCTACGTTTAAGAAACTATTTCAATAAAAATTGCTTAGTAAAATTTTTATTAAGCAAATCAACCTTTTGAAATTTATGAATTCCATGTATGTATTATCAATTAACATAAGTTTTTTTTTTCATTGCTCTGCATTTTTTCTTGTAATGATACAAAAATAATTGTAAAGTAAAAATAAAATACGTATAAGGAAAATACGGACATGTTTAATACATTTTTCGGTTTTTGGATAGACCTAATTATGACTATATAGTTTTATTGCCAGATCTCAAGATTCAATGAATTCCTGCTGATTGAAATGAAACATACCAATCGAAAGAAATATAAAAAGGGTAGTTACAACAATATTTAAATGGCAAAGAATAATAATAGCCACTAATCGCTCGACCACATAAACTGTCATTTCTTCGAAACATCTGAAATAATGTACCTAATGACAATAAAAAAAAAGCTAGATTGAACCATAAAATCTAAATATTAATACATGAAGCAAAAACTTTGTATCCCTTTTTACGAAAATTGCGCGGACGGAGGAGTATGAAAATTTCCACACTTATAAAGAATATAGAGAAGAAGTGCACAATGCTAATATTTTTTTAAAATAATGTATAAAAGATACATTAAATCAATAAAGAAAACATAACGGCCGTCTGGTGTAGTGGTAAGTGACATGGTCACTACACAAGGGGGTCGCGGGTTCGAATCCCGCCAAGAGAAGATATTTGTATGATAAATATAAAAATGTCTTTTCCAGGGTTATGGATGTATATTAAATATATCGACGCTTGAAAGGCAAACGTGACTAAACGACAATAACTACTTTGTACATAAATGATAGGCAATAACCATATTCGATGCGCAAAAAATATATATTTCTAGGTCTATTAAAATCATTTCAATCCTACAGCTACTAGCTAGATTCTACTACAGCTAGATTCGTTAAAATAATTTTTGTTTTCAGGTATTTCAACTTTAAATTAGTCTACTGTAAAGTTCACGCATTGTCGCTTAGTCACGTTTACCTTTCAAGCGTCGATATGTATGTGTATAATAAAAATATTACATTTATTTCCGTTATCTGGTACCTGTAACACAAGTTCTTTACGAACTTACCACGGAACCAGTTAACGTGGCGTGATTGTTAGTAAATATATATTTATTTATTTATTATTTATTACACACACTACATACCATGTATTTGTCGCACATACGTATGCATACTATTTATTGTCAAACTTTTGTTCTTGACGTCTGTGGTCAAATTGAGAATAGATTAAATATTTTTTGTCTTTATTAATATTTGTCTATAGTTGTAGCCTTGGCGAAATTTGTGATTATAGAAGTATAAAATACAATCATAATAGTGTACAAACTTACAATTCCAATTAATTATAGTCGAATTGCGACTACTGCGGGACCTCTAGTTAGTTTTAATTACAAAGAAACGTAAGCAATTTATAATGTAATAAAATACATACACGTCATTTTATGGTACGTACAGTAAAACTAATTCCCGCATCCATCCATCCTACACTAACTGAAGTCACTGAATATAATAATATTTTATGCATTAAATTTCACACGCTCGAACTGAGTTTTTACGCGTTTCTCGTGTTTGCAATTTTACAGTCGCCGTAAAATAAAAATTGCTTTGAACAAAACGAAATGAATATTTTTCGTCTTTGTTGCGATCGACGAATGGAGCTTTTAAAACCTCAAGCACCGGTCACTGTCCTCGTCGAAACTCGTCAATTACGACGAAGAGTTCGACGAACTAATCCATATAGACAGCCCACTGAGTTTCTCGCCGTGAGTTTCTGATCTTCTCAGTGGGTTGCGATTCCGATCCGGTGGTAGATTCTTCTCTTGCTAGGACTAGTATTAGCAAATTCTATCGGCTCGTGAGCTCACCTAACCCGTTCGGGCGTATCTGGAACAGCCTCTTAGGCTACCAGTGAATAGATGAGGGAAAAAATCGACGAGGATGGCTTTTTTATATTTTATTTTTTATTACTTTTATGTGTGGGGAAGCTCACAGCCCACCTCGTGTTAAGTGGTTACTGGATCCCATAGAAATCTACAACGTAAAGGCGCCACCCACCTTGAGATATAAGTTCTAAGGTTTCGGTATAGTTACAACGGCTGCCCCACCCTTCAAACCGAAACATGTTACTGCTTCACGGCAGAAATAGGCAGGGCGGTGGTGCCTACCCGTGCGGACTTACAAGAGGTCCTACCACCAGTAACTACGCAAATTATAAATTTGTGGGTTTGATTTTTATTACAAGATTCCTTCCTTTTATTCCTTCACCGTGGAAGTCAATCGTGAACATTTGTTGAGTACGTATTTCATTAGAAAAATTGGTACCCGCCTGCGGGATTCGAATACCGCTGCGTCGCTAGATATGAATGCACCGGACATCTTATCCTTTAGGCCACGAGGACTTCATTACATGTAAAATTTACTTTGGCGGACTTAATTTTTTTTTTTTTTTTTTTGTNTTTTTTAATACTAACGTGTGTATGAAAGCTCTTGTAGTGAATTTTAATTTAGGATTATACGTGAAATTAAAACATCAATTCACAGAGGGCGCTACCTTACAATTATTTACTAATGACAAAATTTTACATATACTTAAGACGTTTAGGATAATTGTATTTTAATTTTGGAAGGTTTCACTTCTACCACGTGTGAATTGCACACATTTTGATTTTTTTTTTTCATTGCTCTGCATTGTTTCTTGTAATGATACAAAAAGAATTCCAAAAGTAAAAATAAAATACGTATAAAGAAAATACGGACATGTTTAGTAAATACATTTTTCGGTTTTTGGATAGACCTAATTATGACTATATAGTTTTAGATGCAGTTCTATTAGTTCTGCTTCTAACTGTATTAGGTATGCGCTGACACGAACGATGTTTTACACAGTGAGTATAAATATGTACTGCTTTGAATGGTTTATTGAAGATAAGTATGTACACAAACAAACTATAACAAGAGTGGTACGGTAAAGAACTACTCCTATATGAGTAGTAAAGCACTGACACGAACGATAGGTAGCACAGCGAATATCGATATGTACTGTCCGCAGTTTTTTAAGATTCCGAAGTGTGGAACAACCATAATAGATGATTGCCTGAATTCATAAGCGACAGCGATTTTGTCGAATTGTAAGGCGGTTGCCCAAGTAGTGGCGGGTAAGTGAGTCGCCACATAGTTTTATTGCCAGATCTCAAGATTCAATGAATTCCTGCTGATTGAAATGAAACATAACAATCGAAAGAAATAAAAACGGTAGTTAGTTACAACAATATTTAAATGGCAACGAATAATAATAGCCACTAATCGTTCCACCACATAAACTGTCAATTCTTCTAAACGTCTGAAATAATGTAATGACAATAAAAAAATGCGAGATTGAACTATAAAATTAGTTTTAATTAGCCATCTTCATCATCAGCCTGCGGCAGTCCACTGCTGGACATGGGCCTCCCCCAAAGCTCGCCACTGAACCCGATCTTCGGTTCTACGCATCCAATTACTGCCAGCTGCCTTGCGCAGGTCGTTGCTCCATCTAGCAGGAGGGCTTCCTACACTACGTTTGCCGGTTCGCGGTCTCCACTCCAGAATACGTCTACCCCAACGGTTATCGGTTCTGCGACATATGTGACCAGCCCACTGCCACTTCAGCTTACTAACTCTGCCATACTCGCCCGCTTCGCTGGGCATTTAAAATTACCATTATTATTTATTGTCATTATTATTAGGAAGTCCAACGCTCATATAAATATTAGCCTATCCATTAAGTACACGTATTTTCTACATCAGCGGTCGGGGAACCGGGGTAAATTACCCCAAATGTAAAATGATGGTGGTAAAATTAAATTTCGGGGGGTAAAAATGAAACTTTTGTGAGTAAAAAGTATATATTGAAGTAAAACTTCTTTAGAATCGTTAAATTTTTAGTTATTGTTCTTTTCAGAATTATCATGGGGGCTATAATAATATGAAAGATGCTAAAAAGAAGCGATTTTCTTTTTTTTCTTTTGTTCTTCGCCATGGGGTAATATCAACTTACACAAAAATATTTTGGGGTAATAATTAAAAAAGTTCCCCGACCGCTGTTCTACATGGATACCAAGTTTCAAGTCAATCGGATGCATGGTTCAGTAGTTATAACGGAACATCCGTAAAAACCACTGTAGATTTATATATTAGTATAGATTATAAAGAAACTTAAGCAATTTAGCACGTAATAAAAACACATACACGTCATTTTATGGTACGTACAGTAAAACTAATTCACGTATCCATACATCCTACACTAACCGAAGCCACTGAATATAATAAATAATATTTTATGCATTAAATTTCACACGCTCGAACTGAGTTTTTACGCGTTTCTCGTGTTTGCAATTTTACAGTCGCCGTAAAATAAAAATTGCTTTGAACAAAACGAAATGAATCTTTTTCGTCTTTGTTGCGATAGAAGAATGGAGCTTTTAAAACCTCAAGCACCGGTCACTGTCCTCGTCGAAACTCGTCAATTACGACGAAGAGTTCGACGAACTAACCCATAGATAGACACACAGCCCACTGAGTTTCTCGCCGTGAGTTTCTGATCTACTCAGTGGGTCGTGATTCCGATCCGGTGGTAGATTCTGCTCTTGCTAGGGCTAGTGTTAGCAAATTCTATCGGCTCGTGAGCTCACCTAACCCGTTCGGGCGTATCTGGAACAGCCTCTTAGGCTACCAGTGAATAGATAAGGGAAAAGATCGACAACACCTGGTGTTAAGTGGCTACGGGAGCCCATATACATCTACAACGTAAATGCGCCACCCACCTTGAGATATGAGTTCTAAGGTCTCAATACAATGAGCTGCTCCACCCTTCAAACCGAAACGCATTACTGCTTCACCACGGCAGAAATAGTCAGGGTGGTGTTAACTACCCGTACGGACTCACAATTACCATACCACCATTAATTACGCAAATTATAATTTTGCGGGTTTGATTTTTATTACACGATGTTATTCCTTCATCGTGATAGTCAATCGTGAACATTTGTTGAGTACGTATTTCATTAGAAAAATTGGTACCCGCCTGCGGGATTCGAATACCGCTGCGTCGCTAGATATGAATGCACCGGACGTCTTATCCTTTAGGCCACGACAACTTCACTACATGTAAAATTTACTTTGGCGGACTTAATACCTAAGGCATTATCTACCCGTCAACCAAAGGTAGTGCAGATTAAATAATGGTAGGTATATAGAAAAAACATAAACTTCACTTAGTTAAAACGTGTTCGTTAAACAGCCAATAAATAATAAAGCCCTCTATCTCAATGATGTAACTTTAAAAGCTTTCAACAGTATCTGCTCTAGAATATAAGAACGATTCTGCAGGAAACTTTCGAACGATCAGTCCCGTTCAGAGAAACGATCTATTAGGAGCTTCCAAAGTTCGGTTTTAAACGATAATGCGCTGTCATACATCTGGCGAAGTGCGAGAAATATGTCTTGGTCAAAAAAAATTCTTGCCTTTAGACATGTTTATGATTTGAACAGTAATAGGCAAGGCATTCGGAAGAAAGCCCAGAAGCACAAGTCCAATATGCTGGTCGGACCAGAGACGCCATACTTTCAACATTTCAGTCCACGTTTGCTATCCACATAGCCCAGGATAGGCTTCTGGCGCAGGATAATCCAGGAGAAAGTTATTAGAGAAGGCCAAGTCCCTCAGAACTGAGGATTATCGACGCAAGGAAAATGATTTGAACACGTGCCCTTAATTTTAATGTTAAACTATCGTTGTGTCAATATTTATAAATTTCGGTAATTACTGGTGGTAGGCATGGCCGTATTTGCCCTGGAACCAATAGGGATGTGGACCGGGGCGGCTCACTGCGAATGGCGGCGCAAATTACGCCACTCCCCACTCAGGCTTGTTTAGAATTTATCAAATAATTAACAGAACCCGATTGGTTGTTAGATTGATAGAACTTCGTATTTTAATTCATTAAAATAGAGGGCCGTTGTAACTATACTGGGTTTGAAGGGTGGGGCAGCCGTTGTACTGTAAAACTGAGACCTTAGAACTCATATCTTAAGGTAGTTGTAGGCATATACGTTGTATGTCTATGGGCTTCGGTAACACCAGATGGGCCGTAAGCTCATCTACCCACCTAAGCAATAAAAAGATAAAAAAATAAAGCAATAGTTTCTCAAGTAAAACGTAATACCATTATGGTACACACCTACACAAAAATATCATAGCTTTGTCATAGCTAGTCGTTTTCAGAACAACAGTGCCCTGTCAAACTTCAACATAATGTCGACAGTTTAGAAACACAGGGGATTTGATTGTTCCCGATTCAACATTTGAGAGTTTTCCACACACGACAGCCGAACTTTGATTTTCGTAAGTTTATTATGATGACATCAATAAAATTCGAACCATCTATTTTTTTTTAAATCATCACGCCAAGTATAAAAGGTATAGGGTACCTACTAATTAATCGTTATAATTAAAAGTAATTTTACGATTTAATCTCGCTTTTATTATTATCACTACATTAATTGAGACTTTTCGAATAGTTTACAGTTTACGTGGTCGAAGATAACTGTTGTTATTTTTTTTAATTTTTTTTATGTCCCTTGCAGACAGACGAGCATACGACCCACCTGATGGTGAGTGATTACCGTCGCCCATGGACTTCAGCAATGCCAGGGGCAGAGCCAAGCCGCTGCCTACCCAAAATTATTCTGTATTTAATTATTGTGTCGAACAAAGGAGGTATCAATAATTATGCTGACGATTAAGGCGAAAACCGAAATACTATACTTCATTAATATTATTTACAACGTTCACAAATCTTTATGTTAGGTGGTAGCAATTGTACCGAATTTCTCAATGAGAAACCACAAACGTTATTACGTATAAATTATCTGTGTGCTTAGTGCGAGTTTTTTAACGCTCTCGATAGCGTAAAAGTTAAGTCAAAAAAATTTTTTTTTATTGCTTAGGTGGCTGGATTAGCTCACAGCCCACCCGGTGTTAAGTGGTTACTGGAGCCCATAGAAATCCACAACGTAAATGCACCAGACACCTTGAGATAAGTTCTAAGGTCTCAAATAGGCAGGGTGGTGGTACCTACCCGCCCGGACTCACAAGAGGTCCTACCACCAGTAAAAATAACTAATTAAATAAATTTAATAAATAAATATCTATATGAAGTTGGAACGTTTGTCTATGTTTGCCGCTACGGGCACTGTTCCAGCCGCATACAAATTTAAGTTAACTTTTACGCTATCGAAAACGTTAAAAAACTCGCACTAAGCACACAGATCACTAAACGTCGTCCGTCACCTTCGCTCTAGTTTCGTACATTAAACGTAAAAGTTTCCAAAACACGATCGAAAGTTACGAGAAAACGATGTAAGCTCGCGGAGACACTTTTGACATTCGTAACAAGCAGATTCTTACTAACTTAGTCGCCATCAAATATTAATGACTTAAATAATGGCATCGAAGGCGTTATAACATTACTAGCGCGGGCTGTTATCTTCACTCATTAACTTTGATACGTTTCGAAACACTCAGTACGCTTAGTGCGAGCTTTTTAACGTTCTCGATAGCGTAAAAGTTAACTCATATTTGTATGGAGTTGGAACAGTTTCCCTTCGTTTGCCGCTAGGGTCGCTGTTCCAACTCCATACAAATTTGAGATTATTTTTTTTTCAAACTTTTACCGTACGCGGTAACGGTTGTTACTCTTGAAATCGACATGGACATCAATGCCACTTGTCCTTAACTGATGAGGAATTTCATAAATAACTCGCCGCTCGAAGCGTATTCAAAATGACATATAGAAATTTTGAGTTAGCGAAGTAGTAGTTGCGATTTTCAATTTCCCCCCACTTACTGTAAGGCTGGGGTCGTCCACCTGTGTACTGCGGTGACTGCAGAAGCGGGGCGCTCCTCTGTACCGGCTGCAAGTCCTCGGATACTGTTGACAATTAAAAAAAAACATTATTTCCTCTCAATGACATTGCTGCACTTCCTAAATGCCTTATTATCTTTCTTTTTTTCTACCTAAGCCTTGAGAGGCTATTTCAGCGTAACATTAACTAGTAGGTGAGCTCACGGGGCTCAAGCCGGAGTGATGCTAACACTGACCCTAGCAAGAGCAGTGCTTCGCAGAATCTACCACCGGATCGGAAACGCGACCCACTGAGAAGATCCGGCTAGAAACTCAGTGGGCGCCTTATCATCGTACTTTTGTTATCGACACAATAATCTGCCAACATTTCACTTATTAAGTAACGCAAAACGAATGTGCATCGCAATTATGATAATTATCGAAATCTCATGGTTGATACAAATCACCCAAATTTAATACCGTAAAATTATTTGTCTCTCTACTGATACGCAGTTTAACGACACGGATGCGTCTTATTTTAAAAGGATTTATTTCATTCAATAGTAAATAATTGATGATATTTATTTATATATATTTTATATGTATAATATATTTGTGTATATCGACACTTGAAAGGCAAACGTGACTAAGCGACAACAACTGCTTTGTACATAAATGATAGGCAATAACCATATTCGATGCGCAAAAAAATGTATTTCTAGGTCTATTAAAATCATTTCAATCCTACAGCTAGATTCGTTAAAATATTTTTGTTTTCAGGTATTTCAACTTTAAATTAGTCTACTGTAAAGTTCACGCATTGTCGCTTAGTCACGTTTGCCTTTCAAGCGTCGATATGTATTTATTTAAGGACGAGTATGTGTATCTATAAATATTATTTATGTTATATATATATACATATGTTTAAGTACCTAATATGACTAGAACACTACAGCTACCAAGGTTCATCTCTGCACTCCCCTAAGGTAGACTGTCACAGAATGCCTATAGCATTAAGCCCGCCTTTATACTGTCAAGTATATAAAGTTATAAATAAATAAATAAATAGCAGGGAGTGATCCCACTGTGTCGTGATTTGAATTTCATAATGGGATCAAAATACAAATAGCAAAAACCGCTCGTCCGCGTATGACTTAAACAATGAAAGAACAACATTATTTTATGAACATAAATATAAGAGAGGAGTTCTAATAATTCAAGCAATTCCCGGAACCCATTATAATATTGGACCGTGGGTGTTGTCACCTTTTGAATATATGTATGTATATATATTAAACGTGTTTTAGTATGTAATGTAATTAATATGTACTAGCTATACCCGTCCGCTACGCTGGGCATTTAAATTATCATTATTATTTCTCACCCCCACAAAGATTCTCATCATCAACGCCCCCGCAACTGGTGTATGGAATCCAACACTCATATAAATATTAGCCTATCCATTAAGTACATGTATTTTCTATATGGATACCAAGTTTCAAGTCAATCGGATGCATGGTTCAGTAGTTATAAAGGAACATCCGTAAAAACCACTGTAGATTTATATATTAGATTATTTTCTTTTTAACTTTAACTTATTTTCAAGAAGTTTAGCTTATTTTCAATGTTAAATGTTTGTGATGTGGCAGTGCTTTTTTAAATAAATAAATAAATATTAGTATAGATATATCTCTGGTTCCCATGTGACAAAGAATAAGAATTTAGCGCCAAATGACCGTGTGTGATACATACCGAAATTTTAATTTATTTTAATTACAAATCATTATTTATGATTAATTACTGCCTTAATTTGGATGTTTTTTTTTTCATCTGAATTTGAGACTAAAATTATTCACGTCCCGACATAGCGTAAGGATATTTATTACTTTACACCCTGTAACGGACATAATTATTATATGCGCAATTAATTAATTTTATTTTTATTTTTTATTTGTTGCTTTGATGGGTGGACGAGCTCACAGCCCACTTGGTTTTAAGTGGTTACTGGAGCCCATAGACATCGATAACGTAAGTGCGCCACCCACCTTGAGATATAAGTTCTAAGGTCTCAAGTATAATTACAACTGCTTCCCCACCCTTCAAACCGAAACGCATTACTGTTTCACGGCAGAAATAGGCAGGGTGGTGGTACCTACCCGTGTGGACTCAAAAATAGTCAAATTTAATCATAATCGACTTACAGATGAGATATATTAGTTGCGTTCAGACCAATTAAAGAACATCAGGCGCTGTTCTATTTCTTCTTTATAAATTAATAATTGTAACTTAATAATTAAGATATTCATTTTCCATTTTTCCATCGCTTCTAAACTATCAGCACGCATCTATTGAATCAAACTATTATCGAAACGTATAAGCGCGGTCAGTGTTTCTCAAACTTTTTTTAATTCGTTAATTTGTCGAAGCAAATATAGGGAATAAATAATATGGACATTAATTTTAACTATTCACTTACGAACAGCGGCGTACTTTATTAATACGCTTTTATTAGCTTCAGACGTAAGTATGTTAGTATGTAACGGAATCTATGAACATGATTTTGACCCCCTTTAAAACGTCGGATTAATTCAAAATTTGGTATACTTATTAAGGACCGATGACAATTCAATATTAAAAAAAATCTTAAAAAATAAATAATTGAAAAAATTGAAATTCAATATTCAAAAAAAAGCGTAGGGTGCTTTTCGGGTTATCATCAAAATAACCCTTCTACTCATATCACTTTTTTTTCAATAAAATAATTTTTTCTTACACTATTTTTAATTCAAATTTATTAAAACTTGTTTTCGATTTTTTTAGTTGGATTTTCTATAAAAGCGTATTTTGTAAAAATTTTAAAAAATATCATTCATTTTTCAAGTCGAGCTGTATTTGTCCGAAACCTGGTTTATTCGGTACATTTTATAGGTGGCAACATCAGTATCGAAATAATCTCGAAATTCTTAGCATCGCGTTGCCACTTTAGGCCAAGTCATTACGAGACAATAATATTCGCTTACCCACGAATTTTGAAGTTATACTTCTTTAGGCGCGTTATGAAAAATTGATGAGAGTGAAATTTTACGATGCGCGCGCACCGTGACACAAAATTAACAGAATGAACTTGCCCACTAAGTCGCTCATTACAATACGACCGACGTAACAGCCTGGCCACGGGACATTCGCCGATGCGAATATTCGCGCGGTGCGAACGGCGAAGCGTCTAGCGACTAAAACAAGCGCATAGAAATGTACCTAACAAGCCACGCGCACCGGCGACCGGCGAAGCGACCGGCGAAATGTACCGAGCGAATCGCGCGATGCGGCGGGCGAACAAAACAAATGCATGAATACGGACGGCGCGAGCCACGGAGTCGAGCGGTAGTCGCGGCGAATAGTGCAGTGATTAAATGAGTTTAGTTGTTTTCGCCGCGAAAAATTAACGCCGAAATTTTTATATTTTTTATTTATTTTTTATTTTATATTTTTAAAGTCGTCGTGGCCTAACGGACGTCCGGTGCAATCGTGTTGAGCGATGCACCGGTGTTCGAATATCAGGCGGGTACCAATTTTTGTAATGAAATACGTACTCAACAACACTCAACGTTCACGATTGATTTCCACGGTGAAGGAATAACATCGTGTGATAAAAATGAAATCTTCAAAATAATAATTTGCGTAATTACTGGTGGTAGGACCTCTTGTGAGTCTACACGGGTGGGTACTACCACCCTGCCTATTTCTGCCGTGAAGTAGTAATGCGTTTCGGTTTGAAGGGTGAGGCAGCCATTATAACTATACTTGAGACCTTAGAACTTATATCTCAAGGTGGGTGGCGCATTTACGTTGTGGATGTCTATGGGCTCCAGTAACCACTTAACACAAGGTGGGCTGTGAGCTCGTCCACCCATCTAAGCAATAAAAAAATAAAATAGCTGAAATACTAGCTAGACCAGCTATTTGGAAGTCTAGCCACCCAAAGTATTTCTCGTACTTCTTGTGGAATTCTCCATCTATAGGTATACTCCGATTCTTATTCAAATCATGTACTTCACAATCTTTTCCAAATAATAGGTCCTGAACCAAAAAACTATTAATTTGTAAGCAATATCGAGATAATTTCGATATAGACATTTCGCTGTCGGACTTCCTTACTAGTCGCGGCGGCGAACGTGAGTACCCGTGGCCTGCAAACGGTGCTGCGCGAATGGTCGCCTCGCCCACCGCTTCGCTGTTCGCACCGCCGATCCCCGTGGCCAGGCCGTAACTTGGCGAGTTTGAATACAGCCGCAGGTGAACTTTCCGAACCGTACCGAGAATTACCGAATTTATACGATGTCAAGAAAAGGGATGTCCAATATGCGTGTTTGAGGATGTTGTTTAATCGATTTTTTTTCAAATTGATAAAAATATAAATTAATAAAAATAAAGTATAACTTCTTACGGGCGTACATAAGTACTCGCACCTTTTTTTTTAAATTCAAAACCTTCCCATCTATATTTCATATTCACCAATAAATCTACTTCGACAATATTTCGTGTACTTAATTGGTACATCGATACCAATCGTGTAAGTCCTGAATTAATTACGAGCCAATTAGTATGACACGGGCAATCTGATCGATCCATCATGTAACATAAAGGGTGGTGTTTTTTTTTTTTTTTAAACAAATATTTATCGAAACAATATTGCGATTCGATTTTGGTTCTATTAATTCTCCACAAAGAAATGCTCTACCGGTCTTAATTGCTTTTTATTTTTCTTTTTTTAAGGTTCACAGAACTACGTTTAACTATAAATGATTCAGTGGTCACGTAATGGATAATTTCCATTATGTCAGATTCGAACACGACTGAATATAAATGTATTTACCACAATTTCAATACTTATATATATTGTATTAGCAACATTCCTCATTGAATTAAATAATATAAATAAACAAATGTTGGCAGATTTCATATTCACAGCGTAAGACTGATTAATTCACAGTAAGTAATCGTCTTAAATCGTTCTAGTACTCTACTGTTTCCATGTTCTGATTTGAAGGTAAGGCTAATCCAGTACAACGGCGATCCCCAAGGCATTTCCATGTCCATGGGTATATCTAGAAATATACCGATCTCTGATTCCCAGCATATATCTTTACGTTTTTTTTGCTTACATTTTTTGATAAACTTGAGAAGCTATTTCAGCTTCGCCTTGATATGTAGGTGAGCTCACGGGGCTCAAACCGAGAGTGTTGCTAACACTGGCCCTAGCAAAAGCAGTGCTTCGCAGATTCTACTACCGGATCGGAAACGCGACCCGCTGAGAAGATCCGGCAAGAAACTCAGTGGGCTGTGTCTGTGGGTTAATTCGCTCGTCGAGACCTTCGTCGCAAGCGACGGGTTCGACGAGGACGGTGACCGGTGCTTGTGGTACCTAAAAGCACCGTTAATGGATCGGGAGGATCCGTAATGACGTATTCAGGGCTCTTTACATTTCGGTTGGGCATTCGCAAGATCACCTGCATGAATAATCACGATTCTGTTTATTTGGAACGCGAGGCAATCGTGATAAATTAATTTCACAAAACATTTTGCGCGAACTTACACTTTTAATCAAAACAATACAGCTCACTTCTTAGGTACTTACCCGCGTAAAACTCGCCTTATCCACATCTTCCATCTCGCTCTCCCCAATTCCCTGCACATATAAAGACGAACACACTCTTTATCACCATCCCTTTCCAGCTCGTTATTTATAATTCTCAATAACTCTATCTATCTCTGTCACCACGCATAGCGTTAATGGTGCATGCCAATTTCGTAAGCTACAAAACAAAATAAAAAATTATAAACAAAAAATTAAAAAAAAAGTACAAATCTTCGTACACAAATTGTAAGATGTTGTTAATTAAATACTTTTTTTTAATTAATATTATTATTATTTCTGTGTTTTGTGTCGCTGTTTCTCATAATCATTTTCATGTCTTCGAATACCATTATAAAGAGTGTGTCAAGTTTTATATGTGCATGGAAAGGTAAGAATAACATCATTAATAACATAATATGAATAATGTACAGTCAATAGAAACATTGGTTAACCACTAAATATTACCGAAGTATATAGTTCAAACAGAATAATTAGAGCTATTATTATTATTACAGTACATCAAGCTAGGGATGAGCTCTTCGTTAGTGTGCGTGAATGATTTTCATATATATCATCGCCGAATTCGGATCTCAAATGCCCACCGAAGAAATAATTTTTCGAGATATCTTTAAATAAAAATGATTTTCGTTTTCCTTATTTTTTGGTCTGAAGAGTCATGGGAAATATTGAACATTTTTTTGTTTTTCTTTTTCAAATGTACTTAATATACTTTAAAAAAAATTTATTATTCTGGTTATACAACTCGATTGAATTGCACAAAGCATACACCCAAAAAGACCACGTTAACACCGCAAATAACCAAGTTGGCTAATCCAGTGGCTATATGGCTACACAGATGCTAGAATTAATATTACTAGAAAGCATCCTCGCCACGTACCTACACCAAACGTGTCGTATAAAATAGCACACATTTTAATATTCGGAAATAGGGACATCCCTTGTTTTTTTTTTTTTTTTAATCCTTTACAAAAGTAAAGTCCGATGTTCACAGCACACAATCCTGGCCCGTCTCTGTTACGAAGCCACATGTTTTTATTTTTATTTTATTGCCCTTGTAGGCAGACGAGCATACGGCCCACCTGATGGTGAGTGGTTACCGTCGCCCATGGACTTCAGCAATGCCAGGGGCAGAGCCAAGCCGCTGCCTACCGAGCCAAGCCGCTGCGTACATGTCCTGGCCAACAATCATTGTGAACATAGCCTTACGCGCTCATCCCTCGCTTTGATTACGTAATCGACCGGCGTCCTCTCCAGTTGCCTGTCAAACAAAGAATATACACAAAAAGAAAAGAAAAAACTCGTATTTCTGTTCGTAAATTTGCAACACTAGTGGCCAACCGCTGATTCGGTACGGTGTACATCTGAAGTGTTTATTTGTAATATAAAATAATAAATCTGTTGTTAGTTGAATGCTACGATGGTTAATATTATAGCCAATAATATATATTATTAAATCTAAGCTATAGATAGCTACTCGTACAGTGCGTTAAATATTCAAGCGCAATCCATGACTAAGTGGTTAAAAAGTCGATTAGTTAAAAAACGGACGAAGGTTAATTTCGGACTGTTTCTAAAACTGAAAAGCCATTTCGTCGCCATTTTTATCTATTTTTATCATATTTATATATTAAAATTGTTTTACCAAACGACTAGATCACAAGTGTCTGTTATAATTACTTTAACCTTCCGTTTAGATCCGATCGACTCTAAAAACGTTAATCTGTGGTTAACTTAATCGTTCCTAAACTTCGAACGAAACTGACATTTAACTCTGACAACCGATTTGACAAATAGCGCGGCCCTGGCTTCTGTCTGAGTGTTCAATTTTACGAAAAAAAAAAAAACCTTTAATGTCAATACAAAAGCGTAAATTACCGTTTGAAAAATTACTTCGCCAACCTTACCGAAGTCAAACGCAAACAAATACTTATCAGGTACTACTTACTCATGGATTTGCATTTACTATTTACTACTTAAAAACGCAATCCAAACATAGCGTCTAAAATATGTGGATATTTTAAATAAAAATAAAAATTACAATTGAAAACTTATTATACCTAAAGATTCATAACAGATATCAATATTTTCTCTACAGCTATAAGGAATAGTTTAGAAGAAATGATGGTTTTTATCACAACAAATTCTAAATCAGAATTTACATCGTGGTAACAACTGCTTAAAACAATGAAATCTTTTAATAATATAATGTACATAATCATGTGAAATCTTTCCATTGAACATTTTATTGTTTTGTATTATAACAACAAAGGAATAACATTAACATGTTTTTTCGTGTTACATGTAATTTTTTAGCGGAGTCTGTCTTATTAATTAGGGTCATAGGAACAAAGCTCAGAGCCCGGCTATAAGCTAGGCGTCACTCAGAAACCAGTTAGACGTGAAATCTCTATTGTATTAAAATTGGAGCGTTTCACAGCTTCGCGGCAGAATTAGACGGGTTGGTGATGGTTTTCTTTTGCATGAAGGATTACTGGTGTCCCGGAGCCCTCTCCAGTTTCACCAGGACACGTGGGTAAGCAAAGGCTCAGCTAGGATGGGCGGGAATTGCTAACAGCTGCCCGAACGCCTAGGAGACCTTACAACTCAAGGGCAGCTGCTTCGCGAATGAATCTACTACCGGATCGGAATCGCGACCCGCTGAGAAGATCCGGCGAGAAACTCAATGGGCTAATGTTTAGGTTAGGTTGCACGTCGAACTCTTTGCCGAGTTCGACGAGTACGGTTACCGGGGTCCCTAAGCCTGCTCCTAGTATTAGAGCTGAAGGCGTCTAATGCAAGGGTCAGCTTTATTTTTTATTGCCCCTGTAGGCAGACGAGCATACGGCCCTGATGGTGAGTGGTTACCTTCGCCCATGAACTTCAGCAATGCCAGGGGCAGAGCCAAGCCGCTGCCTACCGCTTAATACTCTCCACAAGCCTCTTTTAAAGAAGGACATGTCATAGCGCTCGGGAAACACCGTGGAGGGGAGCTCATTCCATAACCGGATGGTACGTGGCAAAAAAGACCTCTGGAAACGCACTGTCGATGAACGCAGCGGTTCCAGATGATATGGATGAACTCTGCTCCGATGGCGGGAAATGCGATGATAAAAAACGAGTTGAGGGGATCATCTCAAGCAATTCCTCAGAGCACTCAAGCACTAGCTTAAAAACTCTGCAGGGCACTTAATCACCACTAACCAGAATTACTAATAACCATTGGCCTCATGGCACACTAACCTGCAGCTAGGCCGTATGCTCGTATAAATCGCCCTATAAGGGCCATGTTTATTTTACCGAAACTACAAAAGAATGTTCGTAGTCGTCGTGACCTAACGGATAAGACGTCCGGTGGATTCGTGTTGAAGCGATGCACCGGTGTTCGAATCCCGCAGGCGGGTACAAATTTTTCTAATGAAATACGTACTCAACAAATGTTCACGATTAACTTCCACGGTGAAGGAATAACATCGTGTAATAAAAATGAAAAACCCGCAAAATTATAATTCGCGTAATTACTGGTGGTAGGACCTCTTGTGAGTCCACGCGGATAGGTACCACCACCCTGCCTATTTCTGCCGTGAAGCAGTAATGCGTTTCGGTTTGAAGGGTCGGGCAGCCGTTGTAACTATAACTTGAGACTTTAGAACTTGTATCTCAAGGTGGGTGGCGCATTTACGTTGTGGATGTCTATGGGCTCCAGTAACCGCTTAACACCAGGTGGGCTGTGAGCTCGTCCACCCATCTAAGCAATAAAAATAAATAAAAAATGTTCCTTTTTTTTTCCAACAACACACCCCATCCCTACACTAAAGCAAACGGTTCGCAAACAAATCAAAATAAAATCTCACGATTACTGTATTAGCCCGTCCACAGTTGTAAATTGTATACAATATTGGTAGTAACTCACATATGTTATGTATGCGAAAGAATAAAAAATATATATTACTCGTCAGAATTTTTGGTTATTTTTGTTTATTAAGTCTTAGAATAATACAAACTTTTTCGGTTATATCTTTTTTTTTTTGTCGTCTGTAGCGTTGCAAATTCATGTGATGTTCTTTATAACGTCAAGTAGAATACGAATGAACCGGTAGCAAGCCAAATTGTCTTGGCTTCGTCTTAAATGCATGTTGTTTTTTTTCCCTCTTGTAGTATTATTTAATAGTTTCTAAATTAAATTGAATATTCAATAAGATTATCAAAAAAAAAAACGTAAATTATAATACTTTTTTACTGGTGGTAGGACCTATTGTGAGTCCGCGCGGGTGGGTGCCACCACCCTGCCTATTTCTGCCGTGAAGCAGTAATGCGTTTCGGTTTGAAGGGTAGGGCAGCGTTTGTTACTATTCTGAGACCTTAGCACTCATATCTCAAGTTGGTTGGCGGCATTTACGTTGTAGATGTCTATGGGCTCCAATAAACACTTGACACCAGGTGGGCTGTGAGCCCATCCACCCGTCTAAGCAATAAAAAAAAAAGAACGAAGGACTGAAAATCGCGTAATATGAAAATGCGTTATAAGAGTACCGTGTTATAAGCGGGATTCCCATCCCTACTAGAAGAAACCCGAGATCCTCGTTACAGCAGATTACAGATATACGCGATATCTCGGATATATTCGACTTTTTATCCGTATGATGTAACTTGACATACGAAGATGAGATCGAGCCGATTTTGGGTACGCGCCGTGAGGGTCTTTCTATTTCAGTCGAGTGATAAGACATTTACTATCTCGAATCTGTCGGCTGCGATCTATTTTCACTACTTGGGATTATGGTTTATGGCGGGAATTTTTTTCGTTTAAAAAAATTGTGTACCTCGACGGAAAAACATTTTCAAATAGGTACTATATATAGTATACTTCTAGAGAAGAGTTTATCGAAATTGAAGTCGTCGTGGCCTAACGGATAAGACGTCCGGCGCATTCGTGTTGAGCGATGCACCGGTGTTCAAATCTCAGGCGAGTACCAATTTTTCTAATGAAATACGTACTCGACAAATGTTCACGATTGACTTCCACGGTGAAGGAATAACATCGTGTTATAAAAGTGAAACCCGCAAAATTATAATTTGCGTAATTACTGGTGGTAGGACCTCTTGTGCGTCCGCACGGGTAGGTACCATCACTCTGCCTATTTCTGCCGTGAAGCAGCAACGCGTTTCGGTTTGAAGGGTGGGGCAGCCGTTGTAACTATACTGAGACCTTAGAACTTATATCTCAAGGTGGGTGGCGCATTTACGTTGTAGATGTCTATGGGCTCCGGTAAAAATTTCATGGATTAAGCGACACAGCTGCCGTAATGTTACCGAAAATACAATCCATCCATAATTCAAAATTCGAATTCACGAAAATAGCATTTTTGTTGGCTGCCGCGCGGAGGAAAAACTAAAAGATTTAATACCTTTTTTTTTCTTTTCTAAATACGAAAATTCTTTGAGCGTAGACACAGACATTGAAACCACTTACGTACGCACGCAAAGAAATTCTCGTTTAACTGTTAACATCTCGGAGAGGTTTCCGCGTGCCTCTTTTACTGTGACATACGTATTGGAGGAAAGAAAAAAACGAAAAAAAAAAAATGTCATACACGCCACGCTTGTAATTGTTACACGGTTATGCGCTCAGCCGAATCCTTCTTTCCTTTGGCAGTTTGGTATATTTCCTTGTGCCCTAAATTTATTTATTTATTTATAACTTTATATACTAAACAGTAGAAAGGCGGACTTAATGTCATAGGCATTCTCTAACAGTCTACCTCAGGGGGGTGCCGAGATGAACCTTGGTACCTGTAGTGTGATAGTGATATTACTTAAACATATGCGTATATGTGACATACATAATATTTGTAGATAGAAATACTGGTACTTAAATAAATACATATCGACGCTTGAAAAGCAAACGTGACTATGCGACAATAACTGATTTATACATAAATGATAGGCAATAACTATATTCGATGCGAAAAAAAATATATATTTCTAGGTCTATTAAAATCATTTCAATCCTACAACTAGATTCGTTAAAATAGATTTTGTTTTCAGGTATTTCAACTTTAAAGCCTTCGTCAAACAGAACGCGTACTTAGCGCCGCGTACTTAACGTCGCGCTCTTCAAATTGACTAGATGAGTCCAACGCTCCTTGACGCAACGCATTCGCCAAATCATAGTGCCTATCGATAGCAGTGTGAAAATTTAAAAGTATTAAGAAATCGAGTGATTCAGATGTGGCATTGTATAAGCATGGGTATTTTCTAACTATTTACATCATTTTTTCGGGCATTATCTAGTATTTTAATACACATTCACTCGGACGCTAAAATAAAATTTGTAAAAAATTACAACGCCTGACGTCAAAGCGTCCTAACGCCGCGACAGAGCGCTGCGTACTTATAGCGCTAGGGTCTGTTTGACGGTATGTTACCATAGTATTACAACACATCTCGGCGTCATAGCGCGGCGTCAGTTTAGCGCTCTGACGCGCGCTAATTACGCGTTCTGTTTGACGAAGGCTTAAATTAGTCTACTGTAAAGTTCACGCATTGTCGCTTAGTCACGTTTGCCTTTCAAGCGTCGATATACATAAATATATACATATAAAAATATATATAAATATTATCAATTTGATGACTCTGCTAACTCTCTGAGAAACAGTTCTCGAACCCTCATCTAAATCTGACAATGAAAAAATATACATTTTTGTACCTTATTCGAATCTAAATTGATAATTTCCCTCGTCAAGTCACGACGGACTCGCACAATGCGCTGATTGAATTCATAAAGCAAGTCAGAGCCTTCCTTCATAGGCGGCTCATTTATAAAAATCAAAAAGCTTTTATTTAAGTAACAGGCCTACACAGGCGCGCTTTCAATGATGGCTCCCCGTTGTTTCGGAATTCGGGTATTACTCTTTTCAATATAACTATACTACACTGTAACATCCACGAGAAGTCGTCGTGGCCTAAAGGATAAGACGTCCGGTGCATTCGTGTTGAGCGATGGACCCGTGTTCGATTCCCAGGCGGGTACCAATTTTTTTAATGAAATACGTACTCAGCAAATGTTCACGATTGACTTCCACGGTGAAGGAATAACATCGTGTAATAAAAATCAAACCCGCAAAATTATAATTTGAAGGGTGGGGCAGCCGTTGTAACTATACTTGAGACCTTGGAACTTATATCTCAAGGTGGGTGGCGCATTTACGTCATAGATGTCTATGGGCTCCAGTAACCACTTAACACCAGGTGGGCCGTGATCCATCTATGAAATAAAAAATAAATTGAGCGTTAGAACGAAATTCACTTCGATTTCATAAATTTCGACTGACCAACGTACAGACATAAGAATACATCCGGTTCGTAACGAAACATTCCCCTCGTGTTTTTTTATTTTACCTTGTCTGATAGACTTGAGAGGCTATTTCAGCTTCGCCCTAACGTGTACGTGAGCTCACGGGGCTCAAAACGGGAGTATTGCTAACACTGACCCTAGCAAGAGCAGTGCTTCACAGAATTTACCATCGGATCGGAAACCCGACCCACTGAGAAGATCCGGCGAGAAACTCAGTAGGCTGTCTGTGGGTTAGGCATTCCCCTCGTTTCAATTATTAACTACATATTTAACCGACTTTTTCATCGTATTCTTCTACACTTCAGAACTAGAAAACTCAAAACCGATTATCTCGATAATTTTCAAGCGGATCGGACATAGATCGATCAATACAATTTTTTAAAATGATGAAACTGATTTTAGGGATTTACAATGAAGGGAAGATCTTCTCCCAAGCGGGTGTAATTGCTCGGTAGACCGACAGTCCTAATGTATTTTTCTTTTTCTTATCTATGCTGATAGCCTTGAGAGGCTATTTCAGCTTCGCCCTGACATATAGGTGAGCTCACGGGGCTCAAACCGGAGTGTGGGAATGTTCTGGTCGGAACTTGTATATATGCAAACTCATCTTGAAAATGTCGTAAGCGAGATTCAGGCATCTGTCAAATATCTTGTGTTGTATGATAGAGATATCTACCGCCACAAATTAATAAAATGACTTTTTTCTGTTTGCATTTAAACCGTAGCTTCTTCGAGTTTTTAAGCTAAACGAACATCTGTTTTAATCTTATTTACAACAACAATAAACAAGATAACTAAAATCGGATGCTCCTTGAAGTGGCACAGACAAAACAGAGTAACATTAAATAACCCTTTACAAATATATCTTGATCAAAGTCGGACGTTTGGGGGTCACCGCGTCCCCGAGGGGGAGTTACACGACCCCCGCAGGGCTTATTTAGCCCCTAAATAAACAGTGGCTCCACAGAATTGATAAAAAAGACAGTACACGTCTTTCAAGTAATGTTTCTGTCTAGAGAGATAGATTTTCTAAATACTCTCTAGGCGCGTTATGAAAAATGTTGAGAGTGAAATTTTACGATGCGCGCGCACCGTGACACAAAATTAACAGAAATGAAGTTGCCCACTAAATCGCTCATTACATTACGACCGACGCCGCGACGTAGCTTGGCGAGTCTGAATATGGCCGCAGGTGAACTTTCCGAACCGTACCGAGAATTACCGAATTTATACGATGTCAAGAAAAGGGATGTCCAATATGCGTGTTTGAGGATGTTGTTTAATCGATTTTTTTCAAATTGATTAAAATTTAAATAACAAAAAAAAAAGAAATAAATTTAATAAAAATAAAATATAACTTCTTACGCGCGTACATAAGTACACGCACCCTTTTTTTAATTTGCGACGGTAATTCTCTAAATCAGAGCCGTTTAAGGTCTACAGAACGGGAAGATAAGAAGCATAATTCTAAGATATATTTTGAAGCGAAAATCATTTTGAAACAAATTCTTAAGTAGTTTTATTTTCTTGGTCTGTATTATATGTATTAATCACTATTGAATTGCGACCTATACCAAAACCGTACTAAATATCAAATCAGTCCAACACCACACGCGAACGCGTCATAAACAATCAAAGAAACGCTACATTCATCTAGATAAAACAACTAACAATACGAAATATTCTATATGAAAATGTTGAAGCACATATGAATAAACTGCGCCCTGCTAATTATTTTCCACACAAACTGTTCTATATCTTCTTTCTATCTTTGATGACCCAGAAACAGAAAGGAAAAAAGAAATGGTCCGATAATGAATACAAATCGAGATAAACATTGAATCGGATTGATATATATCTTCATGGGCATATTAGAACGTATGCACAGATTTTTTTCACTGAAGCAAACATTTACCTGACATTACAGCATTTGCCACTTGAGCTATATATAAATATGAATTGCTGTGTTAGTCTCGCTAAAACTCGAGAACGGCTGGACCGATTTGGCCAATTTTGGTCTTGAATTATTTGTGAAAGTCCAGAGAAGGTTTAAGAGGTAGATAAATATGAAAATGCTCTAAATTAAATAAAAATAATAATTTTGTGTTCCCTTTGATGTGTCTCCCGTCGGACGAATTTCTTTTGTTTGTTTTAAGTTTATTTTATGCAAAACTTTAGGTCTTTTGTTTCTCGATTGAGGCACTACGAAGTTTGCCTTTATCTTCTCCAGAATTTCTGTTAATTAAATGGTTTTCTGGAAGAAATCGCTTTTAATGCGTAATTATAAATAAATAGTAAAAAAGGTATTTTATGTAATAAATGTTGATTGTTTTCTAATGTTAATTGTGTTTTGGTGTGCAATAAAGTATGTTCTCTCTCTCTCTCTCTCTCATCTACAGGTAGCCCTCCTACAACACGGTAGATACGTTCCTACAAAGACCCGTGTTGTGCGAAAACGCGTTATATATGAGACTAGAAGCCGGTACAATTTTTTTCTGAATGAAGCCTCTCAACTATGCCTGTATGTATTTTTTTACCTATTATACATAGAAAATAAGCAATAGAATGTCGGTTATTCCCATATATTGTGTGTTCATAGTGCATAATGTAATTTTTAAATCATATATGTATAACCAAAATCTCGGTATCGTGTTATAGAAGTACCGCGTTATAAGAGGGTTTTGGGGAATTTTTATTTTCGCGTTAGAACGGAACCGCGTTATAAAATACCGTGTTATAGGAGGGTTACCTGCATATCAAATACTCGACACTAGTTGGGTTGAAGTTAAATGGGGATATGCGGAGATATGGGGTGCACGATGCTGTTATGAACAGACACGAGTAGAAGGATTATTTTGATAATATCCTGAAAAGCACCGCACGCTTTTTTTACAACTAAATCATTTTTTCTTACACTACTTTTATTTATTATTATTAAGTTTTTTTTTCTATTTTTTAGTAGGATTTTCTATAAAAGCTTATTTTGTTAGTTTTTTATACTATTATTTATTTCTTCCCACAGTTTGAAGTACACCATCGTTCAATTATTCATCATCATTTATTTTGTTTTCAACCTATTTCATAATTATCTAACGGCATTATGCTATTTATGTCATATATTTACTAACTTCAGTGTTATCCATTAACCAGGTATTCCGGATAATGGTAAAAAAAAAACACGATGGTTTTTTCCGTTTATCAATGGAACCCCGAAAACCGTCTCGTTCATTACTTCATTAACCTTTCACCCAATTCTCTTGTTTCTTTTTCACCTGATGACGGAATTATCTAAGCAAAATCACGAATCTTTTAACCTCACAAACAAGTTAAAACTTCTTTGAGGGATTCAACTTTTTTTTTGTACTAAATCTCATCTCGCAGGATTTTCTTCGTTGAAAGTTTTAATGAGGACAACCCTGTTCATAAAACGACGAAGGTATTTATTATCAACTTTCGAATTAGAGAGCTATTTTTGTACACCTACTCGACATTATTTTAGTTTGTAAGCTTTTTTTATTGCTTAGATGGGTGGACGAGCTCACAGCCCACCTGGTATTAAGTGGTTACTGAAGCCCATGGACATCTACAACGTAAATGCGGCCACCCACGTTGAGATATAAGTTCTAAAGTCTCAGTTTAGTTACAACGGCTGCCCCACCCTTTAAACCGAAACGCATTACTGCTTCGCGACAGAAAATAGGCAGAGTGGTGGTACCTACCCGCGCGGACTCACAAGAGGTCCTACCACCAGTATAGTGGTGGAAAAATAGAAGTGGAAAGAAAGAGGCCAAGAGGGCATAGCCACATGGTCTCTCTTCTTCATCGTTCCCTCGTAGAGCTAAGGATCGCGGTCACATGTGACTTTTCTCCATAGATTTCGGTCAAGAGTGGCATGGACCGCATGGCATAGAATAATACCATCAACCGCTTTCTTTACTAGATCTGACCTGGCTGGTGTTTTGCCCACGGCGTGCTTGCCTTCTACGCGACCCAAAATTATGAGTTCTCTAATTCACGTCTGATCTCATTCAATTACGATAACATTGGACTCTAGCATCAATGTCGTTATCCACTGCACAGAGGTTAGGAAAGAATGGTGTAACATAGTCTCAACAAAAATGCTCCATTAACGTCACGACCTCCGGTAGTGCGGAACACAATCCAAGGAGGATGCGGATCTTGAGGAGATGACGTGATCATACATTCATCTTGTGATAGTGACTAGTGTAATAATCAAGCAATATACATCAAAAAGGCAATTTGAGGGCTAATAAAAGATTCCCGCAGTCACGATCATCAATTCAGGATTCCTCTATTAAAAATAAATTTTAATAAATTTGAATTAATAATAGTATAAGAAAAAATTATTTTATTGTAAAAAAAAAGCATGAGGTGCTTTTCAGGTTATTATCAAAATAACCCTTCTACTCATATCTACTGATACCATGTACCCCACACTTTTTTTACAACAAAATCATTTATTCTTACACCATTTTGAAATCAAATTTATTAACATTTATTTTCTATTTTTTAGTTGGATTTTCTATAAAAGCGTATTTTGTTAGTTTTTTTAAACTATTATGTATTTTTTATTTGATTTCCAAATGTTGAATTTTTTTTAAATAATGTATTGTCATCGGTCTTTAATAACTATACCAAATTTCGAATTAATCAGACGTTTTGAAGGGGGTCAAAATCATGTTCATAGATTCCGTTACATACTAACATACATACGTCTGAAGCTAATAAGAGCGTATTAAAAATGTCAAGTATTCTTATTCCGAAACAAATGAGGGCGCAAACAGGATATATTATATCCGCTTTTTCCATATACATATCCGACGGCCTGGGATAATTATTATGCGGATATTCAGTGCGATACGTGAACGTGTCTGTGACGTGTTTTTAATGAGATCATGTAGTCGTTTCAAGGGTCTTATTTATTTTTTTTGAAAACGAAAATGAAAGAACTTTTTTAAACAGGTATTCATATTTAAAAAAGGAAAAAATATTACAGTTAAGTTCCATTTCGTCGTCTGTCTGTTTACCGATTTTCATTATCCTTTTATTGACTTATTTGACGAGACAAGTTTGTCTTTTTTTTTTCATACGTCACTAACAATAATGACCAGTTAGCAAACCTCAGACACAGCCTGATTTTTTGATCGCGTATCGACTCTAAGCTTTTAAGAAAATTATTATGAACAATGTTCGGTTTAGAAAGTCGAAATCGTGGACATGGGACTTATACCTCCATATTGCGTATAGTTTTATTGCTATTGTTTCGTGCTCTGAGAGGACCTCTTCAAAACCCTCCTCGTGCATACAGCATTCTCAAATAGTTTTTTATGCTTAGATGGGTGGACGAGCTCACGGCCTAACTGATGTTAAGTGGTTACGGGAGCCCATAGACATCTACAACGTGAATGCTCACTCACCTTGAGACATGAATAAGTCTTAGTTTAATAGTACAACGGCTGCCTAACCCTTCAAACCGAAACGCATTACTGCTTCACGGCAGAAATAGGCAGGGTGGTGGTACCTACCCGTGCGGTTTTCCTACCTAAGCTGATAGCCTTGAGAGGCTATATCAGCATCGCCCTAACTAGTAGGTGAGCTTACGGGGCTCTAACCTGATGACGTTGCTAACACGAACCCTAGCAAGGGCCGTGCTTCGCAGAATCTACCACCGGATCGGAAACGCGACCCACTGAGAAGATCCGGCGAGAAACTCAGTGGGCTGTGTCCGTGGGTTAATTTACTCGTCGAGCCGTTCGTCGCAAGCGACGGGTTCGACGAGAACGATGACAGGTGCTTGAGGTACCTAGAAGCACCGTTAGTGGATCGGAAGGATCCGAAATGACGTGTTTTGGGCGACGTCGACTGCTTTCCATTCTGTCCGCAGGATCGGGAATGCGTGCGGACTAACAATACGTCCTACAACCAGTAATTACGCAAATTATATTTAGTACGCAAGTTATATAACTGCAAACGATAACTTTATTTATTTATTTTTATTGCCTAGATGTGTGGACGAGCTCACAGCCCACCTGGTGTTAAGTGGTTACTGGAACCCATAGACATCTACAACGTAAATGCGCCACACACCTTGAGATATAAGTTCTAAGGTCTCAGTATAGTTACAACGGCTGCCCCACCCATCATACCGAAACGCATTACTGCTTCACGGCAGAAATAGGCGGGGCGGTGGTACCTACCCGTGCGGACTCACAAGAGGTCCTACCACCAGTAATTACGCAAATTATAATTTTGCGGGTTTGATTTTTTATTACACGATGTTATTCCTTCACCGTGGAAGTCAATCGTGAACAATTGTTAAGTACGTATTTCATTAGAAAAATTGGTACCCGCTTGCTACTAGCATCATACGAAAAGCTCTTCTCGAGTAACAAGCCTCAAGGAAACACATGGAAGGCGAATCATTTGCATTCGACGTGTTGCCCCCGGACAAAATATTCGCAATAAGCCCGGGAGAAACTGACAGCCCGGAGCCAATACCGAAACGGAGAGCATTCCTAGTGACTGTCGCAATTGAAACACGGAGGGAGGGAGGGAGAAACGTCACACTCAACTGAAAATATTTTAAATAGGTCCGTATTGTGAAGAAATTCAATTGTGTCTTGGTGTTTCAAAGGAATACTGGAAAACTTAAAGTTTTACGGTGAGCGGTTAATGGAATGCCGTCCTTAAGCTTGATACGCGAGAGCCTAAATTGTGTTATCATAACAATTGCCTACCCATCTAATTAGAAGGTATGGCAGCTTCGGGGCAGGAACGAGCATGACGGAGGCGTCGAATTGTGGGTGCTAACAATACACTCTACCTACCTACCATATTATATTTTTTTTATTTTTTTATTGCTTATATGGGTGGACGAGCTCAGAGCCCACTTGGTGTTAAGTGGTTACTGGAGCCCATAAACATCTACAACGTAAAGGCCGCCACCCACTTTGAGATATGAGTTCTAAGGTCTCAGTATAGTTACATCGGATGCCCCGTCATCCGCGTCCTGTCCACGCTTTTTTTTTAAATAAAATCATTTTTTTCTTAAACTATTTTTAATTCAAATTTATTAAGATTTACTTTTTCTTAATCGTAAAATAAATGAAAAACAACGACAACATCATACAAAATGCCCTCATCGCTACAAGACGAGATGATGTTGTTAACAGAATATGCGGGTAGTTTCGACTTAAAGATTAATCTTTAAGTCGAAACTACCCGCATATTCTGTTCTTTGATATGTTAATTTTAAGACACTTTCAAGACAATTCCGTATCGCTTGCACGCGGCTCAAGACACCGGCATCAATTTGCAGTTTCAGTCTAACACAAAAGACGCGGCTCGAGGTGTCATTATTGTATTACGAAAATGTAAACGAAAATAGAACTTAACTAATAAATAATAACAAGCATATTAACACGTTGGTATACTGGCAGTAGGACGTCTTGTGCGTCAGTACGGGTAGATACAACCGCCCCGCCTATTTCTGCCGTGAAGCAGTAATGCGTTTCGGTTTGAAGGGTGGGGCAGCCGTTGTAACTGTACTGAGACCTTAGAACTTATATCTCTAGGTGGGTGGCGCATTTACGTTATAGATGTCTATGTGCTCCAGTAACTACTTAACATCAGCTGGGCTGTGAGCTCGTCCGCCTGTTTAGATAGCTGGACGAGCTCACAGCTTCACAGCGCATCAACCTTGTTGGAAGTCGCATTAGAAGTTTCACTTCAAAAAAAACCTCAGTTAATGCCATAAAAAATACGTTTAAGAGAGAGAGAGAGAGAATACACTTTATTGCACACCAACACAATTTACATTTAAAAAAAAACAGTCAAAAAGCACGTATGTACAATAGGCGGTCTTATCGCTAAAAGCGATCTCTTCCAGACAACCGTTTAAATTACAGAAATTCTGTAAAATATAAAAATATAGCAGGTATGTTGCGGTGTACCATAGACAATAACATTATAATAGAAAATATATACATATAATAAACAGATATATATTATACCGTTTACATATAATATATACCAATATACATACTTACATACAATACATACTAATATACTTACACATAATAAATCAACAGTATGGAAATGATAAATGATAATGAAGCAACAAACAGCACTAAACAGATAGGTAGTGTTTAATTTAATAAAAATAAACCTTTTCATTCGTAGCTACATTGAAAAACAAAGAGAAGGCGACCGATAAAGTTGCTATCGAGTGTAAAGCAAATATTATCACTGAGCTGGTCGCATACAGAGAAGCACCGGCCTGACTTGTGGGCGATCGATGCGAACACAGAGAGCTTCAAGAATAACAAAACTATAACTACTAGTGGTCCCGCAGTAGTCAGAAGTTTGAACATTATTATGGTTCTATTGTCAAAGAATATTATTATACTTCTATAAGCACATATTTCGCCAAGACTACACTACAGACAAATAATAGTAAAGAAAAAAACAATTAACCTATTCTCAATTTGACCACAGACTTTAAGCAATAATAAAAGTTAAACAATAAACAAAGAGTATATATGGTGTGTGTGTCAAATACATGGTAGTGTGGGTAATATTTTTTTTATAGATTTAATGTGTTATTAATGCATAATTTAAAAAAGGTATTAGCATCTTGCACTCCTGCTCTATATTCTCTATATGTGTGGAAAATTTCATACTCCTTCGTCCGCGCAATTTTCATAAAAAAAGGGATAAAAAGTTTTTGGTTCACGTATTAATTTAAATTTATTGAGGGGTTTAAAGACTACTTGATTGAAGCAATATTTTCGCAACCACCCACCCAATAGGAAATTACCGAACCCCTTTTTATCCGTATACTGAAACCGTGTCACCACGCAGATTCCAATTCGTCATGACCAAGAGATTCCTTGAATACTTCGGACTTAAAATAAGAATTTTTGAGAGGATTTTACTTTTACTGCGAAACGGGCCGACCCATTTCAAAAACCCACCATTTAAACACTACGTGGAAATATAAAATCAAGTTTTGAAAACAAATGCAGCAGTGGCGGTCGTAGAAAAGAATAAGATCTGCATAACTCACTGGGTTTCTCGCCGGATCTCCTCAGTTGTTCGCGATTCCGATCCGGTGGTAGATTTTGCGAAACACGGCTCTTGCTAGGTTTCGTGTTAGCAACGTCGTCAGGTTTGAGCCCCGTGAGCTAACCTACTAGCCCGGTGACGCTGACATGGTTTCTCTAGACCATCAGCTTAGATAGGAAAAACAAGGTGGGAGTTCCGTAACCACTTCATAGCAGATGAGCCGTCATTCGTTAATATAGGGCTAAGGCATATATAATCATAGGCCATAGTAAAGTGCTGCTCTTGCTAAGGCCAAGGTTAGCACATTCTCTCAAATTAAGCCTCGTGTGCTCAACCTACCAGTCACCGCGAAATATCCCCGTACACTACCAACGTTTAAAAAAGAAGAAGAAATGGTCAAAAACCTGAATCACGCTAACGACATTTACAACTTAAGTTTAAATAACAAGTTCCCAGCTCTTTTACGTCTGTCGACTCCAATAGTTCGAGTCTCAACAACGTATCTCTATAGGAACACATTTCCGAAACATGAGGCGGTAATTCTCTCTTTTGATGAAAATTCATCTCGAATCTCGCTTGCAAATGCAAATGCTTGAAATGCACCTTCCATGTACAGAGTCCATTTGTGTTTTGGTGACGCGAAATCCTTCGCAACTTCTCCAATACTTAGTGCGTCGGATGCAATGAATGTTTATAAATGTTTTCCATTCAAAACTGCTATTTATATGGATGTTTTTTTTTAACGACAGACGAACAGTGATTATTGTGAAATTTAAATTATAATTTGCGTAATTACTGGTGGTAGGACCTCTTCTTGTGAGTCCGCGCGGGTAGGTACCACCGCCCTGCCTATTTCTGCCGTGAAGCAGTAATGGGTTTCGGTTTGAAGGGTGGGGCAGCCGTTGTAACTAATACTGAGACCTTAGAACTTATAGCTCAAGGTGGGTGGCGCATTTACTTTGTAGATGTCTATGGGCTCCAGTAACCACTTAACACCAGGTGGACTGTGAGCTCCACTGTGAGTGATGAAATCATCATCAAGTATTTTACCGATCCAACCGATTCGTGCCCAACACTTCGCAGCATCACAACGATTCATTTCGTTCCGCGTAATAAATCAAATTTAAAATAAAAAAATATACAGAAACGGGTCAAACCTTCGAAAAAAAAAAAAAAGAACCATAAATTAAAAACCGTGTAGGCATTTCAATCATAACCCTTTTGCGGATGACAACGTGAAGTTGACGTACCGTGAAAATAAAAGGGCTGTAAATAAACCGGCGGTCACCTGAAAGGGGTTCATTTCGGATATTTAAAAAAAAACAAACAAACTTTTTTTGTAACGTAAATAAAGTCACGTTGAAATGAGAGAAACGGAAACAAAAAATATACAGGTAATTATAAAGTAGATGCATGATTAAACACTTAAAGTGAGTGTGTTATTAAACATCTCTCTACGACTAGGGATGAGCCTAGAAGATTGAAAACCTGGAATATTAAATCGATCAAAATCTTTACGATAGTACTTTTGTAAATTATATCGAGGGGAGAAAGGTTATTTGGTTGAAGCGATATTTTTGCAACCTTTAAAATTTTTAATAAGTGCTTTAATAAATTTGCAATTAATTTTTATTAAATTAATTTTTAAAAAATCAAAAACCTTCTACTATTTGATTGAGATAAACTTAATTGAGGTTCAATTAAAAAAACATCGAATTGTTGATACTGATACAAAAAAAGTACCTTTAATTACAAAGATGAACGTAGCGTATTAAGCGAAGTGTCTCTTAAAGCAAATGACCTTTCACTCCTCGATATTTATAATACATATATTGGAACTTGGCCGCGGTTGCGTCAATAAACACCAGCGGCTTAAACGATTGGCCACATAAGTTTACTACTATCTATCTATATATATAAAAATGAATAGCTGTTCGTTAGTCTCGCTAAAACTCGAGAACGGCTGGACCGATTTGGCTAATTTTGGTCTTGAATTATTGGTAAAAGTCCAGAGAAGGTTTAAAAGGTAGATAAATATGAAAATGCTCGGATTTAAATAAAAATAACAATTTTGTTTTTCATTTGATGCGTCCCCCGTCGGACGGATTCCTTTTGTTTGTTTTAAGTTTATTTTATCCAAAAGTTTAGGTCTTTTATTTATCGATTGAGGCACTACGAAGTCTGCCGGGTCAGCTAGTCTATATTTCATCTGTGCGTGTGTTTGTCACTGAACGCCTCCTAAACGGCTGGACCGGTTTTAATCAAATTTTCTGTGTTGTTGTTCAGGTGGATTCGAGAATGGTTTAGATTTACAAATCAGCCCGACATCTAGGTTTTTTATCTTTCCTAGAAATAATCTATATGGCAAAACAACGTTTGCTAGGCCAGCTAGTCTATACATATAAATAAAATTAGAGTGTCTGTTTGTAGTATTAAAATAACCGCTTTTTACTACATGTATATGAATATATATACGGTATATACACCAAAATAACATTTTTTACAATTTTTGTCTGTCTGTCTGTTTGTTCCGGCTAATCTTTAGAACGGCTGGACCGATTTTGGTGAGACTTTCACTAATAGGTAGCTGATGATATAAGAAGAGTAACTTAGGCTACTTTTTTTAGACTAGCTTCGCCCCGCGGCCTCACCCGCGGTTATTGTCGTACCGCGCGCAACATGGCGGGCTTCGCCTATCAATAACAAAATTTAATTTTTCCGAAGCGAAGCGAGAGCGGGTCGCTA
Source organism: Bombyx mandarina (assembly GCF_003987935.1). The sequence goes on from NW_021011479.1 coordinate 2,636,924, forward strand.
GTATTAAATAAAAAAGCAATCAACAAAATCAAATTAGTCCATCACGTAAAATACCTCAAAGCGTTTCGCAATAAGCGAACATTTGGCACGGGCACCAAACGTAACGTAATCTACGGTTATACCGACGTAACGATAAACAACATATATAATATAACTAGCGGCCCGCCCCGGCTTCGCTTGGGAAGTAGCGTACGCGATGTAAAGAATTTTAGGTAATTTTTTTACACATTGAATTACATTATTGGAGTTTCAGTAGGGATCCCTAATTTTTTGAAAATATAAATATAGCCTATGTCACCCGGGGATAGCGTAGTTTTCCAACAGTGAAGGAATTTTTTAAATCGGTTCAGTAGTTTCGGAGCCTATTCAATACAAAAAAAAACAAAATGTGTGCAATTCACACGTGGTAGAAGTGAAACCTTCCAAAATTAAAATACAATTATCCTAAACGTCTTAAGTATATGTAAAATTTTGTCATTAGTAAATAATTGTAAGGTAGCGCCCTCTGTGAATTGATATTTGAATTTCACGTATAATCCTAAATTAAAATTCACTACAAGAGCTTTCATACACACGTTAGTATTAAAAAATCTCACAGATGGCGCTGTATTAAATAGTATGTATATTTCTGTCTCATTCTTTGTATTTGTGTCTCTTACCTGTAGTTTTTTCCGTTGCATCCGGTTTGAAATCACAACGATTCTAAAGAAGTTTTCACTTCAACAAACAAACAAATCTTTCCTCTTTATAATATTAGTATAGATAATAACTATCTGTACAGTGCGCGTAAAGCGTTACCGCACGCAAACATTAACCTAATACCGTCCAAATATTGAATTCAATCCGATCCATTTGATTTATAAACAATCTGTAATGCCGTATAATGCTCTATCTCACTCCCTCCTGAGATGCATATATGTATGTACCTATTTTATTTAGGCCATGACGTATTGTGACGATGTGTACAATTCGGTCCATGATTTCGGCACACGTCGTTTGAAGAACGGTGCGCTTAGTGCGAGTTTTTTAACGTTCTCGATAGCGTAAAAGTTAACTCAAATTTATTCGTCCTCTTGTGAGTCCGCACGGGTAGGTACCAGCACCCTGCCTATTTCTGCCGTGAAGCAGTAATGCGTTTCGGTTTGAAGGGTGGGGCAGCCGTTGTAACTATACTTGAGACCTTAGAACTGATATCTCAAGGTGGGTGGCGCATTTACGTTGTAGATGTCTATGGGCTCCAGTAACCACTTAACATCAGTTGGGCTGTGAGCTCGTCCACTCATCAAAGCAATAAAAAAAATTGGAACGTTTGCCGCTAGGGGCGCTGTTCCGACTGATACAAACTTGAGTTAACTTTTACGCTATGGAGAACGTAAAAAAAAACTCGCACTAAGCACACTGGACGCTCGTCAAGTTCATTTCAACTTTAATATCAACACATATTATTTCTAAGAACGAATATATAAAAAAAGCACCAGTTTTCGTAACCAATGTAACAATAAAGCGACCATATCTGCTTATTATCCGAATTTAAACATTCCTAACCCAGAACCGGTATGGAGATTGATTGATAAACAATTTAAAAATATCCAACATAAAGTCAATTTTTGGTCACACTTTATTATTGATTTGAAATGACAACAGGATTACGTCGACTCACAAGTATACAATCGTCGCTTCATTCATAAATCGTACGATAAACTCGGGTGTGCATCATTTTACATCCGCCTTTTTAGGTGACCGTAAAATTTCCTTTTGAGAACTATTTAAAAATTTAACTGTTGTAAACTTTTTTTTTATTGCTTAGATAGGTGGACGAACTCACAGCCCACCTGGTGTTAAGTGGTTACTGGAGCCCATAGACATCTACAACGTAAATGCGTCACCCACCTTGAGATAATATAAGTGCCAAGGTTTCAGCATAGTTACATGGGCTGCCCCGTGCGGACTCACAACAATAATGTTAATCTATATCTAAATCAATTTCGACAAACCAATAAAAACATACTACAGTTGTACTAAAAATGTGTGATAATAGTCAAAAATATTATCGGATCATCCGGCACTCCGCTCTCAAAGGCAAGACCGATAACCGATTTATATTCGACTCCGCTGAAAAATTGCAAATTCATGCAAAGTGCATCAATATCGCGATTTATCGCATTTCATTTTCGCTTGGTATGTTCAATTGCTTCACAAAAATTCCTATTTCTAGTAGACTACGCATTTTTCAAGCGACAAATATTAGTTTTTCGAAGACCGAAATGATACATTGGGTAAGGTATTTGGCTTGTGCGAGCCCTTATGTTGATTGTAGTATGCTAGAAACAGTCTCTTATCCCCATTTGAATTCTACCAAATGAGAAGCTAACTGATTAACGATCTCATGGAAGAAATACTAATAATAGTTTAAAAAAACTAACAAAATATGCTTTTATAGAAAATCCAACTAAAAAATAGAAAATAAATTTGAAATAAAAATAGTGTAAGAAAAAATGATTTTATTGTAAAAGCATGAGAAGCTAACTGATAAACGATCTCATGGAAGAAATAAATAATAGTTTAAAAAAACTAACAAAATATGCTTTTATAGAAAATCCAACTAAAAAATAGAAAATAAATTTGAAATAAAAATAGTGTAAGAAAAAATGATTTTATTGTAAAAGCACTCCTCGTTCATTAAGAACTTGACATAGCTTAACTTATAGTTTCCTTAGCCTCTTGAAGATCATTAAGATCCTCAAACTACGATCTAAAGGAACCGCAAAAGTAAATAACTACTGATAAGCTTACTTCGGTAATCTCTTCAAAGCCTTGTAAAGCGAGTTTCCATCGCGACCATAAACATTTTAAGTAGATATTAACCTTTTTCAAAATCCTAAAGACTCTTTCACACAAAAATGATGTCTCAAACGAGGCCGTCAGAGCAAAAGTGGCCTAACCCACAATTTTTCATATTTGTGCTTATATATTGCAAGTTATTTAAAACATAATAAATTTTGATGCAAAAACGGATTATCCCTAGTTTCACACATAAATAACAGGTGGCTTTGTAAACATTATTTTTGCGCGAATCATTTTTGTCTACGAAGTACGTAAATGTAAATTCATACCTCATTATCTGCATACTAACTAACTATAACTAACTATGGTAAGCTTAGGTCACTTTTACGCTGACGGCCTCAAATAGTAGATCAGGCTAGATCATCGGACGCGGTTCATTCGTGCGAGACTGCTTCACATGGGAACAGGAATTTCGCATCATCGCGACTATAATCAGAGGTCATCTGGTATAATTAGTTCATAGCAGTATAGTAGCATAGCATAGTAGGCAGCGGCTTGGCTCTGACCCTGCCATTGCTGAAGTCCATGGGCGACGTTAACCACTCACCATCAGGTGGCCGTATGCTCGTCTGCCTACAAGGGCAATAAAAAAAATAATAGCAGGGAAATTCTTAAATCAGCAAGCACTAACTTATGCCCATACATATATGGTATCGTTACAATCCACGGTGGATAATTACCATGCATATTTCTCTGAAGGAAATATGTGCTTTTTTTATTTTTTTATTGATTAGACGGGTGGACGAGTTCACAGCCCACCTGGTGTTAAGTGGTGGAGCCCATTGACATCTACAACGTAAATGCGCCATCCACCTTGCGATATAAATTCTTAGATCTCAGTATAGTTACAATGGCTACCCCATCCTTCAAACCGAAACGCATTACTGCTTCACGACAGAAATAGGCGGGGTGGTGGTACCTACCCGTGCGGGCTCACAATAGGTCCTACCACCAGTAATTACGCAAATTATAATTTTGCGGGTTTGATTTTTATTACACGATATTATTCCTTCACCGTGGAAGTCAATCATGAACATTTGTTAAGTACGTATTTCATTGGAAAAATTGGTACCCGCCTGCGGGATTCGAACACCAGTGCATCGCTAGATACCTACAAATGCAACGGACGTCTTATCCTTTAGGCCACGACGACTTCGAATATATTTTATATTCTTCTGTTATATATTTTTAATGTCCCTAAAAATCCAACGTAAGGTGCATAACGTTTTGCGAGAGCACCATCTCGCAGAAGGAGGCGGCAGGGCGAGTGAGGCAAAGCTCTCCTCGCTACGCAGTAATCCGCCGCCGCCGAGCAGGGGGTCCGGACCGGGGTCCCGTCCGTAACCCGGCCCCCTAAGAGCTTCGGGCTCCACCCGCTTTGTGCGGGGAGGAACCTAGGCGTGGGGCGGCGTGGTAGGCCGCGTTCCCCCGACCGCTCTATGGGATGGTGTAGCGTGGCGCCATCAATGCGGGCTCTTGGCTTTGTCGACTGAGGGAACCGGCGGTCGTGTCGACGGGGGCCGCCGGTCCGGCGTCCGGGGGACGGCGGGATGAATGTAACATGCTCTGCGTAAACCCTGTCCCGCCGTCTCAATAGCTCCGACTGGATTCCCACCGGGTCCGGGGTAGGACGCCGGCTGTGAGCGGCAGGAGTTTTTAGTGAGGTTCAACTACCACATACCACATACCTACATAATTTATATTAATTTACGATTTATTTTCAGAAAATGTTGTTTTGTTCGTGTTTTCAATAATCAACTTTATCGATAATCAACTTTATGATTCTTCCCGACATCTATTGGTGAATAATAATAATACTGTTTTTCTTAATTGAGGGCAACTAACCGCTTTAAAGACACGACAAGATGGCGTTCTCAAAAAAAAAAAAACCGGTCATCATCTAGTTTTACTTACACTGGGCCAATAATAATTCGTCTGCTATCCAAGAAGCTTTCGGACAAATCATTATCGTTCCCTTATTATTATTCATTTACCCATTTTATAAACCTCCATTAAGTTCGGACAGTGCTTCCAGCTGCGACTACAATGAGTGCTTAACGACAGAAACATTTCACCTCGCCGAGCGGAAATTGCAAATCTCTCTGGCGCTTTGTTGGAAGTAAAACCTTCTCAGGACTCTAAGTCGTCGTTTGGCGTTTTCTCTCATTTTAAATATTAAAGTTTAATTTGTTAGGTTATTTTGTTTCAGTTCTAACCTTTATTACCTAAATGTTAATTTTCTATTTTCGGTCGTAGGAGAATTGTGATTATAGGACGAACAATGTTACAAGTTTAAATTCGTAATTATTTATTTCAAAAATTGAATGTATTGAAATAAATTAATAGGCAAATTAATTAATAGGGTAGGTAACACCACCCCGTCTATTTCTGCCGCGAAGCAGTAATACGCTTCGGTTTGAAAGGTGTAGTAGCCGTTGTGATTATACTGAGACCTTAGAACTTATATCTCAAGGTGGGTGGCGCATTTACGTTGTAGCTGTCTATGGGCTCCAGCAATCACTTAACGCCAGGTGGGCTGTGAGCTCGTCCACCCATCTATGTTCATTGCTGAGCATCGTGATGAGCCCACCTGTGACTTTTAGCCACTCATGTCGGTCAGTGGCACAGCGAAGTGCCTAGCTCAGTTTCGTGTCCAGATGCCCGGACAGCCAGATGGTAGACCAGATGGTAGGCAGCGGCTTGGCTCTGTCCCTGGCATTGCTGAAGTCCATGGGCGACGGTAACCACTCATCATCAGGTGGACTGTGTGCTCGTCTGTCTGCAAGGGCAATAAAAAAAATAGCAACACTGTTGGTGGGAGTAATGGCAGTAGTGTGGACGTAACATAATAAAAAAGGCGGTGGTCTGAAAAAACGGCAGAAAAAGCTCGCTACACTAGCACATATCTAAAGATTGTACTCTCTCTCTTCGATCGGTTCCTCATTGCTGAGGATCGTGACTCCGTCCGATTTCGTCAACCAACTGTCTCCATCGATCCCGCCCTGCAGCCCGGTGGAGTGCGTCGCTGATAGGTATCCCCAGTTCCTCCGCTATTTGGTCCGACCATCGTTTGGGACCTCTACCCCTAGGCCTTTTTCCCTCTATTTTACCGGTCACCACAAGGCGTTCCAAATTGCTGGTGTCCCTACGTGCAACATGACCAAAATACCGCAATATTCTTTGTAGGCAGATTGTGGATAGACGTTGAATCTTTTCTATTTTTAATTTTTAAAGATTGTACAAGTGTTACAAATAAAGCAATACAGAATTAAGTGAACTATTGCAATCTGTGTATTTATTTCCTGGATTTGGAAGCTAAGTCAACACTAGCACAAACTTAATAAACGCACGAAAATATATAATATAATATATGCAAATTTTAATAGAGTGGGTAGTTGGCATTTATCGAACACCTGAGATCCTCTTGTCGTGAAGATGAGAACCGAAGTCAGACATAGTGCCAGACCTCAAGATACTGTTAGTTGATTGTTGATTGATTGAAATGAAATGTGAAAGACTAGGAATTTGTTTTTTTTTAATTTTCAGTAAAACAGACGGTAATTATGCACAATATTCAAATGTTGACTAATAAATGAACGTAGATAGGTAATAGAATTAGTATATATATATATAAATAATATATATATTTACTGGTGGTAAGGACCTCTTTTAAGTCCGCACGGGTGGGCACCACCACCCTGCCTATTTCTGCCGTGAAGCAGAAATGCGCTTCGGTTTGAAGGTTGGGGGCAACCGCTGTAACTATACTGAGACCTTAGAACTCATATCTCAAGATGGATGGCGGCATTTAGGTTGTAGATGTCTATGGGCTTCTGTAACTACTTAACCGGGTAGGCTGTGAGCTCGTCCACCCGCCTACGCAATAAATGTATAAAAACCACACGTACACATACATAATTATGTAACTAATGTCCTTGAAGAGGTTAACCAGGATAAGAAAAGCTCCAATTGTACTCATTTGAAATGAAGAAAAACATATTTAGTCACGAATAACAATTCTTAACAACAAATAATATCACAAACATAATAATAATTCCCAAAGACAATTCCAGTGGTTTCAGAAACCGTCCCAACGCAATGCTCGCCTGCTCTAGGTGAATTACTCTTTGTACAGTCGCAGGGAAATTCTTAAACTTATATTTACTTATCTATACATATAAATAAAATTGTAGTGGCTGTTTGTGACATTTAAAATAACCGCTTTTTACTTAATGCATATATGAATTATTCAATTAATTAATGCATTTCGGTTTGAAGGGTGGGGCAGTCGTTGTAACTATACTGAGACCTTTGAACTTATATATCAAGGTGGGTGGCGCATTTACGTTGTACATGTCTATGGGCTCCAGTAACCACTTAACACCAGGTGGGCTGTGAGCTCGTCCACCCATGTAAGAAAGAAAAAAAAAAGACTATATATACGGTACATACCTACACCAAAATATATTTTTTTACGATTTTTGTCTGTTTGTCTGTCTGTCTGTCTGTTTGTTCCGGCTAATCTCTGGAACGGCTAGACCGATTTTGACGAGATTTCACTAATAGGTAGCTAATGATATAAGGAGTAACTTAGACAACTTTTTTAAGGCTAGCTTCGCTCCGCGGTGTCACCCGCTCTACGAAAATAATCGCGGGTAACATCGCGTGACTCAGCTATTAATAATAAAATTTAATGTTTCCGAAGCGAAGCGAGGGCGGGTCGCTAGTTTATAAATATACATATTTTATATAACAAAGCGAGTTCTTCTGTCAACTTTTAAAAGACTTTCTGTATTGCCGTCCTAGGGTTTTCAACATTGAATACTTAATATGAATATATCTGATATTAAAATAGTATTTGTTAATGTTATTTGATTGTCTCTGTCAGCACAGCAGTTAGCGCCCCTGACTGCTGAGGGTAGTGGATTCGATTACCACATCGGGCAATTGTTTGTACGAACAACGAAGTTTATTTATTCTGTGTCTGGTATTAAATCTCTATACATATATATTTATAAAATATTTAAGTCCATAGAATACATAAGACCCTAGTTTGTGGCGAAGATAAAAGAGACATCATTTTGAAAATAAGTAGAAGCTCACAGCTTATATATTTTTGATACAAAAAAAAAATTATCTACTTTATTTCCGCAAAACTTGTTTCTCTATAATAGGGGCTCATTATAAAATAGCGTCAATTAAAGTTCCTATTAAAAAATAATCAGAGCAACGTCGAATCGAATTTGCGTAAAACATATAAAGGATTTCTAATTCGTTCATATGAAGTGAATGAAGAAGATTAGTAAAATCAAAAGTTTGTTCGCAGGTTAAAACCAAACTTAGTTTATAAATTTACCGAAAATCGCCAACCATACGGTTCGCTTTCAAGTCGGCCGCGTCGTGACCGGCGGTAACCGGTTTAATCCGGTTTTGAATGTGAAAAGAGACTCTCGGAAGAGCCGTCTTTTGTTGTACAAAAACTTGAAACTTTCACAAAAACTAGATATTTTTTTTTTTTTTTTTTATTGCTTAGATGGTTGGACGAGCTCACAGCCCACCTGATGTTAAGTGGTTACTGGAGCCCATAGACATCTACAACGTAAATGCGCCACCCACCTCGAGATATAAGTTCTAAGATCTCAGGTATAGTTACAACGGCTACCGCACCCTTCGAACCGAAACGCATTACTGCTTCACGGCGGAAATAGGCGGGGTGGTGGTACCTACCCGTGCGGACTCCCAAGAGGTCCTACCACCAGTGATTACGCAAATTATAATTTTGCGGGTTTGATTTTTATTACACGATGTTGTTCCTTCACCGTGGAAGTCAATCGTGAACATTTGTTGAGTACGTATTTCATTAGAAAAATTGGTACCCGCCTGCGGGATTCGAACACCGGTGCATCGCTTCAACACGAATGCACGTCTCATCAGTTAGGCCACAACGACTTTATCTTCATTCTTCATCTTTGATCAATCTAACTCGTTTTAACTCACATCAAATGATTCATAGGTGCGATTATTTTACATCTAACAGCAACCAAGATAAACAATTATGTTACATCAAGAAAGATTTCACAACGAATATGTATTGTATTGGCAATATGTTTAAATTTCGAAAAATGTAAGCTTGAGTCGCAAAAAAAAAATGTTCAGAGTAAAATTTTATTTCTTCTTTTAGCAACAGACGGAAAGAAAAAAGTCTATAAAATAAAATGGTTAGTTATAATATTTTCCTATTAAAGAAAATTAGAAATGAAACACCTTATTAAAATTGAGGAAGCCGAGAGCTCAATGTATGTTCATAAATATTATCATCGATCATGACCAATTTGTTTCTGACGGTACGTAAATTCATAGAATTTACAGATCTATAAAAAAATAGACAAGACTTTTTTATTAAATAATTTTATTAAACCGACTTAAATAATTGTAAATGGAGGTGTTATATTAGCAGTTCATATGGTCTATATATTGTTTACCCGGTATACCCTTCTATCGATTTCGAGACATGGGTAAATAATACCCAATTATTTTGGCGTGACGACTGTAATAAATATCCTTCAAACGGGAGCACATGATTGCTTCGCGGCATCAATAAGCAGGCTGGGCATTATAGAGTCGATGATTATTTTTGACACTATACATAGAGCTCTCGCATTAAACATTGTAAGCAAACAACAAAAAATATTTCTGATGCATTCATTATATAAAAACTTACATGTGTAGTCCCAGCTCTCCTGGTCGTTTTTGAAGACATTCAATTTTTCGGGCTGTAACAAGTAAATGTACAATGATTAATTCGCATTATATTTTCAGTCGCAAGACACCAAAAAGTTTCAGATTTAAAAAAAAATACAGTCTAGTTTTTGGTCTATAATAAAATCATAATTTGTTAAGCTTGAGTCAGACAGGGGAACGAATGCGGAGAGGGGGGGGTGAGCGTATAGTGCGCACTGATATGGGTCCCTTAAGCCTAGGGTAGGGCGCTTCTATTGGCTCTGCTCTTCGCATTGCTGACGTCCTTGTGCGACGGTAACCACTCACCATGAAATTGGCCGTATGCTCATCTGCCAACAAAACCTACAACCAAGGGTCGCAAGTCCACTGGCAATCTTGCGAACCCGATACCCGTACGATGAATCCAAGGATTGCTTGGTGGGACACAGCGAGCCACCACAAATATTGCTTCAACCTTAAACGAATAATATTTTCACGGCAGAAATTTTCGTATAGTATACAGATCGTGGTACGTGCCCACAGAAGTATGCCTTTGAAAAGCGCCAAATTTACATAAACTGCGAATTTGATTTAAAGACCGAATCTTAGTTCCAAAAGTTTTAGTTTAGTACTTATAGGGCAGGGGCTCTCAAACTTATTTTGTCTACTGCCAAGTTTGAGAATAAATTTTTTTTAGCACCCCCATTTTTTCACCTACATAAAAACCATTATAGCGAGAGCTCAGGTCGGTGTCTAAGAGTCATCCTAGATGAAATTACAAATCGCCTCCCAAGTCTCTACACAACGACCCCATTTTTTTCTGGGTCTCTTAACGCCCCCCTTTAAGCCTGCAGTGCCCACCAGGGGGGCGTTATCGCCCACTTTGGGAAAGGCTGTTATAGGGCATCACGCGAGTCCACGCGGATGGGTACCAACTAAAATACCGCAAGCTCGTCCACTCATCAAAGCCTTAAAAAAAGAAAGATTTTATTTAAAAAAAAAAAGGAACAATCTAGAACAAAAGTTTCAGTATGAGCTCGTTCTAATATATCGCTTACGGTTGTCTGAGCGCTGGCCGTTACAGCCGCCACAGTCTCCGGTACACCAGTAGCTCAATTTTACATTACTTTTTTTTTGAAAATAAATTAATTGGAAATTTTAAATCACTTTTAGCTTTCTGTGTTACATTACTGTACTGTATAATATTATTATTGACTATGTTACCGCAGTTTCGTGGTTGGTTGAAGTGAACGTGAAACCGAAATACATATTATCAGGTATCCATGTTTTGGAGCATGGAAGATCATCAATCATAGTGCTATTGGAGTACAAAGTAGCGACACCAGAGTCCTTTCCAATAAAATATGTATTTTGTATATATTCAAAACCTTTTACACGTTGCAAAATAAACAAATTAAAAAAAAACATTTTCAATATGGCTTCCTACGAATGAAACAACTGAATTGGCTCAACTGTGTAGACAGTTGGCAGGGGAACACGCGCGTATGCCCATATACTTACTTACGCATGCGAAATATTTTTATGGTCTTATCTAGTTTATTTAACATTACGATTTACGAGCACTGAGCGCAGTGGCAGTCTAGAGAATTGAATGGAGATTGGCTTACTCCGGGGGCAAGATTCGTTCCGGTTCGCTGAAGAACATTGAATGCAATACAGAGTGTTTAAATTGTAAAATTTGTATGGTAGTTATTCATCTATTTATTTCTAACGATAATGGGTGAACGAGATGACAGCTTATCTAGTTACAGGAAAACCAGAGACTTCAAACCGGGGATGTCGCCAACGATCTTGCAGCGTGAGATCCAAGTCTTCATGAAATTCCGAGACACTCATAAAATTACGAACATATAAGTTAACTATTCATAAACGAATGAAAGTATATAAAGAGAGTGAAGTGAGACTTCACGCGAGGTCATTGACCGCACACGACACGTGATTATGCATTGTACCTTATAGGTTGGTTTTGCCAGGGCTGACGCGGCCTCGAAACCGAAACGAATGACTCTGCTTTGCGACAAAAATATGCAAGACGGTGGTAACTACCCGCACGGACCTACAAAAGTCGGCTGATGGGATGTAAACGAGCATCGCGTGACATTTCATTAAAATGACACTTCTTAATCTTCCTAGTCGAATGTTCTTAGCAGAGAAGCAGTCGTGGCTGTCCATGGACCGAGTCACGTCTCGTCGCTTACAATACAGTCGCACGTTAGACGACCCGGTGCTTTTCGATCAACATTTAATTAACACCACAATCGAAGCAATAGGAGATTTATTGAAGTGAAACTTCTAATGCGACTTCCAACAAGGTTGCGTTAAACGCTTAACGCTACCATGGAGAAGGAATAGAAAGAGACAGAGCGAGAGTGAATGCGTGGCACTCGAACGCACTCGCGTAGTATACCTGTTACAGGCCAGCGAGCATTAGCAACGAATAGCGTCCAATATTTTAATGAAGTACTTAAAAATATATAAAATAGAAATGTTTAAGCTGTCGCATCTCGTATACGCAGCATTCCCTATTACCAGAGCAATCTGATTTAAGGATGAAAAATGAAGAAAACCACAACACTACACATCGAAAAAGAAGTTTCACATCATTCACGTGCACTAAGTCTTTTTTTTTTTTATTGCCTAGATGTGTGGACGAGCTCACAGCCCACCTGGTGTTAAGTGGTTACTGGAGCCCATAGACATCTACAACGTAAATGCGCCACACACCTTGAGATATAGTTCTAAGGTCTCAGTATAGTCACAACGGCTGCCCCGTCCTTCAAACCGAAACGCATTACTGCTTCACGGCAGAAATAGGCGGGGCGGTGGTACCTACCCGTGCGGACTCACAAGAGGTCCTACCCCCAGTAATTCCGCAAATTATAATTTTGCGGGTTTGATTTTTATTGCACGATGTTATTCCTTCACTGTGGAAGTCAATCGTGAACATTTGCTGAGTACGTATTTCATTAGAAAAATTGGTACCCGCCAGCAGGATTCGAACACCGGTGCATCGCTCAACACGAATGCACCGGACGTCTTATCCTTTAGGCCACGACGACTTCAAGTTACACGCGCACAGTTTGTTTTTTGCACGGTTATAACTCTTTTTATTTCTTCGCCTTTTTTGGAGGTAACATTAATTATAACGTCACAGACTATCCCCCTCTCAACATGTCCTGCGTTCCGGATCACGCATCATAAAAAGCTGCGTTCTTTATACGCCACAATGACTCTTACGTATAATCATTTAAGGTGCATATTCCCTTTCCGAGTACTTCGGTAACAGCTACCTTACTTACACCCGTTGTATGTATATACATCTTTCTATATCGCCACCCTTAATGTATTATGAACACGAAAACCGATTACCCAATTCCAATCACAGCATCATCTTCAATGATCCCCCGATCGACGTTTCATCTCGAAGCGTTTACAAACATTTACATTTGATCCACGTACACATCTCTCTGAATGTAAACAAATCGATTATGTATCTCATTACAAATTATTGTTTACGTAAGCAATGCATATATTTTTTATTATATTTATTGGACCGATATTACTTTAGACGTGAATTTGTATGGTTTTTTAAACGTTCGATTTTTTTATGTATCCGAGTTCATTGCGGGTTTAATTTACATTACTAATTGACTTTTTGGCGGAAACGCGAGGAGTGAAGTTGTGTGATTTGTTTTATTTTGTCTATTTAGTGTTTCTTCAGGTTTAAATGTGTAATAATAACGGTGGTTTATTAACTGTTTAATATCTGCGAAAGTGCACAAATGTGGGAAAATGAAACAAAGCCGTTGGACGTAACTTCTCGAGATCCTCCAAAAAGTCCGCTATAAAAATCTCAGTAAATGACCACCGTTTTACTGAGATTATATTTCATCTCATATCATTTCATTTAATTTCACCCCAATTGATTAATGTCTCATTTAATCATCTTCACTTCATTTCATTTCACTCCATATTATTATTTTTCATACCTAAAAATAAGAATATAAAAATGAAAATAAGACTTAAAGGTCTTAGTTATCAGGTCATAAAATCCCATAGAACATTACTAATTCTGTGGATATATATATAGGTATAAGTGACGTGTCAAATACATGGTAGTGTGTGTAATGTTTTTTTTTTTGATTGAATGTACTTTTACGCATAATTAAAAAAAAATTTAACATACAACTGCACTCCTGTATATTCTTATTAAGTGTGAGAAATTTCATACTCCTCCGTCCGCGCAATTTTCGTAAATAGGGCTACAATGTATTTGCTTCACATATTAATATTAAATAGTATATAAAACTACATACTTATTTGCAGCCTATTTGAGTGTGCCTGGTATTTATGCTTCCCAACAAGGCTTATTACGCTCGTCTGTCGACAATTTGGATTTACCATTTACTTGATTATTTCCCAATTACCTATTTAGATTAACGACACAAGTACTCACTTGTCCGTTTTGGGATCATAAATTTAAGCTACGATGCATACATCGTAGAGGACCCGCTCCGCTACGTAGACATTACTACGAGCGCTACGCAGATTTATCGTAGCCTAGGTACACCGTAGACAAATGCTACGGAGTTTGTAAAGGTAAGACTGAGGGGTCTCCGAATAAGTTTTTGATATGACATTTTACGGTTTTAATATAATTACAGCTATATCGTTTTTAAATGAATGACCATTGGGAGCATGTAAACAGCAGAGGGAGAACGTATTGAGTGGCAACTTTTTAAATTAATAGAAAATCAAAACGTGACGACCAAGGACAACAAAAATCAAAATCAAAAATAAAATAAAAATCGAACCTGCTATTGCGTTTTAACTTGTGGTGGGGCTTATTGTGAGCACATGTACTTTCATCCTCTTATGCTTGAAATACTGGCTCAATCACTATTGCGATAGCGATAAGACTCATTTCCGGCTGTATATAAGCAACCACTTAGCCTAGGACGGGCAGTTCCCCGGTCGGCGGTGTATCGCGTTCCGACCCGACAGGTTGGTTCTGGCCCAGCGGGGTATCCCGGAACACCAGCGACATCACCTGGGCGGCCTGGTAGGGCCGCCGTACCGCGGAGACCAACGTCGTTGGTCGTCGACTATCGCCTCGACGACCCGTCGGTTGTAGTGTTGACCGCGGGAACTCCCCCACTCTGACCGGGTTTTGACCCCGGACGGCGACCGGACGTCGAGTGTAAGAGTGCAGGGGAGTCGTTTAGTGGGTGGGCCCTAAATTCCTTGGGCTCGCGATTTGCTCTCAACACCTGCAGATCGTTGAGTCCCACATACCCCGCGCGCCCCCTAGGCGCGGGGATCTGGCAGGAGGATCGGCCCTCGGCCCGAAAAAAAAAAAAGGACGGACAGTTCATCTTATGATAGCAGAAAAAAATAATTTAACTACATTAATCAATCCCGTGGCAGAACTTCAAACGTAAATGAATATAATAATTTTGTGTGGGTATTTTTCTGTGTAAATATATTGACTTCGATATTTAAGAGTCGTACTTATCTGAGACTTTCGCATCGTGAAGATGAAAACCATTCAAGCAAACTGCTAGTCCTCGAGATACTATTATTAGTTTGCTCAGTTCGAGATGAAACGTAAAAGGTCTTAAAACAATATTTTTTTTACAGAAAAATAGACGGTAGTTAGCATAATATTCAAGTGTCGACATAACAACACCTTGAGCCATCCGTGATCACAAAAATTGTATGGTATTCGAAGCATTGGAAATATTATAGAATAACAGTGAACAAGTGGAAGATTCAAAACCCTACAAATAGTTTGAATTTTTTTTATTTATTGCTTAGATGGGTGGACGAGCTCACAGCCCACCTGGTGTTAAGTGGTTACTGGAGCCCATAGACATCCACAACGTAAATGCGCCACCCACCTTGAGAATAAGTTCTGAGGTTTCAAGAATAGTTACAACGGCTACCCCACCCTTCAAACCGAAACGCATTACTGCTTCACGGCAGAAATAGGCAGAGTGGTGGTACCTACCCGTGCGGACTCACAAGAGGTCCTACCACCAGTAATTACGCAAATTATAATTTTGCGGGTTTCACTTTTATTACACGATGTTATTCCTTCACCGTGGAAGTTAATCGTGAACATTTGTTGAGTAAGTATTTTATTAGAAAAATTGGTACCCACCCGCCTGAGATTCGAACACCGGTGTATCGTTCAACACAAATGCATCGGACGTCTTATCCGTTAGGCCACGACGACTTCAAAATTATTAATTCAATAGGGTAAGTTAATAGAGTAGGTAGAGTATATAAAAGAAGTCCACTGGTTTCGTAATATTTATTTAAAGTTCGTACACATACAGGAACTTTTTACATTTAGTAGATATCAACAGTTCGAGAAAGATCGATTTAATTCTTTAACGGGTAATGTACTACACAAAATTCCCGAGCAATGTAATGCGAACTCCATGTTAAACAGGTTGTGTTTACTTGACGGACTTTTTGGCGGGTGTACGCGAGGAGTGAAGTTGTGTGATTTGTTTTATTTTGTCTATTTACTGTTTTTTTAGGTTTAAATAAGTAATGAAGGTGGTTTATTAACTGTTTAGTATTTATGAAAGTGCACAAATGTGAGAAAATGAAACAAAGTCGCTGAACCTAACTTATCGGCATCTTCCAAAACGTCCACTGAAAGAGTCTCAGTAAATGACCACCATTTTACTGAGATTATACTTCATCCCATATCATATCATCTCATCTCATTTCATTTCATTTCATTTCATGCCGTGTTTCGTATTAATCAATTTCATTTCATTACATAATATCATTTTTTATATAAAAGATTTCATTAAAATTAAAATAAGACTTGACCTAAAAGGTCTTAGTTACCAGGTCATAAAATCCCTTAAAAAAAAAGTTTACTTGACGAATTGGCATGCTTTGACGTATGTCGAAAATCACCACAGTAATTCCGATTACCGCCTCTTATATCAAGTTATAAATCATATACGTGTCGTGAGTAGGTATTTTTTGAAAAAGCGACTTGGAAGTACCTAGTGCGATTCCCCTTAAATTCACGATCATAAATGCGCTCAACTAATAATCTATTTATTAATACGTGAAGTAAAAACTTTGTATCCCTTTTTACGAAAATTGCGCGGACGGAGGAGCATGAAATTTAACACACTTATAGAGAATATAGAGAGAAGTGCACAATGCTAATTTTTTTTTTAATTATGCCTCAAAAATAGATTAAATCAATAAAAAAAAACATTACACACACTATGTATTTGACACACACACATATTTATACTCTTATGTTTATTGTCAAACTTTTGTTATTGCTTAAAGTCTGTGGTCAAATTGAAAACATGTTAATATTGTTTATCTTTAATATTATTTGTCTACAGTGTAGTCTTGGCGAGATCTGTGATTATAGAAGTATAATAGTTTTTGACAATTGAACCATAATAATGTTCAACCTTAGAATTTCTGTTAATTATAGTTGAATTTCGACTACTGCGGGATCACTAGTTAATATAAATAAACGTATTGTATGATGAGCGGCGCTGAGCACAATCCAGTGTACGAAGCTCATGGTTCAGGGCGATTCGTTTAGCGAGCGAACGATTTTGCATCACTGCAAAACAGAATTCATTCTTCAGAACCTTTGTCTGGTTCATTACGGAACGTCGCGCGTTCGTTTCTCTCACGTGAGCTTTTTAAGCGGACAATTACAAAAGCTCTCACAATGGAATCGTTAGCAGACCATTGTGCTGATTGAATACTTGTTTTAAACGCGTTCAATCATCGCTTGGACATTACTGGCACAATTGAAAATATATAGGGTGGTCTATTATCTATTTTTACTTTTCTTTACATTGCTCGCTTGAACATTACTTATGTACAGGGGGATGATTACTTTTTTTTTCCTACTTAAGCTGACAGCCTTGAGAGGCTATTTCAGCGTAACCTTAACTAGGAGGTGTGCTCACGGGGCTCAAACCGGACTGGTGCTAACACTGACCCTAGGAAGAGCAGTGTTTCGCAGAATCTACCACCAGATCGGAAACGCGACCCACTGAGAAGATCCGGCGAGAAACTCAGTGGGCTGTCTCTATGGGGTAAATCGCTCATCGAGCCCTTCGTTGCAAGCTACGGGTTCGACGAGGACGGTGCCCGGTGATTGTAGTACCTAAAAGCGCCGTTAGTGGATCGGGAGGAGCCGAAATGACGTGATTTGGACGACATCGACTGCTTTCCATTCTGTCCGCAGGATTGGGAATGTTCAATCATCGCTTGGACATTACTAGTACAATTAAAAATATATAGGGTGGTCTATTATCTATTTTTACTTTTCTTTACATTGCTCGCTTGAACATTACAAATGTACAGGGTGATGATCTACTATTTAAACTTTTATATTGCTTAGACGTGTGAACGAGCACACGGTCCGCCTGCTGTCAAGTGGTTACTGGAGCCCATAGACATCTACAACGTAAATGCGCCACCCACCTTGAGATATAAGTTCTAAGGTCTCAGTATAGTTACAACGGCTACCCCACTCTTCAAACCGAAACGCATTACTGCTTCACGGCAGAAATGGGCAGGGTGGTGGTACCTACCCGTGCGTTCCGTTGACGTCTTGATGTCTTTAGAAATAATTGCATTATCTGTATAAAATATTGTCTGCCCATCTGATGCAAGAATAGAACTTGAATGCGACTGTTTCAACCTATCTTCGTTATTGAAAACTGTCCCCTCTCGTTCAGACAATAAGAGCGTAATACAATAACCGTTTTTATTTATTTAAAAGACTACCAGCTAGCTATTCGCAATTATACTAAAAACGCTTTTGTCGCGAATACAAAGAGATTTGTTTCATGAACCCGTCGGATGTATTTTCGTAACATTAATCATAACGGTTTTAAATTGCTACACGTTCGCTCGCGCTGACACGACACTCCGCGAGTTACATTGGTCTTGACGAGATAACAGAAAAACGTTTTCAGCTTTTATGCAAATTAGACCATATTTACAGTATGTGTAAATTATAGTAAACTATCGACCCGCTCTCGATTCGCTTCGGGAATCGTTATTATTGATCTTATTGAAGTGAAACTTCTTTAGAATCGTTGTGATTTCAAACTCGATGAAACGAAATGAAACGAAACGAAAAAATAAGTGTGCCGCGATTGGCTTGCCGAATGGTTCCGAGCGGCGCCGACAAATCACGAAGCGCTCCACACGGTCTCGCGTCCCCGACTAGTTCAGTGTGTTTTTAACGTCCGTGTACGCTGTCGTGGCTCTCGGAGCGCCCTGAGATACTTTTATTTCTATTTAGTTTGTTATCAACAAATGTCGCTGCACGTAAATTCAATAATTCCTGAATCGCGGTGACAAGACGTTACACAGTTGATAGACGTTCTCGTATTTCTCTTGCTAAATCATACATATCTGGCGTAGGGATACCGTGATCATGCAGGCGGTTCCCCCAGAGTAAGGCTGCTCCATTGCACTGCGGAGTGGTTAACCCTTGCGATTATTTTTATTTTTTATAAGTTTCGCTTTTACCGTGTGTGACTTGCACACACAAATTTATTTTTGAATTTTCTTTTATACAAAACTGATCATGACAGCAAAAAGAACGTAACAATACAAATAAATCAATCTTTCCTTTTCTCGTATTCATTGTTCACTATTTTGGCGATAGTAGCTTAGAAATACTGGTGGTAGGACCTCTTGTGAGTCCGCACGTGTAGGTACCACCACCCCGCCTATTTCTGCCGTGAAGCAGTAATGCGTTTCGGTTTGAAGGGTGGGGCAGCCGTTATAACTATACTGATTGTATGTAGATGTCTATGGGCTTCTGTAACTACTTAACACCAGGTGGGCTGCGAGCTCGGCCAACCGTCTAAGCAAAAAAAAATCACATACTACTACTAAAAAGGACCTAAAAATCATTAAATGCACTTGAATTGCGAAATTCCCTTAGATATTGTATTATAAAAAGAACGATCCGTCTTTCTGTAACACGATACCGACTCCAACGGACGTTAAGTGCCATTCTTGGTATGATTTGTTTGTTCGCGCGTCGAGTTACTTACTAAAACCATAAGATTATCTGTAAATTAACTCTGCGCGATCGATCTTTTCATGTTCAAAATTCGATAAGATGACAATGATATCCGAGCAAGATTTTGACGCTGCGAATTTTAAGCTCTATCTTTCATTTTATTATGTTATTTGTGGAAATGCCTCGGAGGCTCTACCTTATGTAACATGATAGAAGGCATTGTATTGTTACGCCGGTAAGAGTAACGGCATCTATCGCCGAATAGTCGAACGAATATCGAAGGACCTAGTAGCACCTAGAACGCTCGATAATTACAACGCCATCTATTGTCAGATAACGGAAACTACTACTAGAGATGTGTGGAATATTCTCAATAATTCTAGGGATGAAGTATCAGTAGAGATGGCACGCAGTCAGCCAGTAATCGGAACTAATCGAAGCGAAACGGCGAACGGATCACCTGAAGCGAAGCGGAACAAGCGAATTGAGAGTTTTTTAAAGTGTTTGTTGAGTGTTTTAAGTGTTCTAAGCGTTGAATACAGTTTTTAAGTTGTACTTTGGTGAAATTTTTATTTATCCCGAACCCCAGCGCGTAACAGTATCATTAAAATTTACTCATCTATAATGACAGCTACCCCCCCCACATTAAATTTTTAGGCTCGATCGGATAAAGGCCATGCAAACGAACCCACGCTCTGGTATAAGTCGGTACAATTCGGTCGGTATAATTCGTCACGAATGAAAGTTATTATTATTTACGAATCAAGCAGAGGGTCTTGCTTGTCTTCCATTATCATCGCTGGAAGACTGGTGGTAGGACCTCTTGTTAGTCCGCGCGGGTAGGTACTGTTACATATGCCCCACAACAATAACGTAATATAAATAATAATGCCGACTAAGGCATTCTTGAATGCATTGTCTCTATATAAAGACGATATATTGCAAAAGCGCGGCAGAACAGATTTGGCTTGAGTAGCGGAAACACACATCATTTTTACTACTTCTTTAATAAAATAAACTGCATGCCAGTCACCGTGTCCTTTTTTAAAAAGAGCTCCTGGACCCACCCCGTAACAGTACCACCACGCTGCCTATTTCTGGCGTGAAGCAGTAATGCGTTTCGGTTTGAAGGGCGAGGCAGCCGTTGTAATTATACTTGAGACCTTAGAACTTATATCTCAAGGTGGGTGGCGCATTTACGTTGTGGATGTCTATGGGCTCCAGTAACCACTTAACCACAGGTGGGCTGTGAGCTCGTCCACCCATCTAAGTAATAAAAAAAAGACTAGCTTACATTTGATGCAGAAATACCTATAGTCGACACATCCGCGTCGCAATTACGTAAAATGTTGAAGATACCAAAACGAATCTACTGATTTCGCGACAGAATATTCTCGTAGGATTGCAAATTAATAGTTTTTGCTACTAGTATGATACTAATCATAGTTTGAAGAAAGTTTTCGCCCATCCACTGGGTGTCATCGCTCATAGATAAACCATTTACTGGTGGTAGGACGTCTTGTGAGTCCGCGCGGGTAGGTACCACCACCCTGCCTTTTTATGCCGTGAAGCAGTATTGCATTTCGATTTGGGGGAAGGGGGGATGTGGAATTGACGTGATTGACATCTATTGTCTCAGGTGACCACTTAACACCAAGCGGGCCGATTACTCGTCCAGCCGTCTTTACAATAAATAAATAAAAAATGTTTTCCGACATTTCCGACCGATTCAATAATAGCTAATCTTACAGAACGGCATTCAATAAAACATGGCGCTATCTTCAAAGCACAGAATAGGACATGAGCTACTACTTCTCACTCCGAGCGAATCCCGCGGGGAGCACGCCGGCGCCGCGGGAAATATCTGTTATTTATATTCATACTGTATTTGTAAGTTACATGTTGCTCGTTCCATATTCACGTATGTGAAACTGGTGAGCCTAATTTAAACCTAATTTTACTGGTGGTAGAACGTCTTGTGAGTCCGCACGGGTAGGTACCACCACCCCGCCTATTTCGGCCGTGAAGCAGTAATGCGTTTCGATTTGTAGGGTGGGGTAGCCGTTGCAATTATACTGAGACCTTAGACCTTAAATCTCAAGGTGGGTGGCGGCATTTACGTTGTAAATGTCTATGGGCTCCGGTAACCACTTAACACCAGGTGGGCTGTGAGCTCGTCCACCCATCTAAGCAATAAAAAAACACATAAAATGCAATCGCGGGCAAAAGCTATAGTAGTTCAATATAATATAATATAAATATTTTTTGGTACTCACCTTAGCGAATTCAATTTTGAGTGTGCAGCATCCCGAGTATATGTCGCAGCCGTGTAGTGCTTCTTTTGCTCTCGTCGCTGATTCCACGCTTTCAAACTTGTGACCACGAGTTAAGGAATTCATTTCATCGTCAACGTACACACACACATACACACAGACATTCTTTCTTTTATTTCCCAACCTATTCGCTGACAGTCTAAGGGGCTATTCCAGATACCTGCTCTGAGGAATTGTTCGAGATGATACCGACATCTCGTTTTTACCATCGCATCGTCCGCCACCGGAGTAGAGTTCATCCATACTACCTGGAGCTACTGCGGTCATCCACAGTGCATTTCCAGAGGTCTTTTTGCCACGTACCATCCGGCTATGGAATGAGCTCCCCTCCACGGTGTTTCCCGAGCGCTATGACATGTCCTTCTTCAAACGAGGCTTGTGGAAGAGTACTTAACGGTAAGCAGCGGCTTGACTCTGCCTCCGGCATTGCAGAAGTCCATGGGCGACGGTAACCACTCACCATCAGGTGGACCCTATGCTCATCTGCCTACAAAGGCAATAAAAAAAAAAGATGCGCTGTGACTAGTAGGTGAGCTCACGGACTCAACTTGATGGTGTGTTATTTCCTCATGACATCAGTTGATACCGGACGTTTAACCCTTTAGAGCACAACTTATATACAAGTCTATATACCACAAGTACACAAGAGGCACACAAAAAGCTCGTCCATCCATACACATCAACAGGTGAAAGCTTCGCATAACGTATTCCCACTCTTCCTAAACATAACTTCAAAAAAACACATGACTTAAAAAAAACACACACACGTCATTAATTGAAATTAATCCTAACACTTTTTCAATTTTACCAAACAAAAAACAATTCTATATTTAAATCATTGAAAATCAAGTTAAAAATGATTGAATCCATCTCAAAAGATACACAGAGAAGGAAGAGAAAAGTTTTTAATACCCTAATTAAATATCGCCTATACGTTTTCTTTTGCAAAAAGGGATTTTTATTCAAATTAGTTCCGAGTTTTTCGGATCGAGATATCCAGTGGCGTTCGCGTTTTAAGGTAGTTGCGCGTCATGTACGGAGCGGGTAGCGGATGTGTGGTTTTACTGGTGGTAGGACCTCTTGTGAGTCCGCGCGGGTAGGTACCACCGCCTTGCCTATTTCTGCCGTGAAGCAGTAATGCGTTTCGATTTGAAGGGTAGGGCAGCCGTTGTAACTATACTGAGTTCTTAGAACTTATATCTCATGGTGGGTGGCGCATTTACGTTGTAGATGTCCATGGGCTCCAGTAACCACTTGACACCAGGTGGGCTGTGAGCTAGTCCACCCATCTAAGCAAAAAAAAAGAAGAAAAAAAAGTGTATAATTCTTTAGATGAGCCTTATTAATTGTTTTAATTGACCATAATTGATTTATACGGTACTTATAATAAATGTAAATTCTTATATCCATTTATACGGCACTTGCAATATAATTAATTTAAAAAATTCACGGCTCTAGACATAAGCGGAGCGATTAGCGTTTTCAACAACAAATACGTTAAATTAAATTAGTATTTTATAGAAAACTCAAAAATGGCTCAGATAAAGATTACGACCTTGAGTTTATTATATCTGGCGTTATAAGTACTAAGAAAAACACAATAAAAAAGAAACTTTATAATGAATTAAATAAATCCAAAAAACGCTCTGTTCATCATCGTGTCGTAACCCGAAATCGTTAAGGCGCACAAGGAAGTAGCATTTCAACAGTGAGGGGTGACTGAATAATCTTGATGACACTCAAACTTAGTCGCGTAAAAACATTTTCATATTCCGATATCCAACTCAAAAAACTGGTGTAACACATTAACGAGCGGACAGCGTTAAGCCGAATTTACATTACGAAATTAGTGGCGTGAAATTAATTTCGTGACATTAGTTTTACTAACAGTTTCATGTGTAATTTAATACTTTCGTAATGCATGCATTAATTTCATGCATGGAAATTAGTTTCGTGCCCTGCGCGATTTTTTGGTGAAATTAGTGTCATGCAACTAATTTCATAGTGTAGACGCGACGTGAAACTAATGTCGCGAAAGGGCCTGCGCTGTGCGGACGTGTGTATTGTTAGTTCGGACGCGCTTCAAGCGTTGAAAATGGCAAACCAATGATGGAGTACAGAAAAAAATATAGATCTTATTAATGAATATCAATGACAAGGGTCCCGAAACACCTATAGTAAAAAATCAAAATTATCTTCACTCATTCGAAAATAGTTTTTATAACTCTCAGGATCTTCATCTGCTAATTCAGAGACTAACTTCATTGCACCTAAATGCCTTCTTGTTGACCATCCTCGAATCTACCAACTTTTTTTTTCTTGATAGTCTTTTTTTAAGTTTATAGGTATATAAGCATTTCTTTAGCTACATTGAATATAGCAAATTATAGCTTTGATGCTGAAGGCGCCATGGTTACTGCGATACTGTTGATTTCGCGACACTAATTTTTTAACGAAATTACTTTCGCATATATCGAAACTACTTTCGTGAAACTGAGCTCAACATGCATGACACTAATTTCGTAATGTAAACTCGGCATTAATCTAACGTATCTTTAACACGGTTTTTGTTAGTTTCGCTTGCATGTAGGACACCGGGAATCTTATAGCGTGTTTATATCCCACTTCAATGCGTCGGATTAGATTGTAATTTTGCTTGCTTCTTAAGGACCGATGATATAACACTGCTTTTTGTTTCTACCCAAGCTGATATGGCTGATATAGGCTATGTCAGCATAACCTAACAAGTAGACTTGAGCTCAAGTCTAACGACTATGCTAACATTAACCCTAGCAGGAGCAGTGCTTTGCAGAAACTACCACCGGGTCGGAAACGCGACCCACCGACCGACCACCGGGGTGGGGCAGCCGTTGTAACTATGCTGAGACCTTAGAACTTCTATATTAAGTTGTGTGGCGAATTTACGTTGTAGACGTCTATGGGTTCCAGTAACCACTTAACACCAGGTGCACAGCTCGTCCACACATCTAGGCAATAAAAAATAAAAAAAAATCAATGAACGCAGATATGTAGGAGCTCCACGATCCACGACAGACTGACTGCGTTATCTCTTCACTTTTGTTCGTAACGATCTCGTTTTTACAGGACTTACCGTGATTCGTTTAAGAGTTTCATTTTCTTTTGATAAAATTTCTTACTCGCTTCAAGAGTGGCTTTGAAAATTTCATTTTGCTATTTTCAGTTCAAACTTTCTCTGGATTTCTTTTTATACGTTTTTATTATATAAGTTATGTGTCGAATATGGCTTTGAATTCTTTAATTTAAAAATGTTTTGAATTTATTAACTTCAAAGATGTTTCTCAATTTAAATTCCGTCCACTCCCTATTATATTAAGCTGTATTTATTTATTTTGATTTTCGAACCACAGTTATATAGAAATATTATGTTAAAATGTGTACTTCAGTGCTCTCTGCGGAGCGCTTCTCATAGTTACAAGAAACCACTAAATACTAATACTAATTCAATCAAAAACAAAATGTATCTCAACGACCTATCTATACATATAAATAAAATTAGAGTCTGTTTGTAATATTGAAATAGCCTCTTTTCACTACATGCATATGAATATACCTATATATACGATACATACACCACAATATTTTTTTTTACAATTTTTGTCTGTCTGTCTGTCTGTTTGTTCCGGCTAATCTCTGGAACGGCCGGACCGATTTGACGGGACTTTCACTGATAGGTAGCTGATGATATAAGGAGTAACTTGGGCTTTTTTTTAGACAAGCTTTGCCTCGCGGCTTCACCCGCCGTACGACAATAGCCACGGGTAACATCGCGGAACTCAGCTATCAATAATAAAATTTAATGTTTCCGAAGCGAAGCGAAGGCGGGTCGCTAGTCGTAAATAAATTACTAGAAAAGAATTTCGAGTATATTTGTCTCTTTTTTGTTATCTTCGTATATATGTGAGGTCTAGACAGATGGCCAACAGAAGTGCACGTGTGAACGGGCCTCCTCAATATCGAAAACGGGAGGAATTCCTTGAGGAGATTTTTTTTTAACTTGCCTAATCGTTGGTATTATTGGTGCATCTAAGGTGCTATTCCAACTTCGCGCGGACGGGTAGTGAGCTCACGGGCTCAATCTGAGAGAATTGCCAACACTAGCCCTAGCAAGACCAGCGCTTTGGTGAATCTACTAGCGGATCGGAATCGCGACCCACTTAGAAGATCCGACGAGAAACTCAGTGGGCTGTGTCTATGGGCTAGTTTGCGTGTCGAACGTTATCTTCGTTGGAGGATATTTCATTGGAGGGAACCTCAAAGGATTGCGATAAATATCTTCTTTTCAGTGCGATAATGAGACGTCAGCTGCTCCGTTGGCTTAGAGGTATCAATTTTTTCCCTACTAATAAGTTCGAATCTCCTTTTTTTTTATTGCCTTTGTAGGCAGACGTGCATACGGCCCAGCTGATGGTGAGTGGTCACCGTCGCCCATGGACTTCAGCAATTCCAGGGGCAGAGCCAAGCCGCTGCCTACCGCTACTGCCTGCTTCCTATATAACCCCCAACTCTTACTTACCACACGCTCATTTCGATCTGTATTACGCACGCACGCAGTCAGCCACGTGTGCCTCTTATAACTCAACCAAACGATTATTCACCGACAAAACTATTTTAATCGTAAATCAACGAGATTTTAATATCGGTACCGTATTTATTTGTACTACTATTATTAATAGTTCGTACGATTTAGAACGAGGTTAGAATGTGTTATGCGTTTGGGATACGATATATCGTGCTTCGTGTTTACGATTACTAAAAATGAATATACTCTGCTTTTTTATTGCTCGAGTAGGCGAGCATACGGTCCCCTGGAAGGTAAGTGGTTAACGTCGCCCATGGACTTCAGCAATGACAGCGGCAGAGCCAAGCCGCTGCTTACCGCTTAATACTCTCCACAAGCCTCGTTTGTAGAAGGACAGGTCATAGCGCTCAGAAAACACCGCTCATTCCAAAGCCGGATGGTTCGTGGCAAATATGATCTCTGGAAACGCACTGTGGATGAACACATTGGCTCCAGGTAATATGGATGAACTCTATTCCGGTGGCGGGCGGTGCGATGTCAAAAACGAGATGATGGTATCATCTCAGAAAATTCCTTAGAGCACTCCCCATAGAGCATACGGTACGAAATACAGAGGGAACCGAAGTCCCTCCGCAGACCCAGAGGTTCCAAACGATCCGTAAGAATGGGATTATCGACAATCCGAACGGCTTTCTTCTGTATGGAGTCAAATGGAAGTAGCTGGTATTTATAATTCTGTGGATATTTCAAAGAAAATCATCGACAGAATATCAATTATTAATTACATATGTGTGTTATTTCTTAAGTTCAAATATTTCCTTTAGAATTTTCTGATTTATTTCTCCTTGCTTATTCTGTAACACAATGTCTTTATTGATACAATTTCGCAGGTCCAAAAGACATATTTGTTCAGTTGCTCAAACACGATGGTAAAACATACGTAACGGATATATTGTCCATTGTCCATTGTTTCTCAAAATCAAATTCAATTATTCATTATCCATATTCTTAAATTTCCATAGCCTTATTTTATCAAATAAAAATTTATTTTCAAAAAATAATTTAACGACACGACAAATCGTAATTCAAATGGATCAATCAATCCTTGTCTTGCTCCCCGTACGCGCGCATCGAAATAGCTCAACCTATTACGCTGTGATTCATAAAGAAATCTAAATATTTTAATGTTGAAAAATCACAAGACGTCCCAGCTAGTAACGTATTTATCATCGATAGTAAATTTATAAAAAAAAACTCATCTCAATTGAAATATCACAATTTCAACGTCCACTGTAAAATTTGGAAGGAAGACTTAAATGCAATCTACACAAAGTAAACTTTGAAAATAAATGGAATTTTTTATTATTAGTTGAATTATGGATGAATGAATGGTAAATTATATAATATTACTAGCTGACCCGGCAAACATTGTTTTGCCATATATAAGATTTCTAGGGAATTTCTAGTGTAGAAAAAAAGCTCACTTATTGTAAGTGTGTAAGGATGTGGTAAATGAGTGAAAGAGGTATGTAGTGCTGTGAACGATGAGGGAATATATAATAAAAATAACAAAACCTCATTCAACCACATAATACCTCATTTTAACAAAAATAATGTCCAAATAAAAAAAAAATATGTTAGGGGTGGACAACCCTAATCACTTAGGGGTATGAAAAATAGATAGTAGCCGATTCTCAGGCTTACTGAATATGCATAAAAAATTTCATGAGAATCGGTCAAGCTGTTTCGGAGGAGTGTGGGAACGAACATTGTGACACGAGAATTTTATATATTAGATAATATCTTGCACTGCACTAAAATTCGCATGTCAAATAATTTTCACTATGCTTAGCGAATAAATGATTTCTTTCTTTCTTTCTTCTTTCTTTCTTTCAAGATTGATAACGTTTTAACGGGCTCAGTTTTAAAAACGCTATAAATTACAAAACTTTATTTCATGAAATCTTTAAGTTTCTTTTTAGTGTCCGATATGATTACGATACCTATCCGATATGCCGATATCGTCACACTTCTACATTTTTATGGCCGTATATAACTAATCGAGTGTATGGCCTAACTGATAGTTGGTGACATCATTTAGACTTGATCCACTATTTTAGTATTTGACTACGTGATATAGTATTTGACAATACATAAGTTATGCCATTTAATCATTAACACTAAACATGTCGAAACCCGATTATTAGTCAGGTTTTATTATTATTTATTGCTTAGATGGATGGACGAGCCCAGCCCACTTGGTGTTAAGTGGTTACTGGAGCCCTACAGACATCTACAACGTAAATGCGCCACCCAACTTGAAATATAAGTTCTAAGGTCTCAAGTGTAGTTACAACGGCTGCCCCATCAAACCGAAACGCAGTACTACTTCACGGCAGAAATAGGTAGGATGGTGGTACCTACCCGCGCGGACTCACAAGAGGTCCGAAAACTATGGACTTTTGTAAGCACTTAACTCCATGCGGGCTTTAAGCTTAATCACCAATGCTAGCAATGAAAAATAAAAATAAAACATTCCCCGTTAATAGCAGTAACAAGTGTCTGTTTATTTTTATTTATTTTTACGTCTCGCGAAATCAGGTCGGATTTAAGATAGGGTAAAGGCGGAGTCTTCTTAACAAAACGAAGTGAATGTTTTTTAATTTATTATTTACATTTCAGACTTTTTTCATTGCTGTTAAATAAAGTGATAAATGGTTAGCAACGTCGGTTATAGACACCGGAAATAATAATTAACAATACATAAAAACAATTTACAGTTTTCTTGGGCACGGAAATGTAACAAAGAAAATTTTAAAGTTATCAAAACGTCAGAAATAAATAAATAAATAATAATAAATATTTACTAACAATCACGCCACGTTAACTGGTCCCGTGATAAGTTCGTAAAGAACTTGTGTTACAGGTACCAGATAACGGAAATAAATGTAAGATTTTTATTATACACATACACATATTTAATATACATCCATAACTCTGGAAAAGACATTTATATTTATCATACAAATATCTTCCCTTGGCGGGATTCGAACCCGCGACGCCCTTATGTAGTGACTATGTCACTTACCACTACACCAGACGGCCGTTAAATAATAATAAATACTGAACAATAAGAAATCCGAGATTAATCTAGCTTAAGCCGAATTATATAAACTATATTGTATTAACCCGATTAATTGCGTAGAAAATAAGTTTTTAATTAAACACATCAGTTAAACCGTTTCCCTATTTAGGTTTAGATCAATATTTTTCGACGATTCCCAAACTCGGTTGGCAAGCAATGATCGATTTTCATCAACATTATTTTTTTATATTTAAATGCAAACGCACAATATTTCGTCACAGATAAAAACATTAAATAAGTAATTATATATAGTTAACTGTTTTTTATGGGAAAACAAATTGCTCTCTGTGTCGATTAGAATTACATTTCTACGGTATTCGTTGATTCTTCCTGCCTAAAAATCGCTCCGCTTAATTCCACGCTCACAGTACGACTTCGTCTTTAAAAAGTTAGAAAAATATACAATCTAATTTTATAGCCCGTTCCAATTCCCTACGAGAGGGCCAATCTATGTGTCGATTGAATAAATAATAAATATAACTTATTGAAATGTGTGTGTTTATAACGTCCATATTGTGTAAACTGAAATAGAGCGTCAGAAACATTTTCATCACGGATGTTCATCTACATACAAATCGTAAAGAAACAAAATTAATAAATGCAATTTTCTCGCCTGCTTGTCAACCGATTAACTTTTTTTTACTCGTAATTTTTTTTTTATTGCTTAGATGTGTGGACGAGCTCACAGCCCACCTGGTGTTAAGTGGTTACTGAAGCCCATGAACATCTACAACGTAAATGCGCCACCCACCTTGAGATATAAGTTCTAAGATCTCAGTATAGTTACAACGGCTGCCCCACCCTTCAAACCGAAACGCATTACTGCTTCACGGCAGAAACAAGCAGGGCGGTCCTACCACCGGTTAAAAACTATTGACTATTGATTGCTGAGCATTTGATTTAAAAGTGAAAAATATAAAAATTAATTGCTGTTCGTTAGTCTCGCTAAAACTCGAGAAAGGCTGGACCGATTTGGCTAATTTTGGTCTTGAATTATTTGCAGAGGTCCAGAGAAGGTTTAAAAGGTAGACAAATATGTAAAAGCTCGGAATTAAATAAAAATAACAATTTTGTTTTTCCTTTGATTTTGTCCCCCGTCGGACGGATTCCTTTTGTTTGTTTTAAGTTTATTTTATACAAAAGCTTAGGTATTTTATTTATCGATTGAGGCACTACGAAGTCTGCCGGGTCAGCTAGTTATATATAAAGCTATACGCCATATATGCTGGATCGATCGACAGTAAAGATTATATTGAACATTTCTACAACCCCTGATCGCGCAAAAACATCTATTAATCCATTCTACAGTGTACGAAACATTCATCATTATTCCTCTATTATGTTTATCAAGCATTTGGATAAACGCCAGAAATGTTTTAACTCAATTCTTGTAAAAATTGAAAAGAAAAAATACATCCATCACTGATTTCGACTACTTTATAATAAGATGAATGTGAATCAGATTAGAGGCACGATTAATTTTTATGTCCACGATTGATTTATGAGTATGAACGAAGCTAACTTCCTATGTTTATGATAAAATAATTAATGTGTAATAAATTGCGATCATCTAAAGATTTCGATGAAGGCAATAACTTTTTGAACAGTTTTGAAGAATGTAGAAATACGGTTCGTTCGTGAGGAGACTAGAGCGTTTGGATGTATTCAAAAATATCTTCTCTGTTTACCCTGTGTGATAGAATTACATACGTGTGTTTCTTTTTATTAAAATCACTGTCAATCTGTACTTAAGGCTTCGTCAAACAGAACGCGTGCTTGGCGCTGCGTTTTCGCGCGCGCTCTTTTCTTACTTATAGCGCTGGGGCTCTGTTTGACGGTATATATTACCATAGTAGTACAACACATCTCGGCATCATAGCGCGCCGTCAGTTTGGCGTTCTGACGCGCGCTAATTACGCGGTCTGTTTTTTTTTTTTATGGCAATCTGTCGATACTTACGCGTTCTGTTTGACGAAGCCTTTAATTTGAAGTACATATCGCCTTGTCAAATGATTAACTACAGTTACGAATTTGCACATTATTAACTCGCCGATATTTACTCGACATGACGTATTCTTCAAAAAACGCTTTGCAATGCGTTGTTATTCAGAATGAAATTTAGATTTCGATTTTTTGTTTAGTGGGATATAACACGAACATTAATTTAAATTATCATCCCGCTATTTTCCAATTGACAGTTAAGAAAAACGTTTATCGAAACGGGAGCCTTTCATTTGAATGCAATGAAACTAAAATCTGGAAGCCCAAATCAATAAAAACAGCCACAACTTGTGGAGAGTATTATGCGGTAGGCAGCGGCTTGGTTCTGCCCCTGGCATTGCTGAAGTCCATGGGCGACGGTAACCACTCACCATCAGGTGGGCCGTATGCTCGTCTGCCTACAAGGGCAATAAAAAAAAAAAATACTCAGGCAATCATCCAAAACTTTCATTTCCATTACGTGCTCATTCAGTTTATCACTAGGTTTTTTATTTTACCATTATACCCTCATCTCTCATTGCTTGCACGCGTTCATTAGTTTTTATACACAATTAGCATTATATTGAAAAGGATATTCAACCATCGCCTGCACGCCATTCTTCTTGAAGACGACGATCCTTTGCACTTGTCCGTGCGGGGTGCTTATTGTGTGTATTACGTCCTGAAACAAATAAAAATAACACAATTAGAATAATGTTCGACTTCGCTCATAAAGAGAGAACGGAGAGTTCCTATAAAAGAACGTCTTTATAAGAACGTTTTTACTGGTGGTAGGAACTCTTGTGAGTCCGCACGAGTAGGCACCACCACCCTGCCTATTTCTGCCGTGAAGCAGTAATGCATTTCGGTTTGAAGGGTGGGGCAGCCGTTGTAACTATACTTGAGAACATTAGAACTTATATCTCAAGGTGGGTGGCGCATTTACGTTGTGGATGTCTATGGGCCCCAGTAACCACTTAACACCAGGTTGGCTGTGAGCTCGTCCACCCATCTAAGCAATAAAATAAAAAAACGTCATCGTCATCAGCTTCGCCAATAAAACGACGGCTTCTATGAGGCGGTAGGCAACAATATTTTAAGAACAAAAATTAATAAGAGACTAGCCCTACTCGTCCGCTTCGCTGGGCATTTATAATTAACATTATTATTTATTCTCATTATTATTAGGGAGTCCAACGCTCATATAACTATTAGCCTATCCATTAAGTACATGTATTTTCTCCACGGATACCACGTTTCAAGTCAATCGGATGCATGGTTCAGTAGTTATAACGGAACATCCGTAAAAACCACTGTAGATTTATATATTAGTATAGATAATCAAAAACGCATCATATAGTAGCGTGTGTGTATCGCGAAATCACAGGTGGGTAGTGGGCAGAGGCTGTTCCAGTCCCCTTGTTTCTGCCGCATGGTAATCAATCATGCCGATTTGAAGGGAGACTGCATCAGTTATCGTTGTTTCAAGAACGGAGGAGATATGGGGGGGGGGGGGGCTTTACTAAAGTATCAGAACTCCATTGATTAGTGACTCAATAATATACGGTCCTTAGTTACCACACAGTACCACAAGTTTTTTTTTTTTTGAGGTCAGCGTCAATTGTTTTATTGTTATTGCCCTTGTAGGCAGACGAATATACGGCATATTTAAAGTACCTAAGTACGTATATCACTTTCTAGTTTCCATAGTACAGGGAATCCGGTTTCGCGGCCGGTTAACAAACAGAATCAAATTTGTCCTCGATCATATATTTACTTTGAAAAAACATATCGGTACCGAGTACACACACACACACACACTCACACACACACACACACACACGGGTATACACATATACCTAGTACCCACAAACAGCTCGGATAATTTCATGTAAATTTATTTATACGCGTCTCACACGAGGGGACCGAACTGAAATTCAAATGACTTGCATTTAGTCTTGAGCTCTCGAGACGAACGACAATAAAGTGGAGAACACGAAAACTGGACGTTTCGATTTTAGACCCAAACCACGAACGAGAATATATTTTTTTTAATCTTGTAGACAGAGCAGAGCTTGCGGTAGGTACGGCAGGTTGGGTGTGCCCCTGGCATTGCTGACGTCCATGGGCGATGGTAACCATTCAACATCAGGTGGACCGTACGCCCGTCTGCCAATAATGGCAATCAAACAAAATGAGCACCAAATTTATACAAAGCGATTGAATATTCTTTATGTA
This sequence comes from Bombyx mandarina, assembly GCF_003987935.1. The sequence goes on from NW_021011479.1 coordinate 2,670,820, forward strand.
TTCCCGACGATGAAGGCGAACATCGCGTAATAAAAATCCAATCGGCACAATTTATAATATACGTGATTAGCAGTGGTGAGGCCGCGTCGTGCCTATTCCTGCTGTGAATCAATCAATCACGCGCTACTGTCGCTCTGAACTAATTAGCCGAAGCCACTGCTGAAACATTAACTTCATATCCCGTCACACATCACAATCATAGAAATGTGTTAAAACTTCGATAAGGTACCTGGCTCATAGATACACCAGCTCCGCCATATAATAAGATACAATGGCATCAGAAATACGCAACGACAAGGTTACAATTACATGAAATCATTAGACAAGACGTTAGTCAACGTGATTATGACATGCGATCGATTCCCGATATGTATCTTTACTGATGCGCTCCAATCTCAAAACTTCAATCCACATTGCTATCCACACAGCCGAGGATAGGCAGGAGTGGCGCAGGATAATCCAAGAGAAAGTTATAAGAGGAGGCTACGACCCTAAGTATTGAGGATTATCGACGCAAGAAGGAGGAGGATCTTTATTGAAGAGGCTTCAGGCTGAGTTCTGTGAGCTCGTCCGCCACCCACGCCCATCAGGATAGCTCTTCAAGGCTCAATAGGAATAATTAAGGGGCTTTGTTTTTTGTGTCTAGGGTATACACCCAGACTCCCACGTCTCGTAAATAAATGTTTCCGTGAGCTATGAAACAAAAGAGAATCCTAACTTAATATCGTTGAATCAAGGTCAATTTAATAAAAAGCACATAATAAAGTCCACAATCTAATCGTTCACGGTTATAATCGATTTATAAAAAGATAATTGAAAAACATATTTTTTTTGGTTTTGTTCACTTCACATTGCTCGCCACTGTACGGGCTGGGCCACGTGCGAGTCGGTATCGCAACGACCACTTGTTGGAATTATATACCCGCCTTTACGTGCCGCTCTGATAACATTTGCATTCGACCTTCTCAATAAGTTTTAATATAAAAAGGTTTAATATAAAGGCTAAATATAATATAAAGGTTTAATATAAATTTAAGGCGGGTGGCGCGTTTACGTTGTAGATGTCTATGGGCTCCAATAACCACTTAACACCAGGTGGGCTGTGAGTTCGTACACCCATCTAAGCAATAAAAAAATAATATAGTTATTCGTTAAAATAATCTGCCTGCAAGTTACGAGACGTCAGATCTCAAAATAGTAGTAGACTTGCTCAAGTTGTTCGAATCTCGAAGGGGAAGATCTTTGTCTCACGATCGATTCGTAGAGCACCTTCAAGTTTGTGTTGTTCACTTTGACAGACGTGTTTGCATTGAATAGAAAATATTACAGAAGTAATCTTTTTATTTGTCCTACAGAGTTAGGGATTCACACTATCCACCTGGAGTTAACGGGATACAAGGTGCATCACAACGTGTAGCCAGATCGAGATCCTCAGAAATTCGAATATCACTAACATCGCTCATTTACCCGGGACGGATCCGGGCAAATCCGGATTATCCCGATGCGAGGGGGATGAAGATGGTAAGTATTGACTGGTCGCAGAAAATAAAATTTACCTGATATGCTTTGTACGTAATACGGTTTACAAGTTGGTCTATACTTCGACAGAAAAATTTAAATAATCGACTTCACATCATTTCGGATCCTCCCGATCCACGCACCGGTCATCGTTCTCGTCGAACCCGTCGCTTGCGACGAAGAGCTCGGCGAGTAAATTAACCCACAGACACAGCCCACTGAGTTTCTCACCGGATCTTCTCAGTGGGTCGCGTTTCCGAGCCGATGGTAGATTCTGCGAAGCACTGCTCTTGCTAGGGCTAGTGTTAGCAACGTGTAGCTCACCTACTTGTTAGGTTACACAAGTATAGCCTCTCTAGGCTATCAGCTTTGGAAGCAAAAAATAAACGACTTATTGAATTAAAGTCACGAACTCAAAGTCGGCGTAGCCTTGAAATCAGGACACAAATACCAAACCCCGCGCCAATTTGAGATATTATTATTAGGTAAATTAAACCGAGTAAATTAATTAATAAAAAAAAAGTGCGTGCGTACAAAGTACACATGTCAGAAGTGAAACTTTTTTGGCGAACTAATTTATAAGTCTTGCTTATATTTATACAAATCTAAAACTTTAGATTTCCGAGACTTAGAGGAAGGGAAAAAGGAAGATATGTTCCCGCCGAAAGTCTGTCAAATGTCAATCTCAAACCTCAGTGTTGACAGTCACATTATGTTTAGATTTCTAAATTGTAAATGTCTAATATTTGTCCAATTGAATTGACTAATTTAATTTCATGCTATTTGATTAATGTGCCAAATTCTTTTCATTTCATTTCAATTCCTATTAACATTTTTCACAAAAAAATTATAAAATATTAATTAGGCTGTATGGTATGATACATTTGCCTTTCCAGTTGGAAAAATACAACAACAACTACTACTGACATTTGTTTGACAAGTACTTAATTTCAATAGTAGTTTGAAGTCACTTCCGTTGCATACCTGCGTGACGTTCTGTAAAAGTTTTACCCTCATGCGCCTAAAGAAGTTTCACTTCAAAATACATCGTTACATTCAGACGACAAACAGAAATACGTTTTACATAATTTTAAATGAATTCAAAGCGACCTAATAACGCACGTTGTTTATTTGAATCCGACAGTAGAGAACGACACGTGTACAGATTCATGTTCCAATATGTCAGTGTTCATTCAGTTCGTAAAATGAACTTTGTAAACGCGCTTGTTAGCTGTTACCCAGAAGCGCGCAGTGCCGGATTGAGATTGTAAACGCTATAAGCATTATAGGATTGAGATTGATTGAGATTGATTGAGCGCTATGACATGTCCTTCTTCAAACGAGGCTTGTGGAGAGTATTAAGCGGTAGGCAGCGGCTTGGCTCTGCCCCTGGCATTGCTGAAGTCCATGGGCGACGGTAACCACTCACCATCAGGTGGGCCGTATGCTCGTCTGCCTACAAGAGCAATAAAAAAAAAAAAAAAAACGCTATTGGAATTCTAAGTTCGAATTTTTCTAAGAAGCTTTCTAGCACCGTTGCGATTTGAACACTATTTTTTTTTATTGCTTAGATGGGATGAAGAGCTCACAGCCCACCTGGTGTTAAGTGGTTACTGAAGCTCATAGACATCCACGACGTAAATGCGCCACCCACCTTTCAGATATAAGTTCTAAGGTCTCAAGTACAGTTACAACGGCTGCCCAACCCTTCAAACCGAAACGCATTACTTCTTCACGGCAGAAATAGGCAGGGTGGTGGTACCTACCCGCGCGGACTCACAAGCAGTCCTACCATCAGTGCACAAAAGGTCCTACCACCAGTGTTCCAAGTGTTGCAATTACAGGTGGTACGATAATACAATAATTACCGCGTAATACATACCATAATAATATGTCAAAATGTTAAGGATCTAATAGAAACAACACTACTTGATCCGGCACTGGTAAAGTATGTCCGAAATATCAAACTGCGAAAAACGAACTAAGACCATCATTTTGGGCAAACGAATTTGTAATCTATAGACCAGTCAATAACGTCTCCCATTTAAAAATAACGAATGCAATCCAAACGTTTACGTGAAACGCTACTGATTTATTTCGGAGTGACTTATGTTTTGACGTTTGCAAAGCTGGCTAATATGTCGCGTGATCGTGATTTATTCGTCAAGCTAACACAATCATTTTTTTATTTATTCTAAACCTTATCTTCGTTGTAATAACGCTGAATAACAACAATCTAAGTGTATTGTGTATATTTTTTTGCGGTTTTGTAATGGATTATTAAGACAAATAGATCGAGAGAGGGTAGAAGCTAATCCGCAGAAAAACTCATAAATCGTAATTGCGGGTGTATATCTATATATTAATACGTGAAGCAAAAACTTTGTATCCCTTTTTACGAAAATTGCGCGGACGGAGGAGTATGAAATTTTCCACACTTATAGAGAATATAGAGATGAAGTGCACAATGCTAATATTATTATCTGTATATAACACTTTGTATCCCTTTTTACGAAAATTGCGCGGACGGAGGAGTATGAAATTTTCCACACTTATCTATACTAATATTATAAAGAGGAAAGATTTGTTTGTTTGTTTGTTTCGAATAGGCTCCGAAACTACTGGACCGATTTGAAAAATTATTTTTCCATTAGAAGCCGACATTGTCCCTGATGAACATAGGCTACTTTTTTTTTATTTTTTTTTATTTTATTTTTTTGGTTTCATGTGTGTTTTAATGTTTCCGAAGCGAAGCGAGGGCGGGTCACTAGTAGAGAATATAGAGATGAAGTGCACAATGCTAATATTATTATCTGTATATTAATACGTGAAGCAAAAACTTTGTATCCCTTTTTACGAAAGTTGCGCGGACGGAGGAGTATGAAATTTTCTACACTTATAGAGAATATAGAGAAGAAGTGCACAATGCTAATATTATTTTAAAATAATGCATAAAAGATACATTAAATCAATAAAGAAAACATTATACACACTACATACCATGTATTTGACGCACACACGCATGCATACTATTTATTGTCAAACTTTTGTTCTTGACGTCTGTGGTCAAATTGAGAATAGATTAAATATTTTTTCTCTTTCTTAATATTTTTTATAGTGTAGTTTTGGCGAAATTTGTGATTATAGAAGTATAAAATACAATCATAATAGTGTACAAACTGAAAATTCCTATTAGTTATAGTCGAATTTCGACTACTGCGGGCCCTCCAGTTTATTCAAAATATGTTCCAGCCATTAGTATTATTTCTAATATCTTTTAAATCCTATCTGGACAGGCTAACTGATTACTATTTGTTGGGCGTATCGTAAATTAAGTACACTCAAACGAGACTCATGTGTCAAGTTGACCCGCGACATTTACATTGTGACCTCTGCTGGTCATTTAACGCTGCATACATTGCGAGTTTCGTCTCTTTCGGGGCAAAAATAGACAAGACGATAAGTACCTAGTCCGACAGCCTTGCTATACTTCCCACAAGTGTAAAGTAAGTGTGCAAATTACGGTGTTCCAACTCAATACAAATCATCGACTCACGACTCACTCACTCATTTCGATTCTCACCCCTAACCAGACGTCCTGGACATTGGATCGGTTTTGCTACTATATTCAATCTGCACAAATGTAGATCAGTGTGCTTAGTGCGAGTTAAGTAACGTTCTCGATAGCGTAAACGTTAGCTTATATTCAAGTATGGAATGGGATCGTTTCCCTACGTTTGCCGCTAGGGGCGCTGTTCCTTCTTCCTATTCGTACACTCTTGACAGAGTGGTCGTGGTCATGCATCAGTCGGATCCTGCGATACCGATGCTCTCGCGATGCGACGCCATGTGGCACGATGTTTCGCAGAGTGAGAGCAAGCATTTATGTTGGAGTGAGTAACAGATTTTATGAGGTCGGTCCATCGTGTTGGAGATCGTCCGCGAGATCTTTTGCCCTCGACTTTCNCGATGGGGCGGAAAGATCCTCGAGTGGAGACCACGTACTGGCAAGCGCAGTGTGGGACGGCCACCTACGAGATGGACCGACGACCTGGTAAGAACCGCTGGGTCACGTTGGATGCAGGTGGCAACGGACCGGCCGCACTGGAGATCACTTGGAGAGGCCTATGTTCAGCAGTGGACAATGGACAGGCTGAGATGATGATAGATAATCAAAAACGCATCATATAGTAGCGTGTGTGTATCGCGAAATCACAGGTGGGCAGTGGGCAGAGGCTGTTCCAGTCCCCTTGTTTCTGCCGCAAGGTAATCAATCATGCCGATTTGAAGGGAGACTGCATCAGTCATCTTTGTTTCAAGAACGGAAGAGACATTTGGGGGGAGTAGCTTCTAAGGTATCAGAACTCCATTGATCAGTGACTAAATAATAGACTGTCCTAAGTTACCACAAAGTACCACAATAGTTTTTTTTTTGCATATAATAATAAATATTTTACTAACAATCACGCCACGTTAACTGGTCCCGTGATAAGTTCGTAAAGAACTTGTGTTACAGGTACCAGATAACGGATATAAATGTACGGTTTTTATTATACACAAACATATATTTAATATACATCCATAACCCTGGAAAAGACATTTATATTTATCATACAAATATCTTCCCTTGGCGGGATTCGAACCCGCGACCCCCTAGTGTAGTGACCATGTCACTTACCACTACGCCAGACGGACGTTGAATATACGGCATATTTAAAGTACCTAAGTACGTATATCACTTTCTAGTTTCCATAGTACAGGGAATCCGATTTCGCGGCCGGTTAACAAACAGAGTCAAATTTGTCCTCGATCATATATTTACTTTGAAGAAAAATATCAATACCGAGTACACACACACACGCAAACACATATACCTAGTACCCACAAACAGCTCGGATAATTTCATGTAAATTTATTTATACGCGTCTCACACGAGGGGACCGAACTGAAATTCAAATGACTTGCATTTAGTCTTGAGCTCTCGAGACGAACGACAATAAAATGGAGAACACGAAAACTGGATGTTTCGACTTTAGACGCAAAAACAGCGTACGAGAATATATATTTTGTAAATCTTGTAGACAGAGCAGAGCTTACGATAGGCAGCAGGTTGTGTGTGCCCCTGGAATTGCTTACGTCCATGGAAAGAAAATAAGTCGGACGGATGGACGGTCGGACGGATGAACGACGGTAACCACTCACCATCAGGTGGGCCGTATGCCCGTCTGCCTACAAGGGCAATAAAAAGAAAATGAGCGCCAATTTATGCAAAGCGACTACATATTCTTTACGTATTCCCGAATGACCCCTGAAGATGAAGCCGTGACATTGGGTAATAAAATCTAATCGGCACAATTTATAAATTCACGTGATTAGCGGTGGTGGGGCCGCGTCATGCCTATTCCTGCTGTGAATCAATCAATCACGCGCCACGATCACTCTGGACCAATTCACCAAAGCCACTGGGACATTAACCTCATATCCCGAATCTAGTAGGTTACAATGACAGTTTACTTATGTACTTAACGACGTCCGGACCATGAACCCAATTGGTGGTAGCACGTATTGTGAGTCCGCACGGGTAGCTACCACCACCCTACCTATGTCTGCCGTGAAGCAGTAATGCGTTTCATTTTGAAGGGTGGGGCAGCCGTTGTACTGTAAAAACTGAGAGCTTAGAACTCATGTCTCAAGGTAGGTGGCGGCATTTAAGTTATAGATGTCTATGGGCTCTGGTAACTTAGCATCAGGTGGGCCGTAATCTCGTTCACCCGCCCATAGAAATGTGTCAAAGGTTCGATGCGTACCTGGCTCATAGATACACCAACTCCACCATATAATAGGATACAATGGCATCAGAAATACGCAAAGGCGAACACGACAAGGTTGCAGTTACATGAAATCATTAGACAAGACGTTAGTCAACGTGATTATGACATGCGTTCGATTCCCGATATGTATCTTTACTGATGCGCTCCAATCTCAAAACTTCAATCCACATTGCTATCCACACAGCCGAGGATAGGCAGGAGTGGCGCAGGATAATCCAAGAGAAAGTTATAAGAGGAGGCCACGACCCTCAGTATTGAGGATTATCGACGCAAGGAGGAGGAGGATCTTTATTGAAGAGGCTTCAGGCTGAGTTCTGTGAGCTCGTCCGCCACCCACGTCCATCTTCAAGGCTCAAAAGGAATAATTAAAGGGCTTTGTTGTTTGTGTCTAGGGTATACACCCAGACTCCCCCACGTCTTGAAAATAAATGTTTCCGTGAGCTATATAACAAAAGAGAATCCTAACTTAATATCGTTGAATCAAGGTCAATTTAATAAAAACCACATAATAAAGTCCACAATCTAATCGTTCACGGTTATAATCGATTTATAAAAAGATAATTGAATAATTACATTTTTTTTATTTTGTTCACTTCACATTGCTCGCCACTGTACGGGCTGGGCCACGTGCGAGTCGGTATCGCAACGACCACTTGTTGGAATTATATACCCGCCTCTACGTGCCGCTCTGATAACATTTGCATTCGACCTTCTCAATAAGTTTTAATATAAAAAGGTTTAATATAAAGGTTAAATATAATATAAATATAATATAAATTTAAGGTGGGTGGCGCGTTTACGTTGTAGATGTCTATGGGCTCCAATAACCACTTAACACCAGGTGGGCTGTGAGCTCGAACATCCATCGAAGCAATAAAAAAAAAAATTGTTATTCGTTAAAATAATCTGCCTGCAAGTTAAGAGACGTCAGATCTCAAAATAGTAGTAGACTTGCTCAAGTTGTTCGAATCTCGAAGGGGACGATCTTTGTCTCACGATTGATTCGCACAGCACCTTCAAGTTTGTGTTGTTCACTTTGACAGACGTGTTTGCATTGAATAGAAAATATTACAGAAGTAATCTTTTAATTGCCCTACAGAGTTAGGGATTCACACTATCCACCTGGAGTTAACGGGATACAAGGTCCATCACAACGTGTAGCCTGAGTGAGATCGTCAGAAATTCGAATATCACTAGCATCGCTCATTTACCCGGGACGGATCCGGGCAAATCCGGATTATCCCGAGGCGAGTGGATGAAGATGGTAAGTATTGACTGGTCGCAGAAAATAAAATTTGCCTGATATGCTTTGTACGTAATACGGTTTACAAGTTGGTCTTCATGTGATGGTGTGCTTTTAAGCACCGGTCATCGTTCTCGTCGAACCCGTCGCTTGCGACGAAGAGCTCGGCGAGTAAATTAACTCACAGACACAGCCCACTGAGTTTCTCACCGGATCTTCTCAGTGGGTCGCGTTTCCGAGCCGATGGTAGATTCTGCGAAGCACTGCTCTTGCCAGGGCTAGTGTTAGCAGCGTGTAGCTCACCTACTTGTTAGATTACGCTAGTACAGCCTCTCTAGGCCATCAGCTTAGGTAGCAAAAAATAAACGACTTATTGAATTAAAGTCACGAACTCAAAGTCGGCGTAGCCTTGAAATCCGGACACAAATACCAAACCCCGCGCCAATTTGAGATATTATTAGTAGGTAAATTAAACCGAGTAAATTAATTAATAAATAAAAAATTCCTGCGTGCGTACAAAGTACACATGTCAGACGTGAAGCTTTTTTGGCGAACTAATTTATGAGTCTTGCTTATATTTATACAAATCTAAAACTTTAGATTTCCGAGACTTAGAGGAAGGGAGAAAGGAAGATATGTTCCCGCCAAAAGTCTGTCAAATGTCAATCTCAAACCTCAGTGTTGACAGTCACATTATGTTTAGATTTCTAAATTGTAAATGACTAATATTTGTCCAATTGAATTGACTAATTTAATTTCATGCTATTTGATTAATGTTCCAAATTCTTTTCATTTCATTTCAATTCCTATTAACATTTTTCACAAAAAAATTATAAAATATTAATTAGGCTGTATGGTATGATACATTTGCCTTTCCAGTTGGAAAAATACAAAACTACTACTACTGACATTTGTTTGACAAGTACTTAATTTCAATAGTAGTTTGATGTCACTTCCGTTGCATACCTGCGTGACGTTCTGTAAAAATGTTACCCTCATGCGCGCCTAAAGAAGTTTCACTTCAAAAACATCGTTACATTCAGACGACAAACAGAAATACGTTTTACATAATTTTAAATGAATTCAAAGCGACCTAATAACGCACGTTGTTTATTTGAATCCGACAGTAGAGAACGACACGTGTACAGATTCATGTTCCAATATGTCAGTGTTCAGTTCGTAAAATGAACTTTGTAAACGCGCTTGTTAGCTGTTACCCAGAAACGCGCAGTGCCGGATTGAGATTGTAAACGCTATTGGAATTCTAAGTTCGAATTTTTCTAAGAAGCTTTCTAGCACCGTTGCGTTTTGAACACTATTTGTTTTTTTAATACAGCGCCATCTGTGAGATTTTTTAATACTAACGTGTGTATGAAAGCTCTTGTAGTGAATTTTAATTTCGGATTATACGTGAAATTAAAATATCAATTCACAGAGGGCGCTACCTTACAATTATTTACTAATGACAAAATTTTACATATACTTAAGACGTTTAGGATAATTGTATTTTAATTTTGGAAGGTTTCACTTCTACCACGTGTGAATTGTACACATTTTGGTTTTTTTTATTGCTTAGTTGGGATGAAGAGCTCACAGCCCACCTGGTGTTAAGTGGTTACTGGAGCCCATAGACATCTACAACGTAAATGCGCCACCCACCTTTGAGATATAAGTTCTAAGGTCTCAAGTACAGTTACAACGGCTGCCTCACCCTTCAAACCGAAACGCATTACTGCTTCACGGCAGAAATAGGCAGGGTGGTGGTACCCACCCGCGCGGACTCACAAGCAGTCCTACCATCAGTGCACAAAAGGTCCTACCACCAGTGTTCCAACTGTTGCAATTACAGGTGGTAGGATGATACAGTAATTACCGCGTAATACATACCATAATAATATGTCAAAATGTTAAGGATCTAATAGGAACAACACTACTTGATCCGGCACTGGTAAAGTATGTCCGAAATATCAAACTGCGAAAAACGAACTAAGACCATAATTTTGGGCAAACGAATTTGTAATCTATACACTAGTCAATAACGTCTCCCATTTAAAAATAACGAATGCAATCCAAACGTTTACGTGAAACGCTACTGATTTATTTCGGAGTGACTTATGTTTTGACGTTTGCAAAGCCGGCTAATATGTCGCGTGATCGTGATTTATTCGTCAAGCTAACACAATAATTTTTTTACTTATTCTCAACCTTATCTTCATTGTAATAACGCTGAATAACAACAGTCTAAGTGTATTGTGTATATTTTTTTGCGGCTTTGTAATGGATTATTAAGACAAATAGATCGAGAGAGGGTAGAAGCTAATCCGCGGAAAAAACTCATAAATCGTAATTGCGGGTGTATATCTATATATTAATACGTGAAGCAAAAACTTTATATCCCTTTTTACGAAAATTGCGCGGACGGAGGAGTATGAAATTTTCCACACTTATAGAGAATATAGAGATGAAGTGCACAATGCTAATATTATTTTAAAATAATGCATAAAAGATACATTAAATCAATAAAGAAAACATTACACACACTACATACCATGTATTTAACGCACACACGCATGCATACTATTTATTGTCAAACTTTTGTTCTTGATGTCTGTTGTCAAATTGAGAATAGATTAAATATTTTTTCTCTTTGTTAATATTTTTTATAGTGTAGTTTTGGCGAAATTTGTGATTATAGAAGTATAAAATACAATCATAATAGTGTACAAACTGAAAATTCCTATTAGTTATAGTCGAATTTCGACTACTGCGGGCCCTCTAGTTTATTCAAAATATGTTCCAGCCGTTAGTATTATTTCTAATATCTTTTAAATCCTATCTGGACAGGCTAACTGATTACTATTTGTTGGGCGTATCGTAGATTAAGTACACTCAAGCGAGACTCATGTGTCAAGTTGACCCGCGACATTTACATTGTGACCTCTGCTGGTCATTTAACGCTGCATACATTGCGAGTTCGTCTCTTTCGGGGCAAAAATAGACAAGACGAAAGTACCTAGTCCGACAGCCTTGCTATACTTCCCACAAGCATAAAGTAAGTGTGCAAATTACGGTGTTCCAACTCACTACAAATCATCAACTCACGTACTCATTTTGATTCTCACCCCTAGCCAGACGTCCTGGACATTGGATCGGTTTTGCTACTATATTCAACTGCACAAATGTAGATCAGTGTGCTTAGTGCGAGTTATTTAACGTTCTCGATAGCGTAAACGTTAGCTTATATTCAAGTATGGAATGGGATCGTTTGCCTACGTTTGCCGCTAGGGGCGCTGTTCCAACTGCATACAAAATTAGGTTAACTTTTACGCTATCGAGAGAGAACGTTAAAAAACTCGCACTAAGCACACCGTTCTTCGTAATGACCCAGGAAACAATTCAGAGCAGCTAGCTATAAAAAAGCCGACAAAAATAACATGAAAGATTCGCGCTTTTCACGCACGCTACCCTCCCGACGAGAGTCTGAATGCGCTAATATTACAATCGAATTTCACCCTCGTCTTCACTAAAGCACAAAGCCCTAAATCATCAATCATTAAAACGAAATCAGAGACGACAGCATTATAACGTTACTAAGGCGATAAATCTTTGCTAAACTTTTGAACGACCATCGAGTGCGCGACGCGCTGACAACTACCCACAAACGGTTCGAATCTTTGAATACGCTTTTGAACAAGTTATATTCTTTATCCATTAGATACCATATTGGTCGTCTCAGATCTTTTTTACTTGTTCCGTACGCACCGTAAGACATTTTTTCTGACTACCCGCAATGTAAGACAATTAAATCAAGCATTCGCTTTAGATTACCGGTTCAAGAAATATTAATTTCGCGTTACGTTCATTTTTATTTTTGCTTAATTCATAAAAAACGAATATCGAACATTAATATCTCAGTTCACGGTTTCAGTATACGGTTTACGAACTGTATAATTCGTCGATGTCAAACCAAAATCTTGCTATGTGCAAAAACTCTATTTTCAATTAACGAGTTTTTTTTTTTATTGCTTAGATGAGTGCACGAGCTCACAGCCCACCTGGTGTTAAGTGGTTACTGGAGCCCATAGACATCTACAACGTAAATGCGCCACCCACCTTGAGATATAAGTTCTAAGGTCTCATGTTTAATTACAACGGCTGCCCCACCCTTCAAACCGAAACGCATTACTGCTTCACGGCAGAAATAGGCAGGGCGGTGGTATCCACCTGCGCGGACTCACAAGAGGTCCTACCACCAGTAATAGTAAAAACATTTTCGTATAAAATTTTGTATGAAGGTGAATTTTTAAGAAATGAAAGCTAGAGATAAATATTAAAGCTATAGACACATAACAGTTTTTTTATACGGTAGATGGGGCTGTGAACTATACGAAAAGGTCAAAAAGTAAAAATCTCAAAAAGTGCACACAGCAGATTTTGGTTTGACAACAACGATATACAGTTTCACGAAAACAAAACGATATAAATCCAATCCAAATTTAAACCGCCAACCCATCGAACAATTTAGTAGCAAGCCACTAAACCATAACGCAGGTCCCGTCACTAACCGACTGACTATACCCCCGCACTTGCCTGCCCGCGTAATTTCCGGTTCGCAAGCGCAATTCGAAATGCGGTACAAATGATAAACGCAAAACCGAGTAACCAACCCCACGAATGCGAGGGGGGTTGGGGAGGGATGTTCATTCGCGCGACCGCAAAAGAATTGTTTCAGGAGCACGCCGGATGCAAGACGGACCGATGCGCGTCCGGCCATCTTGTACTTACAACCAATATTATCTGTACTTGTTTGATTTGATTCATACGAGAATTGCAGATAGAATAGCAGCGTTCAAGAGATCTGTTAAAGAACACTATTTATCCTTACCATATTAAATAAAAGTATATATATATATATTTGTATAATGTATTATAATATAAAGTAAGTATATGGTGTCTTTACTGGTGGTAGGACCTTTTGTGAGTCCGCACAGGTAGACACCACCACCCTGCCTATTTCTACCGTGAAGCAGTAGCGTTTCGGTTTGAAGGGTGGAGCAGCCGTTGTAACTACACTTGAGACCTTAGAACTTATAACTCAAGGTTTACGTTATAGATGTCTATGGGCTCCAGTAACCACTTAACACCAGGTGGGCTGTGAGCTCGACCACCCATCTAAGCAATAAAAAAACTGGCCAGTAATACCACTTTCCCACTTAATGTTCTTCCACTACAATTCAACTGAACAGATTCGTGTAAAAACGAAATACTACATTTTAAACCCCCCCCCCCCCCACCTGAAGAGCCTTTAAAACATTAATCCTAACACGACCGTCGAGTGGATTGTTTCAGAGGCCCCGGAAGCGAACCGGGACGGGAAGTGACCGGCAGACATCCGGGCATGTTTCCCGCGCAATCTACTCTCAACTCGGTTATACGGTTTCGCAAGTTGAAGGGGTCACGAGGAAAATACTGTGAATTTATACATAATATATATGTATTTCGTTAATTTTCTGTATTACGTGTATTTATGTAATATTTAAATTTGCGTCAATTTCTGATATCTGATTATGATCGCGAGCGAGCCCGATCGACATGCCTATAATTTCTTGCGAATAAGGAAGGAATTGGTATTTTTTTTATTTACGTCACGAAGTTGAGCTTTAAAGCGAACGATGTCAAAGTTTGTGGGTGGAAACCGAACAAGAAAAGCTTGACAAGTGCTTTCGAATTCAATTCAAATCTATAATTCGTTGTGGACGATGGTACCATACCAGAAATAGAAAGCCACGTATGTATAACTCTAACACTAAATTAAATTCACTTCATATCTGACGAATTAAAGGCGTAAAAACGACAATTTGACGTGAAACAGACTTTTTATTTGAGCTTATTTTGACCACAACTTTTGTGTGTCAAACAAACAGGCTGCAAAAAAACCTCAACAAACAACACGAGAGCTTTCACGTACCTGAAAGCTCATTTAAACTGAAACTAAGAGCATTTTTCAATAACTGTCATGATAACGATAATTGACGATAACGATTTGTCACAAATATACCTTTTTACAAAATGCGCGGTATCTAAATGTTTTTTTTTTAGGAAAGAAGGCTTACTGGTGTCCCGGTGGCATGTCCAGTTTCACCAGGGCAGGTGGACGAGCACGGGCTCAGCCAGGACCCCGGGGGTCCCAATTTTAGTGTTCAGAACTTGTATATATGCAAACTTATCATGAAAATGTCGTTAGCGAGAATCAGGCTCTGAATTCTCACTCTTGTGCCGATCGTGCATTTTAGATGGGTGGACGAGCTCACGGCCCACCTGGTATTAAGTGGTTACTAGAGCCCATAGACATCTACAACGTAAGTGCCGTCACCCACCTCGAGACATGCATTCTAAAGGTCTCAATTTTAACAGTACAACGGCTACCCCGCCCTTCACATCGAAACGCATTACTGCTTCCCGGCAGAAATAGGCGGGTGGTGGTACCTACCCGCGCGGTCTCACAAGACGTGCATTAAAAAGAAAGAACTGGTAACCAAGCGGCATTGTATCATTCATATGAAGCATAATCATGTTTGGGTAATTTACACTTTACATTTCACTATTAATAAGTATTAAAGACGAATCTTCACAGTTTAAAATTAAATAGCAAGAAAAAAAGAATCAGGGTCCGTAGCATCCAGGGAGGTTAAGTGAAATCTCAGCAATAGGAAAAGCTTCGCGTGAAAATATCATCATCATCATCATCAGCCTTTATCTGCCCACTGCTGGACATAGGCCTGGCCAATGCCTCCCCCAAAATACGGTCCTCCGCGTCCCGGATCCAACGACTTTCCGGCGTGCGCACTAAGCCGTCGGTCCGCCTGGTTGGAGGACGTCCCACGCTCCTGGTACCCACACGAGGCCTCCATTCGAGGATTAAAAATATGACGGTTGAAAAGCAGAACGTAATATTTCGTTTCGGCAAGACTTCGCATGCGGTGCAGGAAAATGCAGACAAACGTATACGATTTCGTTTTTTTTTTTCAAAAAGGCCGTGTTGTTCTGCGAAACGTTGCATATAAAAGCTGCGATAACGCTTTAAATTACGTACGCGTATGTAAATGAACTTCGTCGTCACATCGCAGTCGAGAGATTCTTACAATCACAGTTCTTAGAGTCACAGCACAAAAGGCTACCATAGATGATACCTAATCGCTGAACAAAGTTAAAGCAGTCATAGATATTTTAACTCTTTTGGTGTTGAGCTTATTTAAATATATTTTTTACAGAAATTGCTAAAAAAAGTATATCTACACTTATATATAAATCTACAGTGGTTTTTACGGATGTTCCGTTATAACTACTGAACCGTGCATCCGATTGATGCTTGGTATCCATGTAGATAATACGCGTACTTAATGGATAGACTAATATTTATATGAGTGTTGGACTCCCTACACCAGTTGCGGAGGCGCTAATGATGAGAATCATTGTGGGGGTGAAAAATAATAACGTTAATTTTAAATGCCCAGCGAAGCGGACGGGTACAGCTAGTACCTTATAAAAAAGATTCAAATTAAAAAAATGCACAACAAAATAACTTTAAATGGTTATTTATCTATATATTTTTTTCATTTATTAAAAACGTTAAATGCGCGCCCTAAGATACATTCCTACAGGTCGATATCTAATAACTATAATCAAAGTGCATATCAGTCGCTATTCCGACGCTCCGCACTTTATACGTCTTAATTGAGGATCGATTTATTGACGGTTCGCGCTCTAAGGGCTCTAAGCATCCCTACTCTAAGGAAAGACAGAATTGACGAACACTTGACGAATTGAGAATTGGCATTGCCGACAGATCAACACCTGAATGACTCTTGAGCTCAATTTGTTTTAGAAGTGTTGTTTATTGATATTCAAGGGCTATATTGAGCTGAATTTGTTATAGAAGTCTTGTTTTTTTTATTTTAAAATCACTTTTCTATTTTACTGGTCGATTACGTTTACAACCGTCCTGTCTATTCCTGCCATGGGATAAACACGCGTGCCGGTTCAAGAAGAAAGATACCAATAATACTATTACGCCGGTAAGAGTAACGCCATCTATCGCCGAATAGTCGAACGAATATCGAAAGACCTAAGACGCTCGAGAAGTACAATGCCATCTATTGACAGATAGCGGAAACTACTACTAGAGAGGTGTGGAATATTCTTGATAATTCTAGGGATGAGGTATCGGCTATAAAAGCGTTGTAGAGATGGCACAGTCAATCAGTAATCGGAACTACTCGAAGCGAATTGAGAGTTTTAAAGTGTTTGTTGAGTGTTTTAAAGTGTTTAAATGTTCTAATTGTTGAATACAGTTTTAAGTTGTACCTACTTTTGTGAAATTTTATTTATCCCGAACCCCAGCGCGTAACAATACTAATGCTGTTTCAATTGTGTGTAAATAACTAAAACTCAATACCGCTCATACTATTTGACTACAAGAAACGAACGACCATTCAAATAGAGCGGACGCGTTTAAAACGTTATTAAACTCGATATAAAAGCGATATAAATTAGCGATACGTATCGTAATGTCGCGTTTGTCAACGAGATATTCGCCAGTCCCTTTTAGATATATATATATATACCACAGATGACGTGACGGAAATAACATTTCCATAGATTCATAAAAGATCAGATAGGCTATAAATTTTTAGTGAATCGATATATAATAATTTATTTATTGCAATGAACTGATACTCTATCTAATGCATAAATTAATAAAGATCTGAAATTAATAAAGATATTCATATTGTGGAGTTTATAGGCTCTAGTATTCACATCACCAGCGATCGATCACTCATCAAGTACAAAGTGCATGAACAAGTTTTTACCACCCGGCCTATTTCTGCCGTGAAGCAGTAATGCGTTTCGGTTTGAAGGGTGGGGCAGCCGTTGTAACTATACTGAGATCTTAGAACTCATATCTCAAGGTGGGTGGCGCATTTACATTGTAGATGTCTATGGGCTCCAGTAACCACTTACAAGGTGAGCTGTGAGCTCGTCCACCCATCTAAGCAATAAAAAAAAAATATGTTAGCCAGAACGTAACTAAAGTCAGGTTATGTTGTTGTTACGCGCGGTTTGGTCTCACCATACTCTAATTAATTTATTCTATGCCAATCTGGGACGAAAATAGCGTAGGACCACGCGACAGCAACGCTCGTGACGTTACACTAGACGCTTTTCTTTTTGTTTTGTTTCAAATTCTTTTGATTAGTCATCATTCAAACGAGGACATATGAGAGACATAATACTGAAGGACAACTTCTGTTTTTATATCGAAAGGTGTAATATTTTTTATTGTATGCGAAATTTTTGCAATTCTACAGGAGATCCATCGTAAGTTTAAAATTCGAAGAAATTGTCATGACAAAAAAACTTCTTCAGCTAATTGAATGTGGTAAACATAATTAAAGTTCAATTAAACATATCGAACTATTAATGCTAATACCAAATAAATGAAATACACATCATCATCATCATCAATATTCTGCCCTTCTCCCAGTCACCTGGGGTCGGCGCAACATGTTTTCTGCTTCCATACTCCTCTATGATATGCCGTTTCTTCGCTCACTCCCCTCTTGCCCATATCGTCTTTCACGCAATCAAAATAAATGAAAGTAATTAAAAGATAAACGTCGCGTATTAACCAAAATGTCGCTTCACCCCCTAGATATGATTAAACGATCTAGCTTTATTGGTTCCACTTAATATGGCAATATAGGCGAGATAATACGTTGGCCCTTACAGTAATAGTAATGGTGGTAGGACCTTTTGTAAGTCCGCACGGGTAGGTACCACCACCCCGCCTATTTCTGCCGTGAAGCAGTAATGCCTTTCGGTTTGAAGGGCAGCCGTTGTAACTATACTGACCACCTTAGAACTTATACCTCAAAGTGGGTGGCGCATTAACGTTGTAGATGTCTATGGGCTCCAGTAACCACTTAACACCAGATGGGCTGTGAGCTCGTCCACCTATCTCAGCAATAAAAAAAAAAGCTGTAATTGTTCGAAAGCATTGTATTAAGACTGTCATCAGACCCGAATCCACGATCTCACTTCGGTGATACAAAAATCGAGTTACTAATTTACTAGCTTTATCTTCAAAATAAATGTTGTTTTCATTTAACGACGATTCCGACGTGCGGTCTAGACGAGCTCTATTTATAGTATTGATCAATCGATACAAAAGACGTTTAGGTTCCCTCGGTCCTAATATACAACGGTTTTCGTGCCGATTCTAATTGTGTATATTAAAGCTTTAACTACTATAAGTGAGAAGGGACATTATCTGCTTGTCAATAAAAATAAAAATTGAATTATTTGCATTAGAGGTAGTGCATAGCATATTTGAATTCGTCGTGACCTAAACGATAACACGCCCAGTGCATTCGTATTTAACGACGCACCGGTGTTCGAATCCCGCAGGCGGGTACCGATTTTTCTAATGAAATACGTACTCAACAAATGTTCACGATTGACTTCCATGGTGAAAGAATAACATCGCGTAATAAAAATCAAACCCTCAAAATTATAATTTGTGTAATTACTGGTTGTAGGACCAAAATCAGTCTGCACGGGTAGGTACCACCAACCTGCCTATTTCTGTCGTGAAGCAGTAACGCGTTTCGGTTTGAAGGGTGGGGCAGCCGTTGTGACTATACTGAGACCTTAGAACTTATATCTCAAGGTGGGTGGCGCATTTACGTTGTAGATGTCTATGGGGTCCGGTAATCACTTAACACCATGTGGGCTGTGAGCTCGTCCATCCATCTATGCAATAAAGAAATATATGCCCGGACTAGTGTGTCGACGTCAGTGGTTAGAAATATCCACATGTATCTCCGACCATCGCCGATTCGTCTGGACACCTTATAGGAGCTATCAACCCGTCCGGCGCTTAATCATCTTCAAAAAACAACACTAGCTCCAAAAGCTTGTTTCTTTATTTGCACACACAAAAGCAATGGTAGAAAACGTACAAAAATTAATTATTTCTAATGAAAAGGATTTTGTTAAGCAAGAAGATATTGAAGATGGGTCGTAAAGAGAAATCTAGTATTTAAATGGACACATACTTATATGGAAGAATAGGCGAGTTTCATAGTGCGAAAAGCTGCAAAAGCTCGATAAGACACAGCAGGGTTTTGAATAAATGTTGCTAGTATTTTGCCACAAAAATACAGCGCAGCACATTTTACTTGATTCCCCACAATTTAACTTAAATAGAGCATAGCTTCAACTTCATATTGATTATTTACCGGTCCAGGTGTCAATGTACTTGCTATTCAGACGCAAATTGAAACTAAAATAAGTATATCTTCCGAAGTATATCTTCTAAGTATATCTTTTGAAGTCGTCGTGGCCTAAGCGATAAGACGTCCGGTGCATTCGTGTTGAGCGATGCACCGGTGTTCGTATCTCAGGCGGGTAGGTACCAATTTTACTAATGAAATTCGTGCTCAACAAATGTTCACGATTGACTTCCACGGTGAAGGAATAACATCGTGTAATAAAAATCAAACCCGCAAAATTATAATTTGTGTAATTACTGGTTGTAGGACCTAAGTGAGTCTGCACGGGTAGGTACCACCACCCTGCCTATTTCTGCCGTGAAGCAGTAATGCGTTTCGGTTTGAAGGGTGGGGCAGCCGTTGTAACTATACTTGAGACCTTAGACCTTATATCTCAAGGTGGGTGGCGCATTTACGTTGTATATGTCTATGGGCTCCAGTAACCACTTAACACCAAGTGGGCTGTGAGCTCGTCCACTCAACTAATCAATAAATTTTTTTGATAATAAATACATTTGAAAACGAAAAACATATTTGTGGTTGCGCACATCAAATGCATTCCTTCGATCTTCCTTCCTCTACGTAAGCACTCTGCTCTCAAACGGCTATAAATACCGCCACTACTAGCCTAGAATAAACATCCAAAAAATTTCAAAATTTAATTCAAACAACTCTTTTACGAAAAATAAATAGAGCACAGCTTCAACTTAATATTGATTATTCACCGTTCCAAGTGACAATGTGTAATACTTCCTATTCGGCAGCAAATTGAAATTAAACTAAGTATATCTTCCGAAGCTAAACGAATAGACATCCAAAAAAAATTCAAAAACTAAACTCAAACAGCTCTTTTACGAAAAAATAAATAAATGATGCACTAATTTATTGCTTTCAACGGTTTATATATCAAGTCTCCACGAAAACGGTCAGTTTTAAATAGGATTTATGTTGGAGATTTGTAATGTCGATACTGCCATTAGCTTACTAACGATGCCGGCGCAGAGAAGATTCCCAAAAAAAGGACTTCGAAATTTATAGAGTAACGGAAATCTAGTTAATACATTTTTTTAATGGTATCAGTATTTTAGAAGTCCACTAAAAGAAAATTGTTTTCCGTTTTTAAACATGCTTCTTATAGAAACTTTTGTAGTAAGTATATTTCAGGTAGTTTCAAGACTTGGATGCTATGAAATTTAGCTATCCCATAAATACGGTTAACTCAACACAGATTAGCGTTGCCCAATTCCAATCTATAGGACTCATTTTGTAGATGAAATTTCGAACTTACCCTTAAGTTTTCTCTTATACCGCTGTGTACACGATAACAGTGATGCGACTACTCATTATTATACTCCATAAAATGAGACAACAGACCTGATTTTTTTTAAATCATATTTCCAACCCATATTCTGATACTAGATACTAATGGATGCGGCACCTACAAGGCCTCACGTCCAATTTTTTTCTCAATATCAATTGTTTTTTGTAAATTGATACCTATCAATATATCAAAATCATCACCATCATCATCTTAGACCTTATAGCCCAGGGTGAGCATTAGCCTGATCCAGTATGTATCTCCAGACTGCTCTGTTCAGGGTTTTCTCTTTCCAGTTCCTGACGCCGATAACTTTGAGGTTGTGCTCTACGCCAACAAACCATCGGAGTTTGGGTCTGCCACGACTTTTGCGGTCCTCTGGTTTGCCATATAGTAGTTGTCTTGGCATTCTAGTCTCCTCAATTCGAAATACATGCCCATCATTGGCGTCCAATTTTTGTAGTTTTTATGATATTAGGATCCTTGTAAATATCATACAACTCTTTTTTTTTATTGCCTAGATATGTGGACGAGCTCACAGCCCACCTGGTGTTAAGTCGTTACTGGAACCCATAGACATCTACAACGTAAACGCGCCACCCACCTTGAGATATAAGCTGTAAGGTCTCAGTATAGCTACAACGGCTGCCCCACCCTTCAAACCGAAACGCATTAGTGCTTTACGGCAGAAACAGGCAAGGTGGTGGTACCTACCCGCGCGGACTCACAAGAGGTCCTACCATCAGTGTAAATGGTGGTTATAGTGCGTGGTTATAGCACGTCCCCCATATATCTACATCAAAATCCCTACATGTTACTATTATTATTTTTTTAATTAGCCACATCTTCCTTACTAGTATAAACAGCATCTGCGGGACCGTCAGCCCGAACTCTCGCAAAGGCACTTTGTATATTTATTCGTGTCTAAAGTAAGTAATGAATTTACAAAGACATTAACTTGAGAGAGACCGCATCGTAAACTTGATTAGTACCGACGTTAAGTAATTTCACTAGACCGCACGTCCGTTTTCGTCCAGACAACTTTCCTTTTATGAAGCTCTCGTTAAAATTTAACTTTAAAGTCGCAGGGAATTAATTATAAAACAGCATTTTTACTAAACAGAGAGCACAGTGCGTGGCTAATTACCGGTTGAATTACCGCAGTTTCCTCGTCCACTCCAATCATCAGACCTTTTTTTTATTAACTGCTCGTGGAGGTATACGACAAAGGGAAGATCTTCCACCGAGCGGGTGATATTCGAGACCGAAGTTTTTTTTTTTTTCCTACCTATGCTGATAGCCTTGAGAGGCTATTTCAGCTTCGCCCTAACGTTTGTAGGTGAGCTCGCGGGGCTCAACCGGAGAGCTGCTAACACTGACCCTAGCAATAGCAGTGCTTCGCAGACTCTACCACCGGATCGGAAACGCGACCCTCTGAGAAGATCCGGCGAGAAACTCAGTGGGCTGTGTCTATGGGTTGCCGAAGTTTTTCGGAACTTGTATAATATATGCAAGCTTATCTTGATAATATCGTAAGCGAGATTCAGACCACTGTCAAATATCTTGCGTTGTATGATGGCTGCCCGCCACATATTTCTTATTCTTATTTGATAAAATATTCATAGGTCTTCCTAGATTCAGACAGGTCTTCATAGATTTACGTAGCAGCTGCACCTTTTAATGAAGTATTAAAAAAAAAAACATTTCCACTCTACGACAGTGTGGGATATAGACCATTTTTATTAGAGTAGTGTTCACTTGCAATTTTTTGTTTCTACTGTTAGAATTCCAATCGGAATAAAGCTTATGTCTCATAGTATGAAAGTTTGGGAGAAAGTGATAGAAAAGCGATTGCGAGATGAAAGTGAGATCACCCAAAACCAGTTCGGGTTCGTGCCTGGTCGCGGGACAACGGACGCCATATTTGCACTCCGCCAAGTGTGCGAAAAACATCGCGACGTGCACAGGAATCTGCATATGGTGTTCGTTGATCTAGAGAAAGCGTACGACCGAGTACCTAGAGCAGTTTTGTGGTGGGCATTGAATGAGAAAGGTATACCTGGTAAGTATGTGAGGTTAATCTGTGCCATGTACAGTCGAGCCAGGACGTATGTACGAACCGCCGCGGGGAATTCCGACGAGTTCAATGTGGCAGTGGGCTTACACCAAGGGTCTGCACTAAGTCCCTATCTCTTCCTGCTTGTGATGGATGCCTTGACATCGGAGATACAGGAAGAGCCCCCTTGGTGTATGCTGTTTGCCGATGACATAGTGCTCGTCGGAGAAAACGGGCTCGAGGTCCAAAACATACTGGAGAAATGGCGATGCAAGTTGGAGAGTGTTGGCCTAAAAATCAGCAGATCGAAAACCGAACATCTGTTCTGTGATTTTGGCGGTCTCTCCAATTTTGCACCCATTTCCCTCGACGGAACACCTTTGCCAGTATGTCAAGACTTCCGCTACCTAGGGTCTGTTATCCAAAGCGACGGTGAACTGGATCGTACTGTCAGGCACAGAATTGACGCAGGATGGATGAAATGGCGGCAGGTCACGGGCACCATATGTGACTCGCACATCCCTCTTCCCCTAAAAGGGAAGATATATAAGACCTTAATAAGGCCTGCCGTCTTGTATGGATCAGCGTGTTGGACAACGAAAGTGGCGGATGAAAGGCGATTGCATGCAGCAGAGATGCGAATGTTGCGATGGATGTGTGGAGTAACGAGAATGGATAGAATACGGAATGAATATGTTAGAGGAAGTCTGAAAGTGGCACCTGTGACAGAGAAGCTGAGGAGTGCACGTTTGGGATGGTATGGACATGTGATGAGACGGAATGAAAATGAGGTTGTTAAGAGAGTGTTAACTATGAATGTGGAAGGATTTAGAGGAAGAGGTAGACCTAAGAAGAAATGGATGGATTGTGTGAAAGACGATATGGGTAGGAGGGGAGTGAGCGAAGAAATGGTATATGATAGAAGAGTATGGAAGGAGAAAACATGTTGCGCCGACCCCAGGTGACTGGGAGAAGGGCAGGATAATGATGATGAATGATGACTGTTAGAATTCCAACTTTCAAGATATCGTGATCATACACTTTATTTATAAGTCTAATATGTATGCGTATGTAATATATGAATATTACACAAACAATATACACTCTAGACTTAATGAAAGGTCCGAATCTAATAAATAATTTGTTTAAAAATGCAATCAACGAGGGGCGCCGCCCGGCTTCGCACGGAAAGAAGCATGCATTATTACTAAACAATCTCGTCGGGCGCGAACGAAACCGAATAAAGCATAGCACTGTATTATTCAATACCTGATTCGCGGGAATTTCTCGTCTTACATTTAGACATTACGATACGATTTTTTTTTCGTTAAAAAAAAATTCGTTTGTCGCAATTTAATTGAGCAATTAGCATCCTTTTGGTGTTAGACGATGGATTAGATTCCTGACAATCTCGAAAAACTTCTCATCACCGGCAAAGTGGAAGGAAAGAGGCCCAGGGGGCGTAGTCCCATGCGCTGGTCCGATCAGATTAAGACGACTTTGGAATCCAGCATCAATGTCGCTATCCACTGCGCGGAGGACAGGAGTGAATGGAGTAACATAGTCCTAACAAAAGTGCTCAGTAAAGGTCACGACCCTCAGAACTGAAGAATACGACGCACGGAGGAGGTGTTAGACGTTTGTCGCGAACGTAAATGTCGTCACGTCGGCCTTATGTCGTGCGATCGACAATACCACCGTCGATTACAAGCTCACATTACGCGCTTCTACTGATACATAATTTTCATACAAGACGATTCTATACTATTATATAATACCACATTCATTGACAAGTTAGAACAGCGGCGTGGCGCTTTTCGCCCAGTGATACCTTTCCGTCAGCTGTGTCGTTTTTTTTTCCTATCTAAGCTGATAGCCTTGAGAGGCTATGCCTATGTAACCAAGCGTGTAGATGAGCTTACGGGGTTCTAACCAGAGGACGTAATACTAGCCCTAGCAAGAGCAATGCTTCTCCAAATCTACCACCATCGGAAACGCGACCCACTGAGAATATCCGGCGAGAAACTCAGTGGGCCGTGTCTATGGTCCTGGTAGTACTGATGACCCCTCTAACTATAGACCTATTTCAGTACTCCCTACGTTGAGTAAAATCTTTGAAAAAATTATTTTGACACAACTTTTAGAACATTTCAATTCAAATAACCTGCTTCATAATAAACAATTCGGGTTTACAAGGGGTCGCTCTACAACTGATGCAGGTGCTTATCTAATCAAAAATATATTTCAATCTTGGGAGGAATCGCATGATTGTCTTGGAATTTTCTGTGACTTATCCAAAGCATTTGACTGTGTTGAACATGAAACATTGGTGAGGAAACTACATCACTATGGTATTAGGGATGGTGCATTGGAACTTATTACTTCCTATTTATCAGGAAGGATACAAACAGTAGATGTGAAAGGAAATAGATCTTCAGGCACCACGTTGAAAATGGGTGTACCTCAGGGTTCCATTTTGGGTCCTTTTTTATTTCTAATATATATAAACGATTTGCCTAGTTTTATTGAGTCCCGACACGAGGTCGTATTATTCGCAGATGATACATCTTTATTATTTAAAATTAAACGACAATTACAAGTCTATGACGAAGTGAATGATGCGATTTCGTGTGTGGTTCATTGGTTCCGTATCAATAACCTATTATTGAATAGTAAGAAAACGAAATGTATTAAATTTACTTTAAAATGTATTAAATCATCTTTAAATGTGAGACAAGTAGATAGTAATGTAATTGTTTCTGAGGAATCATTGGAGCTTGTTGAGTCAACCGTATTTCTTGGTATAACAGTGGACTCCAAACTGCAGTGGGGACCTCATATTCATAAATTGG
>NW_021011479.1:2698663-2885044 GCF_003987935.1 Bombyx mandarina
CGTTTAGTTTACTTTAGTTACTTCCACAGTGTCATGTCCTATGGCATTTTGCTATGGGGCAATGCGGCCGATGTAGAAATGATATTTATTCTGCAGAAAAGAGCTATACGTGCTATTTATAACATGCACTCAAGGGAATCCCTGAGGGAAAAATTTAAAGAAATTAAAGTTCTCACTATGCCATCCCAGTACATCTTTGAAAATTTGATGTATGTTCGTAAACATATTGAGGAGTTTCCTAAAAAGTCGGACATACATAATAGAAATACTAGGAACAAACACAAGCTTGTTGTGCCGATGAGTAGGTTACATAAGATACGAAATTCATTCGGGTGTTTGTCTGTGCGCCTGTACAACAAAATCCCACAAGATGTTCAGAACCTACATATACATAGGTTTAAGAAAACTATTAAAGAACATCTGTGCAATAAAGCTTACTATAAAGTCAATGATTATCTAGAAGATTGCACAAAGTGGGAATGAGTTGCTCGCTCCGGGAATTTCAATATTGTAAAATTGTTATGTTATAATTACTTATTGTAATATGAATATTTAAAAAAATATATATTTAAATAAAAATAAAAATCTAATATTTAACAAAAAAAAAAAAAAACATGCCCGCTGAGTTTCTTGCCAATTCTTCTCAGGACGGAGGCTAATTCTTGTGAATTGGCGGTAATTCTTTTGACGTTCAACAAGCATGTACTTTCATTTATGTTGAATAAAACTTTTTTGATTTGATTTGATTTGATTTGATTTGTCTTCTTCGGTCGACCTCTTCTCCCTCTACCTTGCACTACCATTTCCATACATCTCCTAGTCACGTGCATCTCCTCTCTACGCATCACATGTCCAAATCACGCTAACCATCCACTCTTTAATACACACCCTACCATCGTAAATATAATCCGCCAAAAAAGTCTTAATATAAACTCGATAAAAGTTAAATTCAATAAAATAAAATAAAAACTAAAACAAATACATAAACACACCACAATTTATTGCACATTCAATTAAACCTTACGAATGTAGATATTTACAACGATATATTACAACACAAGATTCACACGTGCTATTCACGACATATTTTTATTGCTCCGATGACATAATAATCGACTGACTCGCTCGCTTGTAACGCATAACCATTTAGCATTTTCTTCTTAGATCTTCAAGAGTATGAATAGAGACTACGAAAAGCTTTTATTTATAACTAGCTGACCCGGCAGACTTTGTAGTGCCTCAATCGATAAATAAAAGACCTAAACTTTTGTATAAAATAAACTTAATACAAACAAAAGCAATCCGTCCGACGGGGGACACATCAAAGGGAAAACAAAATTGTTATTTTTATTTAATTCTGAGCATTTTCATATTTATCTACCTTTTAAATTTTCTCTGGACTTTCACAAATAATTCAAGACCAAAATTAGCCAAATCGGTCCAGCCGTTCTCGAGTTTTAGCGAGACTAACGAACAGCAATTCATTTTTGTATATATAGATTCATCGATAGATAGATTATGCGTATTAGAAAACGAGAGACTGGAAAAAGTGGACTGGAGCTCATAGACTCAATCAGGTACCTACCGCCCCCCACAATGATACATGGGTTTGAAGTCATAGTTGCATTATAACGCATCATCCTATTTCACAACAGGACGCGTGATTGCTTTACAGAATATTACAAACAGACAGCATCTTCAATTAGCGCGTACTGCTTCAGCATCGTCATCATCAGCAGCCCACTGTTGTCCACTGAAAGATACCTATGTTCAGCTTGTTACTTAGTCATTGAAACAAAGAAACAAGGCTAAGCCGCATAAACGCTTTTAGATGTTCCATTGAGTCTAGAGCATTGGCGCAGACATACTTATTGAGGGCCGCTTTGAACACATAATTTGAATTATATACATGATCCGTATGATAGACAAACGAAAGCAATCCAATCCTGCAGCCCAACTATCGTGATTATCATTACTCATGAGCACAACCAAGATGCCGCGGACAGCTGAGGATTTAATCAATCCAAAGTAAACAACATTCCGGAAATCGATTCCTTTCAACCAACTTCAGGACTGGATAACGAATAAGATTGTAGCAGACAGAAAAAAAAAATCCATTAATCGAGCATTTTCCTTTCACGCAACTAGCAATAAATCAATCCGAAACGTTAATTAAACGTTTGATTTATCGACGTCCCGAGATCAGAAAGACGCGAGGGAGAGACGAAAGACTACCCGATTCTTATTGTCTATGAGGAATAATCGATTACCGGATGAGCGAAGCGATATGTGGTTCGTCGGTTTTCGATTTTCCCCACCCCTCCCCAAAAAAACGGAGCTAACATATGCACTTGTTCTCAATTCACCTCGCATCTGGACTCACCGTTTCCAATCAGAACTAAGCTCTGGGATTGTAAGCTACAAGCCTGAACTAATCGGAGCGCCGGCCACTTCCTTTATCAAGAGACCCACGCCGCAGTCATGTGACCCGCAATCAGCATCTTTGTTTGGTATTTGGAGAATGAGTCTGATATTAATGACTTGTCTTGTGTGTAATGCCGAATTTCAGAGCCCTAGTTTAGGATTATCGAATTTGTAACATAATTTCTTTGTTCGATCAAACAGTTCCAATGTACACTCGTATATTCCAAACTATGCTTTCGATTCAATGAAGATATCACCTAGATGTACTACAGGATGAATCAAAACGAAGATTCGTGCAATTTACCAAATCCGGTACGCAATCAAGTTGCCCAGGTGTTTCACGGAAAAGAGATTCACTGAATAATGTATTGCGAATTGTGTTTTCATGTACTTCTTTCTCTTCTTGGGACGAAGTAATATGTTCCGGTTTGAAGCGTGTTGGATAGACGTCGCACTATACAATTGAGACTTAGAATCATTGTCATCATCATCATCAAAGAGGGAGGCGATATTTGCATTTTTTATTTTTTTTTATTGCTTACATGGGTGGACGAGCTCACAGCCCACCTGGTGTTAATTGGTTACCGGAGCCCATAGACATCTACAATGTAAATGCGCCACCCACCTTGAGATATAAGTTCTAAGGTCTCAGTATAGTTACAACGACTGACCCACCCTTCAAACCGAAACGCATTACTGCTTCACGGCCGAAATAGGCGGGGTGCGGACCCGTGCGGACTCTCAAGAGATCCTACCACCAGTAATTACGCAAATTATAATTTTGCGGGTTTGATTTTTATTACACGATGTTATTCCTTCACCGTGGAAGTAAGTCGTGAACATTTGTTAAGTACATATTTCAATAGAAAAATTGGTACCCGCCTGCGTGATTGGAACACCAGTGTATCGCTAGATACGAATGCACCGGACGTCCTATCCTTTGGGCCACGATGACTTCCAGATTTAGTTTATTTACCGGGTACATTTTGCGATCTGAACTAGATCGTTTGGAGACCCCCAGGACTGCCAATGTAGCTTAGACAGTAAGTATCGTAGTGCCGGGTTCGTCTACAACGTTTGACATAAAACAATAAGAGAAAAGAATACCGTAACTAGGTCAGAAATCAAACAACGCCAGCCGGACAGCTCACAAATAGTGTGCACCATAGATCAATCGGCGTAACAATAAACCGCCGGCCGCTATATGCTCGGCAGGCGGAAGCGCTCGCATTACTCGGACCGGCGGTTGGCATCGTGCGTACGGACGGAACGTCGTGTCAGGAATCTCGTTACATAGTTCATGGCGTAGTACAAACCATAGATTGAAGCGAGCTTTCGAAAAGTATTTAGAAGCGTCCATCGACATTAAAAAGCCAGAAGAACTAGTTGAATGTTATATTTTGAAATGAAGGAACGATTGTGAATTTTACCATAAATATTTGGGATCGAACAGGAGGTCATCGCCGAGGAGAAATCGAAGAATTTCTGCCAACATCATATCGTAGTTGAACCGATTGTAGCCTTCGTTTATTACCTTAAAAGTCGCGTTCTAATCTCGGATGAGACAAAGACCACACCTCGGAAGACAAAATGATATACTTAGCGGGAAAAGGATCAAAATTTTCATAAAATTTACCAACAAGTACTCTTAAAATCATAACCGAACCAACTGATGCCTCATCAATCTTATACCTTGGACACGCTTAAAGCATCGCCTCTGGTTTGTGTCGCCGCAAAAATAGCCCGCGCATTTAGTTCTGATTCGTTTCGGTACTCAGATGCGTCCACGTCGGTTACGTCGTAATTAAAATATGGCGCACATCATACAATATATTTATAGCAGACTGGCCGTTCTAATTCATAACGCAAGCATTCCTGAAAATCCATCCTCCCAAATTCTGTTCCATCCATTTTGAAATTCCTATAATTGTAAAATTTTAATTAAAAACAAAACCACGTTCGAATTACAAATAGGTACTCCCCAAACTATGGTTTGAAATTCATCTTCCCTAACCTAGTTCCCTAACCCAGTTGACTTGATGTGGCAACAACAAGACATTTCAATTCCCAACGTAAATCCCGAGACGGAAGATGTTCTAAGTCTGGTAAAGGAACCGCGGTCCGCCCCTATTCGAGTCTCCTGTGTATCGCGTCGCCGCACAGCGTTGCAGTTTAAATAGTTTGCGCCGTGACAAAGTCCACGGTGCAAATCAAGGAATATTGCGATTTGAATATATTTCCAGTTTTTAAATTTCCAGCGTTTTTTCACCCCCGAAAAATGATACCTTCCCATACTAGAAAGCGTTACCATTATAATTTGTTGAAATCCATATATTAATACGTGAAGTAAAAACTTTGTACCCCTTTTTACGAAAATTGCGCGAACGCAGGAGTATGAAATTTCCCACACTTATAGAGAATATAGAGAATAAGTACACAATGCTAATATTTTTTTTAAATAATGCATAAAAGATAGATTAAATCAATAAAGAAAACATTACACCCACTGCCCACCCACTGCCATGTCTCTGACACACACACATATGTATATATACTCTTTGTTTATTGTCAAAATTTAGTTAATGCTTAAAGTCTGTGCTCAAATTGAAAATAGGTTAATATTGTTTATCTTTGATATTATTTGTCTATAGTGTAGGGTTAGCGAAATTTGTGATTATAGAAGTATAATAAATAGTCTTTGATAATATAACCATAATAATGTTCAAACTTATAATTTCAATTAATAATAGTCGAATTTCGGCTACTGCCAAGTGCGCAGACGAATAGGTATTCCTCGTGAAGTTAACAAGAAAATCTTATGCTTCAAAAGTTCTAACTTGCGCCACAATTCTTAGAAAAATCCACATTATCGCGCTTCAAGAAACAAAACGAATGAGAATTCGGACCGTTTCTGAGAATAGACTCTCTCCTTTCACCTTTCAAGTCTACACAAGGACAAAGTTCAAAGAATACAAATGGTCTCGAATAGAATAATTTTTAAAAGTAAGCAAATTGAAATGAGATTCTATTTTTTTTAAGTTTGAGACCGCACTGTTTTTATTTCTTACTATCCAGCTACGCCAAGACTAGAAGGTGAGCTCAAGGGTTCAACCTGAAAGAATTTGCTAACAATAGCCTTAGCAAGGGCAGTGCTTCACAGAATCTACAATCGGATTGGAGTCGCGACCCACTGAAAAGATCCGGCGAGAAACACAGTGGGCGCCCGCAGTGGTATTATGTGTGGCTAAGCTGGCATCACTTTTTTATTTGCCTAAAACACTTCATCATCCATTCTCCCTGACCACGAAGGGTATCCAATGATCATTATTAGACCTGGCCACTAGAGAATGTACCTCTACCAATTACACCGATGCTTTCTATCAGTTATCAGTTAAGATACATAGACGATGTTATGATCTACAAATAAGCATTGCCAATAACTTCTCGGTGATTCGAAATAAGTCATCGAAAATGAACATCGCAAAACAAGATACAAGAACAAACTAACGGTCTGTTATTAGCGGAGACAAAAAGACTACGTCGGTTTCTAAGGATCCCGTTCCGATGAAGTCATCAATCATGTTTCAGCAGATCAGGATATTATAACGCTTGAAGGCAGAACTAATGCTTTAGTTCTAGTATTTTCTACGGTTAAAGCGATTTGTGAACGTGATTTTAAGTACTGCAGCTAAATGGTTTTCGTAAAATTTACAGATTAGGTTGGTTGTTGGTAGGTTCATGGAAATCTTCGCGATATAAATTGCTTTCGTTAATATTAATTTATATCAAAATAAAAAAATTCAGGTCGAAATTGTGAGTAAGCCCTTACTTACTTTATAAGAGTTAGTGAAAAAGAGTTCAACAGGTTATAGATTTAATTGGTTTTCTAGTAAGCATTACTTCGTCGAAATACAGATATAGTTAAATATCAACAAAAATATTTAAGCATTATTCACACAAATTCCCGCAGTTACGTTATAAGATACGAACCGTATCTATGGATAAGTTTCATTTATAATCAGAGGCAAGTAAATCAGTAAAAAATACACGACCTCAATACCAAACAATCCTCAATGATTGTAATCCTCTTTCGGATCTCGATCAACAATTTCCATCTGAAAATCCCATTATAATCTCTAGACAGGCTTAATTCGTTCAGAATAATAAAAAGGTATTTCATCGAACGAATTGGCGAGTCACAATTTTGCGCTTCCAAGGAATTCGATTACACCGTAATATCTATTTTAAATAACTTCATTATAACGAGACGTTGCGGAATCATTATTGAGATATCTCTCATTCAAATTTATTTAAATTAGATCCGACTACCAAAACACCGAGCCCGATTGGATAGGTGACATTATTCTGCAGATTAATTCCACGAATCAGACACGCGGTCCAATAAGAAATATAATGGAACAAGTGTTCATTAATGACGAACAGCTTTTGTTGCAAAATTTTTGTTACACCGGTAAGAGTAACGCCATCTATTGCCGAATAGCCGAATGAATATCGAAGGATCTAGTAGCATCTAGAATGCTCGAGAAGTACAACGCCATCTATTGTCAGATAGCGGAAACACGCAATACTCGACTATTGTGGAATATTCTCGATAATTCCAGGGATGCGGTATCGGCTATAAAAGCGTTGCAAATATGGCACGCAGTCAGTCAGTAATCGGAACTACTCGAAGCGAAACAACGAACGGATCACCTGAAGCGGAAAAAGAGAATTGAAAATTTTAAAGTGTTAGTGAAGTGTTTTAAGTGTTAACTTGTACTTCGGTAGATTTTTCTTATTTATCCCGAACCCCAGCGCGCGTAACAATATAGACAACTTCTAAACTGATAAAAAAACCATTCTAAATAAACACCCGGCATGAGTTTGAGCTTTAATCAGCCGAGTTCGTTGACGTTCAAAGTTTCTATCCAATTAAAAGGACAACGGAAGACTAATCCCCATCAGCTCATAAATCATTCAGGAGTCAAAAAAACATTTTTCATTTGACGGACTTTTTTTAATCAAGGCTTCTACGATGTAACCTGCTGTTGGAACAAGTTGAGAGTGAAACATAAATGACTAAAGGTCGTATTTATTCATGAATCTGGTCAAAATTGGATTCAAAAGACACGTTTTACGACACTTACCACGTAAATGCCGCCACCTACCTTGAGATAATGAGTTCTAAGGTCTCAGTTGTTACAGTACAACGGCTGCCCCATCCTTCAAGCCGAAACACATTACTGCTTCACGGCAGAAATAGGCAGGGTGGTGGTACCTACCCGTGCGGACTCACAAGACGTCCTACCACCAGTAAATGGTTTATCTATGAGCGATGCCACCCAGTGGATGGGCGCAAACTTTCTTCAAACTATGATTAGTATCATATTAGTAGCAATAACTATTAATTTGCAATCCTACGGGAATGTTTTGTTCGCAAATCAATAGTTTCGCTTTGGTATCTTCAACATTTTACGTAATTGCGACGCGGATGTGTCGACTATAGGTATTTCTGTATCAGATGTAAGCTAGTCTTCCAGCGATGACAATGGAAGACAAGCAAGATTAGACTCGTAAATAGATTAGTAAATAGAGTAGCAAGATTAGATCGTTTACACATAGATTTCGCTAACCCAGCGATCGGGGAACCGAGGTTAATTACCCCAAATGGGGTAAAATAAAATTTTGGGGGGTAACAATGAAACTTTTGTGAGTAAAAAGAATATATCAAAGTGAATCTTCTTTAGAATTGTTGCGATTTCAAACTCTATGAAACGAAATTAAATGAAACGAAAAAGTAATTTTTTTTTATTCAAAATTATCTTAGGGCTATAATTATGAAAGATGCTGAAAAGAAGCGTTTTTGTTCTTCGCCAGGGGGTAATATCAACTTACACAAAAATATTTTGGGGTAATAATTAAAAAAGGTTTCCGACCGCTGCGCTAACCACTGCACTACCGAGTCAGTCAAACATAAAAAAATATTCTCAATAATGTTTTTTTGGTTTCAAAATTCGATCAAGTTCAGGAACGATACTGCATTCAACAATCCGTTTCGTGTTATTCTATCCTGGACTAATGTTACAGAAGGGGTCGAGACGATATGTTTTCCGGGTGACTTGCGATCCGACATGAACGATGAAAAGCCCTATTCCTAACGTGACTACGCAGTTCGATACATACGAACGTTTAGCGATTTTTTAATAATATTTTCGCTGCTAATCTTTTTTCCTGTATTTTTATTGCCTTTGTAGGCAGACGAGCATACGACCCACCTGATGGTAAGTGGTCACCGTCGCTCATGGACGTCAGCAATGCCAGGGGCAGAGCCAAGCCGCTGCCTACCATTAAAACCTACCTACCTATGCTGATAGCCTTGAGAGGCTATACCAGCGTTACCCTAGCGTGTAGGTGAGCTCTCGGGGCTCAAACCGGAGGTATTGCTAATACTAGCAAGTATACTATAATGTTAGCAAGAGCAGTGCTTCGCAGCATCTACCACCGGATCGGAAACGCGACCCACTGAGAAGATCCTGCGAGAAACTCAGTGGATTAATTTACTCGCCAAGACCTTCGTCGCATTCGATATTGTCTCGGCATTTTGAACTGCGTATCTCGAAAACCGTTGAAAGTATAATTTTTCGAGTTCAATGTTTGTTTATATACTAGCGACCCGCCCTCGCTTCGCTTCGGAAACATTAAAACACACATGAAACCAAAAAAATAAAATAAAAAAAATTAAAAAAAAGCAGCCTATGTTCATCAGGGACAATATCGGCTTCTAATGGAAAAATAATTTTTCAAATCGGTCCAGTAGTTTCGGAGCCTATTCGAAACAAACAAACAAACAAATCTTTCCTCTTTATAATATTAGTATAGATTATAATACCACCAGTAAAAGAAAGATTAATGTGATTGTGAGAAAGACTATTTTTTTATTGTTGTTTATTTTACGAATTTTCGTAACTATTAGAATTCTCAATAGTATAATCCGTTTGTAAAAATAAAATCTAACAAGAATAAGCGTACAGTATGAAAATGCGCAACTTACAATTTCGTTATTTTGCAAGTCGCTTGGAAATTTCACCAGAGCTATATTCCTGAGGGAAGAAATCCAACAAACTGCGTAATATTGAGTGCAACAACGATGCTATTGTTTGCTATTTTTCTTTCTATCTTCAATATCAAGCTAATAGAGCATAATATACTTTTTTGCGCACTACAAGTAGTAAATTGTAAACCTAATAATAAAATGTATGGCTGTGTAAACCACTTAACGTCAGGTGCGCCGTGACACTTTCCTGGCAGAGTCCGTGCTCGTCCACATGTTCTTTTGAAACTGGGCATCCCCCTTAGACCACCAGTACCCTTCTCTCCTTGATAAAACAAAAATGCGCAAGTGACTTAATATTCCCATCTCTGCAATCTATGCATATAAATAAAATTGGAGTGTCTATTTTTAATATTGAAATAGCCGCTTTTTACTACATGCATATGAATATATATATATATACGGTATATACACCAAAATAACATTTTTTACAATTTTTGTCTGTCTGTCTGTCTGTCTGTTTGTTCCGGCTAATCTCTGGAACGGCTGCACCGATTTTGACGGAACTTTCACTGATAGGTAGCTGATGATATAAAGAGTAACTTAGGCTCATTTTTTAAACTAGGTTCGCTTCGCGGCGTCACCCGCGGTACGACAATAACCGCGGGTAACATCTCGGGACTCGGCTATCAATAATAAAATTTAATGTTTCCGAAACGAAGCGAGGGCGGGTCGCTAGTAAATACATAAAAATATACGCTTTCGGATTGAAGGGCGGGGCAGCTGTTGTAACTATACTTGAGACCTTAGAACTTATGTCTCAAGGTGGGTGGCGCATTTACGTCGTAGATGTCTATGGGCTTCAGTAACCACTTAACTCCAGGTGGGCTGTGAGCTCGTCCACCCACCTAAGCAATAAAAAAATATACGCGGCAATGTCAGAAACTCAGTTAAGGCAGTGGCTGCCTCCTGTAAGCTCTTACAGAAGAACATGCCGAAATATAGTAGGTACATCACACTATATGATAATTTTTAAGGATAACTCCATCTTTCGGTCTCCAAACTTGATATATTCCATGTAGCGTGAGTGCATTAAGATGTAATCAATCTTCATGTATTGTAGTTGAGCGCCGTCGCATAGTGTATACCATATTACGTACCTAATGCTCTGCACATCAGGCATCAAATCGATTGGTCGCCATGCATAATTCAGTATCCCAACATCGCTGTGAAATTTGGGGCATAATTAATCTATATATTAATACGTGAAGCAAAAATTTTGTATCCCTTTTTACGAAAATTGCGTGGACGGAGGAGTATGAAATTTTCCACACTTATAGAGAGAATATAGCTTAGAATATATCTTATATAGAGAAGAAGTGTACAATGCTAATATATTTTTTAAATAATGCATAAAAGATACATTAAATCAATAAAGAAAACATTACACACACTACATACCATGTATTTGACGCACACACGCATGCATACTATTTATTGTCAAACTTTTGTTCTTGACGTTTGTTGTCAAATTGAGAATAGATTAAATATTTTTTGTCTTTATTAATATTTTTTATAGTGTAGCCTTGGCGAAATTTGTGATTACAGAAGTATAAAATACAATCACAATAGTGTACAAACTTACAATTCCAATTAATTATAGTAGAATTTCGACTACTGCGGGACCTCTAGTAATAATAATTGTATAATATAGTATGGGCAGGTCCCGTAGACATTATACCATGAGCATCGCCAATACCTGTGACCTCGGCTGCCCAAACCTACAAGTCAGGACGCGAAATTTAATCCCAGTAGAAGGTACAAAGGTGGTATCTGCCCATGTCGGCATACATTTCGCCCAACCAGTAAAAACCCCCATTTTTTTTTGTTGCTTAGTTGTTTGGACGAGCTCACAGCCCACCTGGTGTTAGGTGGTTACTGGAACCCATAGACATCTACAACGTAAATGCGCCACCCACCTTGAGATACTAAAGTCTCAGTATAGTTACAAAGGCTGCCCCACCCTTCAAACCGAGACGCACTACCGCTTCAAGGCAGAAATAGGCAGGTCGGTGGTACCTACCCGCGCGGACTCACAAGATGTCTTGCCACCAGTAAAAAATTACGTTGACCGCTGCACATAGATTAAGTATTTATTATTATTTCAATCCATCATCCTATTTTTCTACAACGCCACACTCGCACCTTCCACGACACATCAACTTAACAAGATAAGCATTTTACGTCATAAAAAAAAGAATCATAAAATACCGACGTGCTTTTCGTTTATCGTAAACGTTTTAATGTCCCGAACGATAAAGATCAAAATGGCTTGAGATTTGATCTCTATATTTTTACAAGATAGTGTCATATTTTCATTGGTCTTCTCATTTTAACGACGTTCGTATCTCGTTAGCGAAAGCAAGATTGGTTTTTGTTTAAAATAAATCTAGATATTGTTCGTGTTACCGATACGTGTACACGTGGCTTTAGTAGTGCTGGTGATGATGTTGTCCCATTCCCGAGAATGGAAAGCAGTCGACGTCGCCCAAAACACGTCATCTCGGATCCTCCCGATCCACTAACGGTGCTTCTAGGTACTTCAAGCACCGGTCACCGTTCCCGTCGAACCCGTCGCTTGCGACGAAGGGCTCGACGAGTAAATTAACTCCCAGACACAGCCCACTGAGTTTCTCGCCGGATCTTCTCAGTGGGTCGCGTTTCCGATCCGGTGGTAGATTCTGCGAAGCACGGCTCTTGCTA
The DNA here is from genome assembly GCF_003987935.1 of Bombyx mandarina. The sequence goes on from NW_021011479.1 coordinate 2,710,902, forward strand.
GGGTTCGTGTTAGCAACGTCGTCAAGTTTGAGCCCCGTGAGCTCACCCACAAACGTTAGGGTTACGCTGAAATAGCCTCTCAAGGCTCTCAGCTTAGGTAGGAAAAAAAGAAAAAAAAAAAAGATTTTATTTGTAACTAGCGGCCCGCCCTGGCTTCGCTTGGGAAGTAGCCCACGCGATGTAAAGAATTTTAAGTAATTTTTTACACATCGGGTTACATTATTGGAGTTTCAGTAAGGATTCTTATTTTTTTTTTAAATATAATAAATATAGCCTATGTCACCCGGGGATAGCGTAGCTTTCCAACAGTGAAGGATTTTTTTAAATCGGTTCAGTAGTTTCGGAGACTATTCAATACGAACAAACAAACAAATCTTTCCTCTTTATAATATTATTAGTATTAGTATTAGTATAGATATGTAATAATTTGTACCGTTGTGTGTTAAAGCAATGGACCTCTGTTGCTTGAAAGATAGATACATAGATGAATGATTTAAAAAAGTTGAACGCAGATACTAATGGAACGTACGAATGTAATTTTTCTTTTTTATTGCTTAGATGGGTGGCCGAGCTCACAGCCCACCTGGTGCTAAGTGGTTAATGGAGTCCATAGACATCTACAACGTAAATGCGCCACCCACCTTGAGATATAAGTTCTAAGATCTCAAGTATAGTTACAACGGCTGCCCCACCCTTCAAACCGAAACGCATTACTGCTTCACGGCAGAAATAGGCGGGGTGGTGGTACCTACCCGCGCTGACTCACACGATGTCCTACCACCAGTAAGACTGAAAATATAAAAATGAACTTAACCAAACCACAATTGGAGCCATGATAATTATCAATCAAAATCCAAAAGCCGCTAACCTAACAACTGTAGAACCGTATTAAAAGCTTTTGAACGGCCAACGGCTACGTAACTGAGCCAAAGCTAAAAAGCGGGCATGTAAAATAAAAGGGTCAGCCATACCCGAAGTCAATCGTGAACTGCGACCGCGACCACAGAAAACAAACTACAGAACGTTCAACAAAAATAATTAAATTGTTATTGTGCTTCAAAACATCCCCTCAAGGATAAACTAATTAATTGGGCGACTTATTATGTCGATCGATTAATGAATTTAAAATACTTTTCATTTATTTTATCGTGTTTCCAACGTATTCTCAAGTATTTCGGTCGCATCGCTCGTAAATACCCTGATAACCTAGAGAAGCTGATGGTAATTGGTCAGGTTAACGGGAGAAGATCACGCGGACGCTCATCTACCCGCTGGTCTGATCTGGTAAAGACGCTCACCGACCTCTCAATAGCCGAAGCTATAAAAACTGCCGAGGATAGGAAGACCTGGAGAAGCATAGTGCATCGCACGATCAACACTTCAAGCTGGACACGACAATCAGCAATGAAAAGACCGAGTAAGGAGGAGGATTTTATTATGAACGTGAATTCCCTCACTTACCTTGAGGCTTGAGATCTACATCTCAATTGTATAGTAATTGTTATTCCTTCATCGTCGAAGTTATTTACCAACATATAATATGTTGTGTACGCATTTCATTATTGGTACCTGACTGCGGTATACTTCTTTGAAAACTTCTATTTATTTAGTGGATCATTTTTAATATTTGTTCTAACTGAATATCCAACAGACTACGACTAAAATATCAAAACATCCTTCTTTTTTTTTTGTCCAACCTATGCCTACCTATAGCCTTGAGAGGCTATTTCAGCTTCTCATTGACGTGTAGGTGAGCTCACGGGGCTCAAACCGAGAGTATTGCTAACACTGGCCCTAGCAAGAGCAGTGCTTCACAGAATCTACCACCGGATCGGAAACGCTACCCACTGAGAAGATCCGGCGAGAAACTCAGTGGGCTATGTCTGTGGGTGTTAATTCACACTGGAAGATGGTGACCAGTGCTTGTGGTACCTAAAAGCACCGTTAATGAACCGGGAGGATCCGTAATGACGTGCTTAGGTCAAACATCCTATCACCGGTCCAAGTACCTACTAGAAAAACAAAAAAATACCGCCGCCGCTTTGAAATTTTATTTAAACTTACTTACCAAAGCTTACCTTCTCTAATACAAATATATCGGCCGCTGTCCTGGCTAGTATCGGAGTCCGACCGCAAAATAAACTTTCTAAACGCTATACGATCCGTTTTAATTCGGCCGGGTCGTTCGTAACACTAATGGACACACAAGTCCGCATTAACTAGTTCCTCGACTGGATTGGACACTTCGGATATATCGAAAAGTTTCATTCGCATTTCAATTTGTTTCAGCAAAGTCACAAGAATCGGCTTATCGTTCACTATCAAGTGAGTTTTTTGACGTTTTCGATAGCGTCATAGTTAACTCAACTTTGTATCGAGTTGGAACGTTTGCCTACGTTTGCCGCTAGGGGCGCTGTTCCAACTGCCTAAAATTTGATTTGAGAACGTTTAAAAACTCGCACTAAGCACACAGGAGATTCGTAAACTACATTTAAACGACTGGTTTTCAGCCATCTCAAACTAATAGGAGCTTCCAAGACCCCCGGTACTAATAAAAGGGTTAACCCTGAAAATATGGTGAATTCCAGTGATGAGGAATCACTGTGATAGCAATATGTATTTACGAAGAGTACAAAATAGTACTCTGGACACAAAGCGCCAAACTTTGGTGATAACGATGAAATACACGATCGTATCAAAAAATTCACGATAAAGATAGCTTTTTCTTGGCCCATTCAGTGTTCATTGGCTATAGGATCTCGTAGATCTCGGGTTTTACTGGTGGTAGGACCTCTTGTGAATCCGCACGGGTAGGTACCACCGCCCTGCCTATTTCTGCCGTGAAGCAGTAATGCGTTTCGGCTTGAAGGGTGGGGCAGCCGTTGTAACTATACTTGAGACCTTACAACTTATATCTCAAGGGTGGAGGCGCTGTAGACGTTGTAGATGTCTATGGTCTCCAGTAACCACTTAAAACCAGGTGGGGTGTGAGCTCGTCCACCCATCTAAGCAATAAAATAAAAAATATATATATTCATTCAAATCAAAAGGCATGAGACTATTTCGCGGCAAAAATAGGCAGGGTAGTGGTACCTGCCGATGCGGGTTCACAAGATGCCCTATAAACACTGTCAGCGCAAATCCTATATTCCCGGCGCATATCTGAATGGCTTCCCTGAGAATTAATAAGCAAACAAGTACTACCATTCATACCTAGCGGTGCTTAGTCTGATGACTTTATCACTTCCTTCACACTTGCTTCTTAACAATGTACAAATAGTTAAAGGTAAGTATTCTCCAAGCACAGAAATGTATAGAAATTCCATTCAAATTAAAGCGCTGCAGCATATCTATATATATAAAAATGAATTGCTGTTCGTTAGTTCTTTTTTTTTTTTTTTTATTGCTTAGCTGAGTGGACGAGCTCACAGCCCACCTGGTGTTAAGTGGTTACTGGAGCCCATAGACATCTACAACGTAAATAAATGCGCCACACACCTTGAGATATAGTTGTAAGGTCTCAGTATAGTCACAACGGCTGCCCCACCCTTCAAACCGAAACGCATTACTGCTTCACGGCAGAAATAGGCGGGGCGGTAGTACCTACCCGTGCGGACTCACAAGAGGGCCTACCACCAGTAAAACTACCACCAGTAAAAGCAGTAGTCTCGCTAAAACTCGAGAACGGCTGGACCGATTTGGCTAATTTTGGTCTTGAATTATTTGTGGAAGTCCAGAGAAGGTTTAAAAGGTAGATAAATATGAAAATCCTCGGAATTAAATTAAAATAACAGTTTTGTTATCCCTTTGATGTGCCCCCCGTCGGATGGATTCCTATTGTTTGTTTTAAGTTTATTTTATACTAGCGACCCGTCCTCGCTTCGCTTCGGAAACATTAAAACAAACATAAACCAAAAAAAAAAATAAAAAAAAAATAAAAAAATGTAGCCTATGTTCATCAGGGACAATGTCGGCTTCTAATGGAAAAAGAATTTTTCAAATCGGTCCAGTAGTTTCGGAGCCTATTCGAAACAAACAAACAAACAAATCTTTCCTCTTTATAATATTATAGTATAGACAAAAGTTGAGGTCTTTTATTTATCGATTGGTGGCACTACGAAGTCTACCGGGTCAGCTAGTCGTCAAATAAGAACATAAAAATTATTGCATTACCTAAAATTACCTGTGGTTTTACACCCTACCACCGGTAAGATATATAAGACGTTGTCTTGAATGTTTAGTAACCGACAGAAATTTACGTAGTTTAACTTTTTATTAGCCTCTAGTGTTTAGTTCACACCGTAGCCTCGAAAAAGGCGAAATTTTGCAGTTAAACTGCTCGGTTGCAATGGTAATTGTGACATAATGAAAAGAAGATATACCTTTTTACCCTACCTATGCTGATAGCCTTGAGAGGCTATTTCAGCTTCGCCCTAACATGTAGGTGAGCTCACGGGGCTCAAATCGGAATGTTGCTAGCATTGGCCCTGGCAAGAGCAGTGCTTCGCGGAATCTACCACCGGATCGGAAACGCGACCCACTGAGAAGATCCGGCGAAAAACTCAGTGGGCTAGATTTAGCAAAGATTCTGTTTAGTATCAGTAGCTTATAGCTATTTACATTCTATTCTATGGTAAATCTATGTGCACGTTATCAATATCCTTATCTATCTATATGTCCATGCACTCTATTTATTTATCTATTCATTATTTATCTATTTGTTATAACTCTATGTCTATGTCTATATATGTATCTATATTAATCTATTACAAATTCTATTGAGATAATTCTATTTTTATAAGGCGACGCCGCTGTCGCCAACAATCGCCATCACCATAAAACCTTTTAAAAGATAATTAATCACTCAAAACAGCTCCAAAAGTCATTCTACTCGTGAATGCATTTAACAAACAAAAAAAAACCATTTTACATTCTGAATCGATTTTCATTCTCACTAGATAGCGCGCCGCGAGCGGAGGTAGCTAGGCTATCTGAGCCAATTTAAATTTTCAAATAGGTATCTTATGAAGCGAAGTGTTATGAAAATTCAATGAAACCAATTTCCTCGGAGCGTATTGCTTCCGTCGGGAGACGTGCGCCTTCGCCTTAGTATTTTCTTGTACGGAAAGATTCTTTGCCAAAAAATTGTATTTTTTTTATCTAATCTGATCGTTGAGAGACTATGTCAGCGTAACCTACCAAGTCGTGAGCTCACGCGGCTCAAACACTAACCCTAGCAAGAGCAGTGCTTCGCGGAATCTACCCCCGGATCGGAAACGCAACCCACTGAGAAGATCCAGCGAGAAAGTCAGTAGGCTGCGTCTGTGGGTAAATTTACTCGCCGAGCCCTTCGTCGCAGGCGACGGGTTCGACGAGAACGATGACCGGTGCTTGAGGTACCTAAAAGCACCGTTAGTGGATCGTCAGGAGGATCCGAAATGACGTGAATCTTTCTTAAGCTTGGATCGGTGAACGAACTCACGATCTACCTGATATTAAGCGGTTACCGAAGCCAACTCTATATATATATTTTTTTTTTTTTTTTTTATTGCCCTTGTAGGCAGACGAGCATACGGCCCACCTGATGGTGAGTGGTTACCGTCGCCCATGGACTTCAGCAATGCCAGGGGCAGAGCCAAGCCGCTGCCTACCGCTTAATACTCTCCACAAGCCTCGTTTGAAGAAGGACATGTCATAGCGCTCGGGAAACACCGTGGAGGGGAGCTCATTCCATAGCCGGATGGTACGTGGCAAAAAATATGTTTCGGTACCAATGCAATTGCCACCACCCACCTTGAAACATAAGATCGAAATCTCAGTTTGGACAACTGCTGCCTAATCCTCCTAGCCAGAACACATGAATGCTTGGTGGCAGAAATAGCCAGAATGACAATACCCACCCGCGCGGGATTTACTATATTCAATGCTGAATATTATTTCTTGATTTTCAGTATAATAAATAATTCGTTTTAATCTGTACTAATATATAAATCTACAGTGGTTTTTACGGATGTTCCGTTATAACTACTGAACCATGCATTCGATTGACTTGAAACTTGATATCCATATAGAAAATACATGTACTTAATGGATAGATATTTATATGAGTGTTGGACTTCCTAATAATAATGACAATAAATAGTAATGTTAATTTTAAATGCCCAGCCAAGCGGGCGAGTACGGTTAGTGATTTATAAAACTAGAATTTACATCAAGTTTAATTTCACGATACTCACGGACAGCAGGACAATTTTGCAGAGATTCGAAACTTACCTGAAAACAAAAGAAAGCGAATATTAAAAAAATAATAACACAAACCAAATATATTTTATGTATACATACTATTAACGTGACTATACCGCATATACGATGCTACAAAGTCACTTAAGCAATTTTTGATAACACTGAATTGAGTATCAGAAATACATTTTTTATAGTTATTAGTGAGACGAGTGAAATGTTTTGCTTTTACTTGACGAAGTTTAAAGTTGTAGTTTAAATATTATCATTTTATTTCTATAGCCTAGCACAACTATATATAAGAATTATACAATAAATAAGATGTTCAAAAAGGTTTTCAATGACGATAAAATTAAATTTGAATTTTTTATTGTGGTTTTTTCTTTTTCTAGCTTTGTAGGCAGACGAACATGCGGCTAACTGATGGTAAGTGGTTCTTCATTCAAAATTATCTTGATAGGGGCACAGCCGTACCGATGCTGATGCTTGCCGCTGATATAGAAGGCATTAGTGTTTTGATCCCATTTTTTAACTATTTGAACTAAACTCGATCGGAATCAATAAAATATCTATATACAATCGATCAATCAAAAATTTTTTATTCAACATAATGAAAGTACATACTTGTTGAACGTCAAAAGAACTACCGCCAATTCACAAGAACTAGCCTCCGTCCTGAGAAGAATTGGCAAGAAACTCAGCGGGCATGTCTTTATTTTTTTTAAACATTAGTTTTTTTTTTTTAATATTAATTTTTTTTTTAATATTCATTTTTACAATGAGTATTATAACGTAACAATTATTGAAATATTGAAAGTAAGTAAACTTATAAAATCCACAACCCTCTTCTTAAATAGTTAGGCATTCACACCTCATGGAATGCACACGGCGCAGAGTAGGTAATGGTAATGCACATTTGCACTAATCGGCTTACCCCGGCAGAGGGTGAGACACTGCGAAACAAACTTGAGATCCACTCGTACATTCACTTTTAATTCGATACGACGTAATGACGTAGTAGTACGGATTGTTAGGGGTAATGGTCAGTACCCTGCCTCTTCCTCTCTACGTACAGGGGAACAGTCTTCCGCCACCAAGCCGTCAGAGGATCTTAATAAAACTCCTATTAGTCAGAAAATATGAGATCACAAGCTCAATCTACAGGTGTCACTATCATCCATTAAGTACGTACGTCTTCTTACTTCCTGGATCACTAATCACTCACCCCCTCATCTTAAGTTTGGGGTAAAGGGAGGAAGAACTTAGATCTTTGAAGATAGGACCCTATAGATTCTGGATGGTGTCTGAAGGTGGACAACCGCAATCATGTGGTCGCGTGCATTGATCGGTCATCATCAGCCCACACTCGTCCACTGCTGGACATAGGCCGCTCTCGAATTCCACACCACTGAGCCGGTCTATGGGTCGGTGATCCACAATAACATTGCCAACAGATTGGCAGCCCGTATTAGATAAATAACGTAGAAAGTAGCGTTGAAAATAAAACCAAAAAATAGCGAAAATAGAATCGCAAAGCTTAGCAGGAATTGGATTGACAACTCAACGTACGTAGGTGCCACAACTAGGTAAGCTCGCTACTGTTCAGTTCAGGCTATTCATGTTCTTTGCATCGTTATATTACTGAATCTTTAGTGTCATGAAGCTTGAATGTATCTATCTACGGTGAATATTAATCTTTTTATTTTGAAAAAGTGTCTGAGAATATTCTTAGAAAAATGTGGAAATGCCATGCTTTTAACGAACAGAAGCTAATACTTCTTTGTTAAAATGTAACGCTAGAAAAATTGAAATTGTTTTTTTTTAATTAACGCCCTCTAGCGTATACGTGGCGCAGTGTGGGGAAATAATATGATTATGAAACACTGCTTAGTGCACTTATTCGACACTGCATGGCGTGACTGGACTATCTTGTCTGTGGTTCGAGGGTGAGATTGGCACAGCACTATAGGCGGAACATTCGAGAACCGTAAGACTATTAGTATAAAAGGACAAGTCACTTTGTCCGAAGCCTTTTTCAATCAACATCTCTCGAGCTGCAGTGCAAGTTGTATTACGTATTTACCAAAGTCAATTTAACAGTTCTTTGGTGTATTTTTATTCAACCAGGGTAAGTGTTTCATATTTATTCCGCACACTGTGTCCACAACCTTTATCTAAATAGAAGTTAACACCACTTTGTCTTGTCGTGTAGGTCCTAATAACTGGTACATTACATGTACATCAGTTAGGGTGCGGAGTGTGACTTTATTATCACCTTCGAGATCCCGCAGTACCTTTCTGCGTGGACGCTGCCGGAAGCTAGGTGCTCTGGCTAGGCGATCCAAGAAAGTGCTTGACTACCGTAGAACAAGAAACACACCTGCATACACAACCTGGCTCGGATCCAGCAACCCCAGCTGCGGGGAAGCAATCCAGTGAACGTTTATCGTCATTTTGTAAACCAAACTGGTGATACCGTCTCTGTTTATAGTATTGTTATTTAAATCTCACTTTCATTGAATACTTTCTCGTGTGTTCGGTATACTTACCGACACACATTTAATCAAGGATACCTTACCACTAAATTTATTCTGTGTGAACAATTATAACCATCGAATCTGTATTCCTGTGTACTGAATAAACTCAAGTGTAATATATTGTAATTGTTTCATTTATTGGCGTGAGTCTCCCAGAGCGGTAAGTGGTGGCGCCCTGAGATCCTCCTCACAGAGTCTCCTGTTCACCGGTTGTCTACCGGTGGTGACGTGTCTAGAAGTGGTGCGACTCGGCCCCGTGTCTCTCGACCCATAGACCACCTTTTGGGGAGTGACGCGACTGGGCCTCATGTAACATCGGNCCAGAGCGGTAAGTGGTGGCGCCCTGAGATCCTCCTCACAGAGTCTCCTGTTCACCGGTTGTCTACCGGTGGTGACGTGTCTAGAAGTGGTGCGACTCGGCCCCGTGTCTCTCGACCCATAGACCACCTTTTGGGGAGTGACGCGACTGGGCCTCATGTAACATCGGCATACCAGGGACACCCTTAGACACAGACACGTTATAAAAAACCTTTCTAAAAATACTTATGAATATATAGTTATTTATTTTTGATAAAAATGAGGTACATTTCCGACAAAATTGTAAGGGGAAATGTTGCGGAAATCGAAAACCTAAATCGGTTATGACACTCTCACGTAAATGAAAAACGTGATTCATTTATTATTGTGCTTAGCATAAATATCAGCTATTTAAATTTCGAACCCTTAAGGCGGACCGCGAAAACCTTTTCGTATTCATCTTGTATAACAGCTGTAATTCTGCATGATTATTCAATGAACTCGAAGCTAGTTTTCTGGCTGGGACGCGTATTTCAATAACCGAAGGGGGTAGTAAGAAAAAAGTGTTCGCATTTTTCCTTATTATTTTTTTATTGCCCATGTAGGCAGACGAGCATGCGGCCCATCTTTTTTTATTTTTATTTATTGCTTAGATGTATGGACGAGCTCACAGCCCATCTGATGTTAAGTGGTTACTGGAGCCCATAGACATCTACAATGTAAATACGCCAACTACCTTGAGATATAAATTCTAAGGTCTCCGTATAGTTACACGGCTGCCCCACCCTTCAAACCGAAACGCATTACTGCTTCACGGCAGAAATAGGTGGGGTGGTGGTACCTACCCGCGCGGACTCACAAGAGGTTCTACCACCAGTAGGATCTGATGGCGAATGGTTACCGTCGCTCGTGGACGTCAGCAATACCAGGGGCAGGACCAAGCTACTGCCTACCGTAAGCCGCTGCCTTACTCCCCAACCCACTCGTCTATGCTGCTGAGTACAACAAAAATAATATTGCACTCGTGCGATTGAAAATTTCATAATTAACGTGAAAACTGCTTCATTTTCAGTTGCACCACGTTGGGCGCCAATACATCATACTGAGAGATAATTAAATTTCGAACCGACACGCACCGATGGGTTGGTTCCGCTACGGTTATACGACGACCTAGGCTACGCACAGGTATGCCTATACCTTATTAATTACTAGCCGCTTGTTAATTAACCTACCGGAAATTTTTGTGAGTGCCATCATTGTTTTCGAATTAAATTTTCATTGCATAAAAAGTGTTACATATTAATTAGTCATTTAAAATACGAAGTTGTATTTTTAAAATATATTTTCATTTCGTGGACCTGCAACAATGACATTAAATAGTTACTGAAGCTGATAAATACGACGACATTGCCAGCTTTTTTATTACTATCTATCTTTATCTATATATATAAAAATGAATTGCTGTTTGTTAGTCTCGCTAAAACTCGAGAACGGCTGGACCGATTTGGCTAATTTTGGTCTTGAATTATTTGTGGAAGTCCAGAGAAGGTTTAAAAGGTAGATAAATATGAAAATGCTCGAAATTAAATAAAAATAACCATTTTATGTGTCCCCCGTCGGAGGGAGTCCTTTTGTTTGTTTTAAGTTTATTTTATACAAAAGCTTAGGTCTTTTATTTATCAATTGAGGCACTACGAAGTTTGCCGGGTCAGCTAGTTTTTAATATATTTAATCGTCTACATTCAAAGTCTGCAATTTTTTGTTTAAGACTGTTGTTCCACATATCAAACCGAAATGCATGACTGCTTCGTCTATAGACAGAATCGCGGTGGTACCTGCCTGTGTGGTTTCCCAAGGCTCGTGATCCGTAAATTATTAGAAGCGTGCTGAGGTTTTGTTCGTAATTACGGTTGCACTACACTTCCTTATTGCACAGAGCGATCATCAGTCTCGTATTATAAAAAAATTAAAAAGACATTTATTTTCAAAATAATTTATACAGACAATTTGATAACTCTTCTCAGTAGGTAATATAAAAGATACTTGTGTTATGTCTCGATCCTTCCTTTAACTACAATTTACGATTTAGAAATAGAAAATAACTAATTAATATTATATTTATGATTAAAATTAGTCCACTCGAGATGCGTTGTACGTATGTGTTCGCGTAATTAACATTTAAATGAAACCAGCGGCTAGTGTTAGCAAATTCTCTAAGGTTGAGCTCGTGAGCTCACCTACCCGTCCGGGCATAGCTAGAATAGACACTAAGGCTACCAGCGAATAGATGGAAATAAAAACGAAAATTAGATGAAATTTTGATAATGTGTTTCCCATTCGCCAATACAATTTTACGGCATGTCTGAAACTAACAATGCTTCTTATGTGAGTGAGCCATAAAATAATACCATCAGAACGAATACCATTTACAGGCACCGAGCCCTCGACCGGAGCTAATAAAACAACCTCATACCAATAAAACGGATCCATTGTATATTCGTATGAGGACTTGATAAATTAATGTCATAAACACTTTATATTACTTACTGTTTTTATTTTTATTTTTTTATATAAAACAATAAAGAGCATTCTCACAGTCCACTACAATTTTTAGTAATCTTAAAGCGGTTTTTAAGTAAAAGTTTTGTTTGATTAAGTCTCTTAAGAGATGCGAAGGTCAGGTTTATTCGTATTTATAGCACAATAGGTTTCCAGTGGGTCGCATTATTGACCAATTGCTTGTCCAGATCTCATGACAATAAAACTCCCATCCAAACGATGACACTGCGCTGATTCGAATGCTGGGCAGACAATACTTTCTTAAAATCAATACGAGCCCAATACCTTGAACGATTTTTGACAATGAAGTCCTAGAATAATTTATTAAAAGTAAACCCAAACTTTATGAATTTTTCGTATAAAATGGCGGAAAGCAACACGAGACCACACTAGTCACAACTATGAAATCTAATCTAAGTACCTACTTAGATTGTCAATAAAACATTACTTAACTTCATCAGAGACGATATTTTTTTTTTAATTCTAAAAAGCATGAATTTTATTTATCCTACATTGCGATTTGTTCATTTTATGTTGAAATCAACACAATAAGTAAAAAATTATAAAAAAACGGTGACTGTTAAAAAAAGTCCACATGCGGCTATTTACCAAAGTTTTAAATATCCAAAAAAAAAGTACAGGAATATGCCTATGTGCCTGAAGAGATTTAAACAGTCTTGACATGAATCCACACGGGATGGTACCAGGGTTATGCTACTTACTTCCGCAAAAACGATCACACGTAACCTTCAGTAGGATTAGGGTTCTAATTTTAATCGATCTTAAGATTCCGAATATAGCTCATCAATGGACGGGCGGTGATGCCAAAATTTATATAAATTTAATCTGTGCCCGCACTCAAATAAGGTGAGCCGCCAGTTTGACGCTCGTAAAAAAAAATTGTTGTAAAGCTGATACGGACTGGCAATCTAAAGATAGCGCCATTTCTGAAAGACATAATCAGGCAGGCCAATCGATTTGCTGTCAAATTTATAACGCATTGGATCGTTTGATACTGGACTGGGACGATGATTTGACCTAAATTAATAAAAAAGAGAACAAGTTTTTTTTAATCACAATTTTTAATATCCTGTTACGATCAAATTTTTATTTGGTAAGCAGACGAGAACGATAATTTCATCATATAACCCAAGTGAAGGCGATGATGTAGGTCCTTGTGATCGGAGTTTAAATTCGAAGTTCCATCATGCACTTAACATGTGTCCTTGAATGCAAGATTAAGTTTTATTATTGTCAAAAAATTTAAGTATAAAGTTTTTAAAATTTTCATAATTACTGATACTAGAGCATTTTGTTCTCCTGCGGGTAGGTACCACCGTCCTATCCTGCTGCTGGTTAATGGGTTAACGGTTAAGCACACCAGGCATGTGAATTCATCTGCCTATCAACAGAAATTTAAAAAAAAGGCTGAACTTTCTGGCCACAAATGAAAGTATTACAAGAACACTAAATATATTTAATGTATATTTAGAGAAAAATATCAATTCATACTGGTACTAAACGTAATAAATTAGACGGTTTATTGGAAGCGAACAAAATGAAAATTAGTAGGGACACATCGAATGTAGCCGCGAAACTAATTGAGCAGGCGACCGACTTGCCTTTATTGGCGCCCAACGCGGTGCCGCTCTCATAACTGATATTGCTTTAGTGTCTGAAAATAAATACTCCATACGGGTTTTATCATATCAACAACAAAATATCTTTCCAACAACGATTTTAATCATTAAACTTAACTTCAATATATCATTTTGACTCTAAGTCTGATTTTCCAGAACCATGTACCAGTAAAAGTTTCATAATGCACTGAAATACAAATAATGTCGTTAAACATCGTTAAAAAACTGTAACGTTGTTTCAAGACAGAAATGAGTATATTAATGGACTATACACTGGCTCTATACACAGAGTCAGCAAGCTGAAGTGGCACTGGGCTGGTCATATCCATATGCCATAGAACTGACGATCGCTGGAGCAGCCGGGATCTCGAGTGGAAACTGCGCAGCGGAAAACGTAACGTGAGACGCCCCTGGCTAAGTGGTGCGATGACCTCCGAACGTTGGCCGGAAAGAAGTGGATGAGGAGAGCCGAAGACCGAGCTCAGTGGTGTGGATTGGGAAAGACCGATGTCCAGCAGTGGACGACTGTGAGCTGATTATGATGATGATAAGCACACATACGTCAAGTAGTACCACCACTCAAACATTCGATACCGTAAATTGGGGGGAATCGGGACTTTTTTTTTTAAATTCGTCATTGAACTTTATCGTATTTTTTTTGTGGATAAAGTAATAAAACGGAGATCATAATGGTTCCGGTAGTTAAAATTTTCATTCATAATGCTAATATTAATATATAGTTTATTGAAGAAAAATCATAAAAAGTTACAAAAACTCACTTGTCGCTTACGATAGAGTTTTTCGATAGGACTGGCACTATTTAGTTGTTAGGTAGGTACTTAACTTTAAGTAATTTAACTTTATAATGTCTTTAACGAGTTACAAAAGTTCGAGGACTAAATAAAACTATTTAATATTCTTAAACACTAAATAAAAGTCATTTTTAGTTCAACAAAGTTAAATCTAACAACTCAACAAATGTATTGCGACATCCCTATTCTACCTCTAGTCCCTATTTCCCCCAATCAACTATACTTATCGTTTAACTGTGCCAACTAATAATTAAAACTCAATAAAAATATACGACCATACAACAACATCAGAATTGATTGAAAGTCAATAATGGACCCATCTGTTGCCGATACGGTTATAAATCGAATGCAATCCGCCATACGTGTGTCCGCCGTTTAATAACACGCACTCGCAACACAATGCGACGCCAGCTGTAAAATACAATTGAAAATAAACAGGAGCGGTTTTATTGGATTCGTTGGCGCCCAACGTGTTGCTATTGGTGTTATGTGTTTTTGGTAATAAAAGTACAGCTTTTTTTCCCAACCTATGCTGAGAGACTTGAGGGGCTATTTCAGCGTAACCTTAACTAGTAGGTGAGCTCACGGGGCTCAAACCTGACGACGTTGCTAACACGAATCCTAGCAAGAGTCGTGCTTCGCAGAATCAACCACCGGATCGGAAACGCGACCCACTGAGAAGATCCGGCGAGAAACTCGATGGCCTGTGTCTGAGGGTTAATTTACTCGACGAGCCCTTCGTCGCAAGCAATGGGTTCAACGAGAACGATGACCGGTTAAATATAGCAATGCAATTCGACGTTGTGTGTAATTTTCAAAACGTTACTTTAAAATTAATAAAGCGTCATTCAAATACGGTAATTATTTTGTTAATAATTTGTGTTTAATCTAAGTTCACTTGCGTTAGGAAGCAGCTTTGCTGTTTTACTTTATTCCTATGAAGTGAGAGACAAACGCACGATTCACCTTTTTTCTTTCAGACAGGGACCCGATTCCCATAAATGAGGTTTCGCGCCTTGTTGGCGCACTGTATATGGCGTTTTTGACAGTCCGCAGATGTTGGGAGCGGACCGCGACCCAAAGAATGTTTTAGGACCTTTTAGGCAGGATAATGATCCATTAATTTTGTACTACAATTTAGTCTTAATTGTTTTGCTTTAAGCAGATTATTTTACTTATATCCCGGTGAAGTTTATTATTTTACATTGCAGGTCAGTCAAATAAGGTCAGTGTTATTTGATTCCTGACCTTCTTGATAACCAAGCTTACAGCATATGATGTCGACACCGACAACGATTTTTAATTCACTTTTAATCCCAATAAAAAATCGCAAACTCAGAAAGGAATATCCAACACATGCCTTACAAATAAACCAGCTACATTTTAAGATTCAGCGCCAACTCTCGTACGTTTTAGCGGCAACAGAGAGCAGGATACAATTCGTTTATGTACACACAGCGCACACATTCCCTCCCGATATATTCATACACGTTCGACGAATACATTTTCGAGTGAAAATATCGCCGGCGACGCCATACGTTTAGCGTTTGGCTCACGTGACATGACACGGACGTGTTGCTTCGGACCTACGTGACCCATTCGCGAAACAACTGCTCTTGAGTTGTTAGGTCTTCTTCGGAGGCGGTCGGGCAACCCCCCCCTTCATGGCTGAGCCTTTGCTGGCCCACCTGTCCTGGTGAAACTGGAAAGGCCTCCGGGCCACCAGTAATCCTTCAATCACAAAAAAAACCTACGTGACGTTACCTAAAACGCCGTTTTCTTCTGTCAGTTCATCTCCGTCATTGAAGGTTTTTTTTAACGCAGGATACTCCGGATATTTCATTTTACCGGACCTTACCTAAAACGCCTTCTTCTCGGCTTTTTCTTCTATCAGATCATCTCCGTCATTGGAAGTAGTCTTTGCGCTTCTTAACGCTGGATACTATGTCTGTTTACAATTTTCGAAGCGGAATAACCGGTTTGCGCCGGTAGCTTCAACACCCTTTTTGAGTATGATAAGTTCTCATGTTCTCATGTTAAGCTAGCTCATATGTCAAGTTAGTCTGATTAGGTCAGGTATAAAAGTCTGAATATTGTGCAGTCTCAAATTGAATATGTTTAAAGAAGTAATAAGCCAGGGAAAGTAAATTATTTTACAGAGCCAGTTTTGCTGGAACTTAACAAATTACGCTATAGTATAGTTGTGATTCACGTCATTTTGGAATCGGACCCAAAAAGGTAAGGAATTAGTAGGGTTGATGATTCCACGATGGTAAACAAAATGATGTGCTCGAATTTTTTCCTTCACTAGTGAATGTTTTTATGTAAAATTATAAAGACGCACGGGATCAATGACCTCTAGAGAACGTGTGGTGCTACTTCTAATTGTAAACTCGATACATTGCGCGTCCGCAATGAAACCGTAAAATAGTTTTATTATAAGTAAAAAAAAAAAACGTATTTCCTGTTTCTATACCGAGAATGGCACAACACTTGCACTACTTTATACTCAAGACTAATCAAGTTTGAGGCGTTTCATGTATGTGATGAATAAGAGAAAAGTGGTTCTTTGGCATTTTTTATTTGTTATTTTTTCGCAATAAAAAATTGAAAAAAAAAATGTTTTTGGCAACCGTACCCCGTAACCGGATTGCTTTGGACAAGCGTTCGAACGTATCAACATGGTACGCGCGACCGCCGGTTCATATTTGTGTAATACGAGACTAATGTATTTTTTCGACGAGATTCGAACAAAATGGAGGTCGCGCTTCGTATTGAATCACGAATGACGGCCGTTTATCGATGAGTCCACAATATTAGTATATCGTATAATACATATTGCCTCGAATTTCAAACACATTCAATTTGTAATTCTAAGAAATTTGTGCTGTAAAAATTTGTCAATTTAATTCAGAGACCAGCGGTTCTCAACCGCCGCGTCGTAACACATTGAGAGCCGCTGTTCTAGACTTTTCATAATATTCCCTCGACCTAATATCCTTCACAACGCAGTGCACCCTCGAATCTATATCACTATTATTTTTTCATAATAGCATTATTGTGGGCAAGCACATGACCAGGAAAATCGCGTTAAAATTTCACTCGAATGAAATGTTTTTTATAGCTATAATTTGGAATGCGTCTCGCATTACAACTTCCAACTTTAAGATCTTAAATTGTTCACGTAGACGAGGAAGGTCTAAAGATTGATTTCTAAAATACTTAGTTGCAACAAATCCGATCACTGACTACTCGAAGGGCTGGATTGATAGGAGCCGAAACACCAAGAGCCAGTTATATTTCAACCCAACCGATTATTTCCCCACGCTCATTGAAAAGATAACGGACTTTCCATTAAATACCTGGGAGATTACTCAAAATTTAAATTTACAAAAAAAAAAACGAATAATTCGAAATTTAAAATTGTAAAAAATACGAAACCTTCATCCGATAGATACACACACACACACAAAGACTGAAGCGATCCGATTGGCAGACGTAATCCAATGGCTTGTCCCGGATCCGAATTTCGAACGTATTCTCGAACTAAATTTAAATCTTGTTCGTTGGGAGCGATCACGTGCGCGGCAAAAGCTTCGGTTCGAAAAGGCTTAGTAGTACTTTTCAGTGCCTAGTGTTTTAAGATCAACAGATAATGGATGTACGTATCTTCTATCTAATGCGAGTCTGTATTTTAGTTAAAATTTTGTGTAAGTAGCTTTTATTTTTTAATTTTTCGCAAGCGTAGATGACGAGGATCCCAACCGGCTTAATATTAAAGCCGGAACCGGAGAGCCCATAGAAGCCACACTGGATTACGTTCGACTTTGAGAGATCAGGAACATGTCTTTGTTTGAATAACTGCCAGACTACTAATCCGAATGCGTCGTTTCTTCAAGACGACAGTCGGGATCAGCACTGGTACTCAAGCTTTGACCCTCGTGTCTACTGGTAGTATACCTCTTGTGAGTCCGCACGAGTAGCTATCACCACCCTGCCTATTTCTGCCGTGAAGCAGTGATGTGTTTCGTTTTGAAGAGTGGGGCAGCCGTTGTAACTATACTGAGACCTTAGATATCTCAAGGTGGGTGGCGCATTTACCTTGAAAATGTCTATGGGCTCCAGTAACCACTTAACACCAGGTGGGCAGTGAGCCCGTCCACCCATGTAAGCAATAAAAAGATGTGTGGTGTCGTGGGACACCGGATAGGAACGAAGTTCCTTATTATAAAAATATTAATTTTAAGTTCTATTCGAGGTATAAAGACAATAAAACTGGAGGTTTCGCAACAACCCACGGTCATTCGGTAACTTACGTTACGGGCGTTTTTCCCGATTAGGGTACCCCTCCGCACGGTTCCATAAGGAAATTCATTCAAAAAAAAAAAAAAAAAACGTGTATAGCGATGTCAGACAGTCGAGACACGTATACAAAACGGACACGAGCAAATTACGTGCAGGACGCAGCTAAAATGGACATAGTGCATAGTGCATAAACTAGGGGGCATATCCACGTATTGGCACGCCCAAAATGGACAGACAATGGACAGTATTCCGGGACATGTTCAACGAGGAATGAGGTTTCGCAGCGTGCTAAAATCGAACTTCTTTTATTGGTAACTAGCGACCCGCCCTCGCTTCGCTCAGGGAACTGTAATTTATTATTGACTAGCTGAGCCGGCAGACTTCGTAGTGCCTCAATCGATAAATAAAAGACTTAAACTTTTGTATAAAATAAACTTAAAACAAACAAAAGGAATCCGTCCGACGGGGGACACATCAAAGGGTAAACAAAATTGTCATTTTTATTCAATTCCGAGCATTTTCATATTTATCAAACCTTTTAAACCTTTTATGGACTTCCACAAATAATTCAAGACCAAAATTAGCCAAATCGGTCCAGCCGTTCTCGAGTTTTAGCGAGACTAACGAACAGCAATTAATTTTTATATAAATAGATAGATAGATAACAGTATTTCTCCACTATTTAATGGATGTTATTATACATATAAACCTTCCTCGTCAATCACTCTATCTATTAAAAAAAACCGTATCAAAATCCGTTGCGTAGTTTTAAAGATTTAAAGCATACATAGGGATATAGGGACAGAGAAAGCGACTTTGTTTTATACTATGTAGTGATGATAACTCTTTGAGGACCTCTCGCAGACCTAAAGTCACAAGAACGTGCCCAAAGTAACAAAGTCATATTTTCTAACGTTTTTTCTTTTCAGTATTTAAAATATTTGAATTTTGGACAGCCTCCTAAAGTTTCATACGGTCATTCAACTTGTAAATTTCGACGATACAACTCAACAGGCCCGAGGGCTCTGCCAAGATAATTGTAAACAATGAACCCAACCCTGTTTATGTTCGTTGCCAACTCGCTTCTTGAGCTCGGTGAATTGTCACTCTATTTGGCACTCGGCTGCAAGCTTAATAATGTATGTAGGTTCCGGGAATTAAGACGCTGGTCGAATTGAGATAAAGATTCTTTTTTGGATTCTTCATGAATGTACATATTATATAAGCTAAATTTATTTTGGCTGCACACTTTCCCGTTTTTGCACAATAGCTCTATCGGAGCACCGTGATACGTGAGGAATTTATATATTCACGACGACTTTAAATTATAGTCGATAATTGAGTATAAAAAGACAGCGTCGGAACGCTATTCCGAAAAAGCGGCGCGACTAGATAACTCTTTTATCATGGCCGCCGGTAACTACATACCCAATCCTAACGACCAAACGGTAAATAGTCGCCGTCGCTTCATGTCAGTTCGGATTCTCCCGATACACTATCGGTGCTTTTGGGCATTCCAAGCACCAGTCACCGTTCTCGTCGAATGCAACGAAGGGTTCGTCTTGCAGCTTAGCCCACTGAGTTTCTCGCCGGATCTTCTCAGTGGATTGCGATTCCGATCCAGTGGTAGATTCAACAAAGCACTGCTCTTGCTAACGCAGATATCAGCAGTCTCCCAGACTAAGTCCCACGTTTATATAAAACCTAGACGTTCCCAACAATAGTTATCGATTTTGATCAAGGTAGATTGCGGCATTTTACGTTGTTGATGTCTATGGGCTCCGGTGACTACTTAAGAACAAGTAGGGCGTGAGCTCGTCCACCCATTTAAGAAAAAAAAAACTGCTTTTATAATGAAACTAATAACAAACAATTTTATTATATATATTTTTCTATATATATGCTACCTAATGAATAGAAGTTGGGTAATTTAAAAACTTAAACTAATGATGTTGCAAGATTTACAACTTGGTAACTAAACTAATTTGTACTAAGGTTTAAATGTAAAAACATGGAACAGTTCCGCTCCGGATTGTCATCACTAATGGTCAACTAAATTTAATTATTTCTCCGCCCCTTTGTACTGTGACCATATTATTTTAGGAGAGTGCACATTTGTCTTTCAAAGATATTCAAAGGTACCACCACCCTGCCTATTTCTGCCGTGAAGCAGTAATGCGTTTCGGTTTGAAGGGTGGGGCAGCCGTTGTAACTATACTGAAACCTACCCGTGCGGACTCACAACAGGTCCTACCACCAGTAATTACGCAAATTAAAATTTTGCGAGTATGATTTTTATTACAAGACGTTATTCCTTCACCGTGGAAGTCAATCGTGAACATTTGTCGAGTACGTATTGGTACCCCCGCCTGTAGGATTCGAACACCGGTGCATCGCTCAGCATGAATGCACCGGACGTCTTATCCTTTAGGCCACGACGAATTCACATGCCCGGTGTGCTTAGCGGAGCCTATAAGGTTAAAGTCTGAATTATATCGACTATCCCACCCATTAACCAGCAGCAGGACAGGATGGTGGTACCTACCCGTACGAGAACAAAATGCTCTAGTATCAGTAATTACGAAAATTATAATATTTTTATACTTAAATTTTTGACGACGACTTAAACCACCAGTAATTACGCAGTAATTCTATTGCAATAAGCAATGAAAAACCATCCATCAAGCGTTGTAAAACAATATGTTGCTTCCAAAGTAAAAGTCATACTTTAATCTCGTGAGAATTTCACGTAAATCCATCCACACGCTTTCTTTGAGAAAATAATCAGCGTGTTATGAGCAAATTTTATCGTGCGTTAGAAACGCCAACGAACCGAATCAGTTCTTATTCAAATTTGAACGACTTGAGTTATAGATAGTACGTTTTAACCTAAACTATATCGGTAGGCAGCGGCTTGGCTGGGCTGTCCCTAGCATTGCTGAAGTTCATGGGCGACGGTAACCACTCACCATCAGGTGGGCCGTATGCTCGTCTGCCTACAAGGGCAATAAAAATAAATAAATAAAAACATTTTTGAGAGATATTTTCTCACATTCACTAAATATTTCTGGCAAAAGAAGAGCCTTTTTTTTTTTTTTTTTTCCACAGGAGAAATTCGCCGGATCCCCACCCGCACGGCAGGTGGGGTATGTGGGAGTCGAACCTCACTAAAAACTCCTGCCGCTCACAGCCGGCGCCCTACCCCGGACCGGGTGGGAACCCAGTCGGAGCTATTGAGACGGCGGGACAGGGTTTACGCAGTGCACATTACATCCATCCCGCCGTCCCCCAGACGCCGGACCGGCGGCCACCAGCAACACGACCGCCGGTTCCCTCGGTCGACGGACCAAGAGCCCGATTAATAGCGCCGCGCTGCACCTTCCCCCGGAGCGGTCGGGGGAACGCGACCTACCACGCCACCCCACGCCTAGGTTCCTCCCCGCACAAAGCGGGTGGAGCCCGAAGCCCTTAGGGGGCCGGGTTACGGACGGGACCCCGGTCCCGACCCCCTGCTCGGCGGCGGTGGGTTTCTGCGTAGTGAGGAGAGCTTTGCCTCACTCGCCCCGCCGCCTCCTTCTGCGAGATGGTGCACTCGCAGAAGTTGAGCATAGCCTTCCAAGACTCGTCGCCGCCAAGCATCGACGCCACGACGCCAGGCAGCGACAAGTCTGGTCCTATCTTTGCGACAAGGACACGGCGCTGCACCTCCCAAGCGGGGCAGACAGCGAGCGTATGCTCCGCCGTGTCCAGGTCGCGTCCACAATGGTGGCACCTCGTCGTCGGCTCAGCTCCTATCCGGTGCAGGTACTTCCCGAAGCATCCGTGCCCAGTCAGCACCTGCACCAGACGGAAGGTGAGGCGTCCTCGGCCACGATTCACCCAGTCATAAAAGACTGGGTAAACCGCCTCGACGGTCCGTAGACCTCACGTGGGGTTGGCCAACCGCCTCGACCACCATTCGAGCACGGACCGCCGAGAATGGGCCTTCCGCGCCCGCAGCTCACTTTTGGAGGGACGCGCCACGCCCAGAGCACGAAGCTCACTGCGCCACCGATAGTCGGCAGCGAGCGACTCCGCCTCCAGCTCCCATGGCGGCGTCCCCGCCAACACACACGCCGCCTCGAATGAGACGGTGCGATATCCACGGATGACCCTGATAGCAACGNCCTCCAGCTCCCATGGCGGCGTCCCCGCCAACACACACGCCGCCTCGAATGAGACGGTGCGATATCCACGGATGACCCTGATAGCAACGGTGCGCTGCGGCCGGCGCAGGAACCGAGCCATAGTAGCCCGATTGCGCGGCTCAGCCCATACAGGCGCACCGTACAGGGCCATCGATCGCACCACCCCAGCGTAGAGGCGCCGTACAACCTGATCCGGCCCCTCGACATTCGGGAGCACTCGGTTCAAAGAACCTGCTGTCCTCATTAATCGGGGGACCAGCTCCGCAAAGTGAGCACGAAAAGCCCACCGGCCGTCCAACACGAGGCCGAGGTACCTTAACTGCACCCCGACCCCTATCCGGACGCCCCCAACCACGATGTGGGCGTCGACAGGTGGCGCTCTCCGCGGCCCGTGAAACCACAAGGCCTCGGATTTACTGAGCGCCACGTCAACAAAGAGCCTGGATTATTTTCGAAAAACAATCCAAGCACTAATTAAATATTCTTCAATATCGATAAACCCGTTGCGTAGATAATTCAGTACAAATAAACACAGTAAGAAAAATATTTCGTAAGCCATTGTAATAATATCGAATTTGCCTTCAGAATCCGAGATGTATCAATAATCGAATTTGCGTCACACACAAGAGTCATCAGTCGATTTAATGTATTGTGAATCGATAAATATCTCGATGTTTTAAATCGATTTTAATTTTGCAATAATACAATTTTTTTTCTATCATCTCACTCGTCTGTCCGGTCCAGTACAAATCCCGACATTCGTTCTAAGCAATATGGTCACAACAACGCTATAAAAGCTAAAACGGCGGTCACATCACGGCGGAGCGTTTCCCCAAAGTTTCGACTAGTTCCCTCCCCGAATTAATACCGTAAACTTAACTTGGTAGTTAGTTGCTTTAGATGCGCACTTTTCGACTAAGTTAGGATTTCACTTTATTCAATGACTGCAGCCAACGTTTTCAGAGTTATAACGAAGATGCACTCATTAGGAAACTTTATTTATTTTTATTTATATATATTTTTATTTATTATTACTTTCTTCTGGTAACCGCTGTATTATTAGCGTACTATTAGCGAAATTGTAAAGTTGTTTGTTTGTCGCACTTATAATTTGGGGACTTATAATTTGGGAATGTTTGACGAAGCATGTTGCTGATAACTCTGTTTCTATAATCTGACGAAGCGTGTTGCGGATAATAATATTATTATGTACTTTTAGGTTATTAAACTACCTGGCACTATGATTTATATAAATAAAATAAATAAATTTGGGAACCAATCAACACAACCGAAGATAAATAATATCGCATTTGGGTACTGCAGTTGCACGCAACGAGCCATTAAATTAACACATCATTTACCAGTAAAAGCTGACTAGGACATTGTAATGCCGAATCTAGAAATTTCCTCAAGTTCCGTCTGGGGGGCGGCCGCTGGGAGTTGATGTCCCCAAGCCAAAGTTTGTTGGGAGCAAGTTCTGATGTTCACTCGTCAGCTATATTCGCTAGACGGCCGGTAATTGTTTCCGTTTCAAACTCCATTTAGAGGAAAATTTCGCATTACCACAAATAAAATTTAAAACCGCTTCCATTCTTTTGTAGAAAAATATGAATTACAAATTAAACTAGCTTTTGCCCGCGACTCCGTCCGCGTGGAATAATTACTTTAGCATAACGTTAAATTTTACCCCCCACTTCATTTACGTAGAAAGTGAAAATATTTTTAAATTATACAATGTTAAAGAGCTTTTTAAACCCCTATTTTGAAACATTCTTTACTGGTGCTCCACTTGTATTGATCTTACCGTGATGTTATATAGCCTATAGTCTTCCTCAATAAATGGGCTATCTAACACTGAAAGAATTTTTCAAATCGGACCAGTACTTCCTGAGATTAGCGCGTTCAAACAAACAAACTCTTCAGCTTTATAATATTAAAATAATAATATAGTATAGATTATACTTAAGATAAAAAGTTAGAAATCATCATCTCCTCATTACGTTGAAATGGACCTAATTACAGTGGATTTGAGTTTAACTTAACAAATTCAATATCAGTTACTTAATAGAACGTGGCCCGAAAAGACAGCCTTAAACCTTGAGCGGCTGATGGTTACTAGGAAGATCCATTTAGGTCGCAGCGCAATCTTATGGTCCTCGCAAATTCGCTTAATTCCCAACACCACGATGCATGATGTTCTACATGACGCCAAAGACACAAACAAGACAGATATGAAGGGGCATCATCAAAGAGAAATTAATCTCTCGTTGGGGGAACCACGATCTTCAGTTTTTTTTTCCTACCTGTGCTGTTAGCCTTGAGAGGCTATTTCAGCTTCAACCTAACATGTAGGTGAGCTCACGGGGCTCAAACCGGAAGTGTTGCTAACACTGGCCCTAGCAAGAGCAGTGCTTCGCAGAATCTACCACCGGATCGGAAACGCGACTCACTGAGAAGTTCCGGTGAGAAACTCAGTGGGCTGTGCCTATGGGCTAATTCACTCGCCGAGCCCTTCGTCGCAAGCGACGGGTTCGACGAGGACCGTGACCGGTGCTTGTGGTACCTAAAAGCACCGTTAATGGATCGAGAGGATGTAATGGCGAGTAATGTCGTGTTTTAGGCGACGTCGACTGCTTACCATTGCCTACAGGANGACTCACTGAGAAGTTCCGGTGAGAAACTCAGTGGGCTGTGCCTATGGGCTAATTCACTCGCCGAGCCCTTCGTCGCAAGCGACGGGTTCGACGAGGACCGTGACCGGTGCTTGTGGTACCTAAAAGCACCGTTAATGGATCGAGAGGATGTAATGGCGAGTAATGTCGTGTTTTAGGCGACGTCGACTGCTTACCATTGCCTACAGGATCGAGTATGATCCTCAGTAATGAGGAAGACGATACGAGAAGCTTTCTTAATTGCAATCAAAACATGAATAATTTTTGAATGCTGTCGAACTTTTTTTGTTAAAATATTTTTTGCCAATTTTTTTTTTTTTTTTTTTCAACGTAAATGCCCCCGCCACCCATCTTGAGATATAAGTTCTAAGGTCTCAAGTATAGTTACAACGGCTGCCCCACCCTTCAAACCGAAACGCATTACTGCTTCACGGCAGAAATAGGCGGGATGGTGGTACCTACCCGCGCGGACTCACAAGAGGTACTACCACCAGTACACATACAAACACATACAAACACATTTAATACGAAAAACTGTAACACAAATATTCTAAGCGGGCACGTAACGCGTCGTCATACATCGTGTATTACGTCATGACAAATGAGCATAAAACAGCGTAATATTACTTATTCGCCTCTCCACTCAGCGGTAAATGGGAATTTATATGGCGTAAACCATATTGCTAAAATGGAAAAAAGCTCTTTATTCTAACAATACGTAAAGACGATTTTCGTGTATGAGCTAACATTAAACAAAAATAGGTCAAGAATCCTCTCATGTTGGAAGCTAGATGGTTTAGGTGTGAATTAAATTGCTTAGAATGGATTCTAAGTTATTAATCATTTCACTTACGTAATCATTCATTCGGATATCAATTTCAAATTCATTATTCATTATGTTAGTGCCTCTTGCCGATACGCCTATTGTGATTCGTATGGGTGAGCACCACCTTCCTACACGTATTTACTGCGAAGCAATCATGTTTTCCATTTCAAGGATAGCAACTATATAATACTTAGTTACATATTAAACCACGGTAGGCAGCGGCTTGGCTTTGCATCCAAGAGCGACGGTAACCACTTATCATCAAGTGGGCAATATGCTCGTCTGCCTACATCATCATCATTCTCCTGTCATTCTCCCAGTCACCGGGGGTCGGCGCAACATGCTTTCTTCTTCCATACTCCTCTATCATATACCACTTCTTCGCTCACTTTCCTCTTACACATATCGTCTTTCACGCCATCCATTCATTTTTTATTAGGTCCACCTCTTCCTCTAAAGCCTTCCACATTCATAGTTAAATGTATGCTCGTCTGCTAGCCCATTGAGTTTCTCGCCGGATCTTATCAGTGGGTCGCGTTTCCGATCCGGTGATTGAGTCTGCGAAGCACGGCTCTTGTTAGGGTTCGTGTTAGCAATGTCGTCAGGTTTGAGCCCCGTGAGCTTACGTAGGTGAGCTCACGAGGCTCAAACCTGACGACTCACGAGGCTTACCTACGTGAGCTCACGGGGCTCAAAGCTGGCGTAACCTTAACTAGTAGTAGTTAAGGTTACGCTGATATGGTCTCTCTAGACCACTAGCTTAGGTAAGAAGAAAGCTCGTCTGCCTACAAGGGCAATAAAAAAAAATTTTTTTTTTGCCGAAACTCAGAGATCTAACTCGTGTAGCCAATGAGGACTGCGGATCGATAAAAAATGCCTCTCTCTCAACCTTGATGTCTGATGATCGAAGTTCCTCATTTCCTTCTAGCGATCCATCGCTCAAATAACCGAACGAAATAATACGAGAGGACTCATTCATCATACTGGCGGCGGATATGAGAAAAAAACAATAATGTACAAGAAAAATATATTTCTGTTGTTGTTACGTTAAATAATAAATATACATATACGAACCAGATGCCTCGTCTTTAAGTCGGACAAAGTCTTAGATCACACAGTAGATGGGCGGATGTGCTCACGGCTCATCTGGTGTTAAGTGGTTACCGGAGCCTAACGTGATTGATGTCAGTCACTTTGAAATACAAGATCCAAGTAGCAAATAAAACGTCTTTATTTGCTTATTTATGAATATCAATTAAACATTACAAATATACCCAAATAAAAACAAATAACATTTAGTAATATTAAATATTATTAAAAACGAAACGTACAAAAACAAACAACTCGAAAAGTTTTAAGCTTACTTAAAAGCTCAAAGTAAAGTTTCAACAGTTTCCCGTTCTCCGCCGGAACTAAAACGAGCTTGGCGTACTTTTTCTAAACTAGTCTTAATTTCTTTTACGTTTCACACGTTAACTTCTCTTTAATGCTTAAAAGCCTCGCCACGAGTGAGTTCATTTAAAAAATATGTGTCCTTTTAAAAAGGTACTGTAGAAATTTCTAAAATTTTTAACTCGTTTTATTGGTTTATCCTGTATTTATATATATGTCGTGGATAACGACTTTGAGCCCCGTGAGCTCACCTACTAGTTAAAGCGACGCTGATATAGCCTCTCAAGGCTATCAGCTTAGGTAGAAAAAAAACAAACAATAACCGTGCCATGTGGAACGGGCGAAACAAACGTACATACACATATTAAGGTATATACATATTGTGAAGTCATACAAAAAAAAAGCTTCAAGTAAAAACCAATGAGGGAAAACCGCGAGTGTGTAAATACACGTCTCGAAAACAAAGGCGGTGAGATCAAAGGGACGTGCGCTACAGTCGCGAGACGCCAGCCCTGTGACGGAAAACCTCTCTGCGTTTTTTTCTGAAAGATTATAATTTTTTTTCCTAAGCCGGTGGCTTAAATTCAGTACGTAATTACACGTCTCCAGTCACTTATTAGGTCGTTTTTCTTCAACTTTTGTACGAGCAATTAAAAAAATAGCCATTTTATAATAATATTTTTTACTGTGTAACTTTTGGATCGATTGGGGCGATTGAAATTTAAATACAGCCCGTAAATGGCCAGCTTACGAATGTTTTGTAGTAAAACCCTGTAAGTCTTTTACTGGTGGTAGGACCTCTCGTGAGTCCGCACGAGTAGGTACCACCACCACTCTGCCTATTTCTGCCGTGAAGCAGTAATGCGTTTCGGTTTGAAGAGTGGGGCAGCCGTTGTGACTATACTGAGACCTTAGAACTTATATCTCAAGGTGGGTGGCGGTATTTACGTTGTAAATGACTATGGGCTCCGGGAATAGCCTGTTGGCAAAAATATCGCAATAAACTATTCAGTCTTAATGCAACTCAACTCCGCAAACAAAACTGTTCATCACGCAAATGTTTACCCGATGTGGGAACCGATTCCACGACCTTTGGCCCAGCAGTCGGAGTGTCATCAATTACTGCCACACTGAGTCACTCAGTAGAAAAGATGCCGAAGACAGCCAGCACTTCGAGACACTTATATTTCTCCCATCGACCTAACCGTTACTTATCTAGTCAGCCTCGCCACACAACTAGTCACTGTAGTCCGGTCAACCCATTAAAACAAACAAACACAATAGTGCCCTACAAATTTCCGTCTCGCAGTTAACACGTTAAAACGTTTCCGCCTGCTTCCGGTCATTTAACGGTCCGCCCTCTTATAACAAAAGCGGCAGACGAATAGGGCTTACAGTCAATACCAAATTTGTAACTAACTACAATGATCGTTAGTCATCCCACAGACACAGCCCACTGAGTTTCTCGCCGGATCTTCTCAGTGGGTCGCGTTTCCGATCCGGTGGTAGATTCTGGTAGGGCACTGCTCTTGCTAGGGCCAGTGTTAGCATCACTCCGGTTTGAGCCCCGTGAGCTCACCTACATGTTAGGGCGAAGCTGAAATAGCCTTTCAAGGCTATCAGCATAGGTAGGAAAAAAGTTAGTTTTGGTCACAATTTTATTGATCGGCCAATAAGACAAGAACTAACTTTTTTCTTCGGGCCGGGGGCTGAACCTCCTACAAGGTCCCCGCGACTAGGGGGCACGCGGAATTTGTGGGACTGGTCCGCGACTGCGAAACAGCGGGCCCAAGGATGTTTTTAGGACCCACTAAACGACTCCCCTGAAGTCAAGAACTAACTGAGGTTCCTTTTTTTTTTTTTTGTGCCGGTAGCCGATTCTCCTACGAGGTCCCCACGCCTAGGGGGCGCTCGGGGTATTTGGGACTTGACGATCGATTTGCAGATGTTGGAAGCAGACCGCGGACCCAAAGAGTCTCAGAGCCATACCAGTGCGGCGACTCCCTTAAAGTAGTAACACAACTTCGAAAACATGACTTGAGTGACAACCCTGAGACGTAAGTTTGAAGTGCATGGCTACAGCTGTTATTGCAGCCTCTAAAGCGTCTAACGACACGACAAAAACACCATAAAAATTACATTTAAAGATACAATTAATCGGTTTAGTTTTTCTTAAAATACAAAAACTATAGGCCGATCATGGTTGCGTGCACTTAATTCTGATTTTATTATTAGCGAATATTCAATTTAAATTAAACTGTTTAAGAGTCAACCCTAAAAGACAAACGTTAAACCGTACAGATCCATTATGATAAAGTCCATTAAATATTTCAAGAACATAAATCAACGGAACAAAATTCAATTAGTTTTAATTAGGGCTGCCTATATTGTAATATTTATTTTTTTAAAGTTTTTTTTTATTATAGATGAACAGCAATAAGACCATTATTACTCCTATTACGAGTACCATGATTGACTCGGTGGTGCAGCAGTTAACACCTGACTGTTGCCGCGAGGGTCGTGGGTTCGTTTTGTTTTTTTTTTTATTGGTTATACGGGTGGACGAGCTCAAAGCCTACCTGGTATTAAGTGGTTACTGGAGTCCATAGACATCTACAACGTAAATGCGCCACCCACCTTGCGATATGAGTTCTAAGGTCTTAGTATCACAAGTATACTGGTGGTAGGACCTCTTGTGAGTCCGCGGGGGTGGGTACCACCGCCCTGCCTATTGCCGCGATGCAGTAATGCGTTTCGGTTTGAAGGGCGGGGCTGCCGTTGTAACTATACTGAGACCTTAGAACTTATCTCAAGGTGAAAAAAATAAAACGGTCTTGTGTATCCATTGATTATTATTTATCCATTTACAGGATAAGAGCTTACAGCCCGTCTGACGCTACCTCGGATGAGCTGTTACAGGTTTCGATAAACTCCGTAAACGCAGCTAGTACGATATACATATTATAAAAAAAGAAACAAAATTAATTACGTAAAATTTCTAAACAAAGCCCAAAATTCCAACATTAGCGCCATTGTTAAACGCTTCCGTTAATAACACGAGCATGTGAAACTTTGATTACAAGCCGAATAAGTTTTAATTACGTTTTGATTACAGATCGAGTTACTTAGCGAGTTCCACGAAGTTAACTTCCAAGTTAACTAATCTCGATACGTTAAATAAATAACGATAGTGCTGAAGATAACGGATTACCGTACAAAGTTATTAACATTAATAATATTTGATAACAAATTATCTAACTGGTTATTAGAGAGTATTGTTAGTGTTACGCGCTGGGGTTCGGGATAAATAAATGTTCCATCAAAGTACAACTTACATTCCCGATCCTGCGGACAGAATGGAAAGCAGTCGACGTCGCCCAAAACACGTCATCTCGGATCCTCCCGATCCACTAACGGTGCTTTTAGGTACTTCAAGTACCGGTCACCGTTCTCGTCGAACCCGTCGCTTGCGACGAAGGGCTCGACGAGTAAATTAACTCTCAGACACAGCACACTGAGTTTCTCGCCGGATCTTCTCAGTGGGTCGCGTTTCCGATCCGGTGGTAGATTCTGCGAAGCACGGCTCTTGCTAGGGTTCGTGTTAGCAACGTCATCAGGTTTGAGCCCCGTGAGCTCACCTACTAGCCACGGTTACGCTGAAATAGACTCTCAAGGCTATCAGCTCAGGTAAAAAAAAAAAAAAAGTACAACTTAAAACTCTATTTATCACAAACACTTTAAAATTCTCAATTCGCTTCTTCCGCTTCGCTTCGGGTGATCCGTTCGCTGTTTCGCTTCGTGTAGTTCCGATTACTGACTGACTGCGTGCCATATTTACAACGCTTTTATAGCCGATACCTCATCCCTAGAATTATCGAGAATATTCCACACATCTCTAGTAATCGTTTCCGTTATTTGTCAAAAGATGGCGTTGTAATTCCCTAGCATTCTGGGTGCTACAAGATCCTTCTATATTCGTTCGACTATTCAGCGATAGATGGCGTTACTCTTTACCGGCGTAACATTAGGTGTTCGAACTTTTTGGGGCCTCAAAATACTTTTCCAAGTGAACAAGCTGCTTAAATTCGCTCAACTAACTGTCAAGTGTACACTGCAGTTGGGAGCATACTTCGTGTTACGTGCCATCGTAATTTAGCAAGTATTTTGCCGAATTTATATCTCCAAGGAATAGTTTAAAAAACCTCTCCGTCTTTTACATTTTTTACTAGACCGTCTCTCGCCACCGCGGAGCAATGTTTGTTCGTGCTACCTGATACTCGTTACATACAATGCGTTTGCAGAGACATTTTTTGCCAAGTACCCTCTGGTCTGGAATGAACTCCCCTCCACGGTGTCTCCCGAGCGTTATGACATGTCCTTCCTCAAATGAGCTTTGCAGAGAGTACTGAGCTATAGACAGGGACTTAATGTGCCCCTCACATTGCGGAGGTCCATGAGTGACAGTAAGCACTCACGATTCGATGCGCCGTATGTTCGAATGCCTACAAAGGTTCTATATTATAGGTTATAGAAGTCGTCGTGGCCCACAGAATAAGACGTCCGGTGTATTCGTGTTGAGCGATGCACCGGTGTTCGAGTCCCAGGCGGGAACCCATTTTTCTAATGAAATACGTACTCGAGGAGGACGAGGAGGTTCTCAATTCGACTGCATGTTTTTTTTTTACGTTTGTTACCTCATAACTTTTGACTGGGTGAATCGATTTTGATGATTCTTTTTTTATTAGAAAGCAAACGCTTCCCGTGTGGTCCCATTTCAATTTAGTCCAGTTCTGATAATGGTATACACGAGAAAACCATATAAGTCTTAAATTTGCATTAAGTACGTGCGACAAATAGATGAATAGCTCAATAACTCTCGGCAACCGATTTCGATGATTATTGTTTTTAGTTTATATATATTTTTGTTTTGGAATATCAGTTTTTTTTTAAGTCGTTTTTTGTTAAAGCATGTCTATTTACAATTATATGAAACAAGTTAATTAGCTTCGACGCAAAACTCCAATCCCAATGGCCACAAAAACCACAATTTACAGCAGTTCCAGTTCCTGTAATGAAAAACCACATTATACGATGTTCGTTAAGCTGAATGCTAATTAATTTAATTAAGTACGTATTGAATAGCTTGAGAACGATCAATTAATTAATGTTTTTTTTTTTGTTATGCGATAAAAGTATGCGCATTAATAGGCTCGCGTTGGGCGTAGGAAAACCAACTTTATGAAAACAAAAAAAAACAAATGAGAGAGCATACTTTAAAATTGTTCACTTTTATCGCGTTTCAACGACACACATTTTTTTTTATTATTCAGAACGAATTTCGTCAGATTAAAATTAATTTTCCGACTGATTTGAAAATTCCCAAGTTCCAGACCCTCCGTCATACAAGGGAAAATCAAGTAATGACATGTGTCAAAACAACGCTACCCGCCACAATTTCGAGGCCTCAACAGCTTTGGTCCTGCTCTATAAATAGTAAGCAGCAGAACAGAATGTCTCATACCAAATGAAGATATTAACTTCTTTTTTTTCCTACCTACGCTGATAGCCTTGAGAGGCTATATTAGCTTCTCCTTGACGTGTAGCTGAGCTCACTCAATCCGGGTGTGTTGCTAACACTGGCCCTAGTAAGAGCCGTGCTTCGCAGAGTCTACCACCGGATCAGAAACGCGACCCACTGAGAAGATCCGGCGATAAACTCAGTGGACTGTGTCTATGCATTAGTTCACTCGTCGAGCCCTTCGTCGCAAGCGATAGGTTCGACGAGGACGGTGACCGGTGCTTGTGATACCTAAAAGCACCGTTAATGGATCGCGAGGATCCGCAATGACGTGTTAAGGGCGACGTCGACTGTTTACCATTCGGCCCACTGAGAAGATCCGGCGAGAAGCTCAGTGGGCAATGATTTGTTTCGATATAAATTTACTTATTGTTATTTCTTAAGCGTCATTGTTGCTCACCGTATCGCGGCTCTTCGACCGGAACAACGCTAAAAGCCGAATTTTAGTCCGTGACGAGAGGCAAGGAGGCTAGAGAATTTAAAAAGCTTCCACTTTCCCGTTAGCATATGGACGTTATATAAAAACAAATGTATTTAGTTTAAAAATATTCAAATGTAATATATTATTAGTAGTGGTAGGATGTCTTGTGAGTCCGCACGGTTAGGAACCACCACCCTGCCTATTTTAGCCGTGAAGCAGTAATGGGCTGTGAAGGGGGGGCAGTTGTTGTATGTACTGAGACCTTGGAACTTATATCTCAAGGTGGGTGGCGCATTTACGTTGTAGATGTCTATGGGCTCCAGTAACCACTTAACACCAAGTGGGCTGTGAGCTCGTCCACCGCAAAAAAATATATTCGAGTGTCAATTATATTTATTTAATCCTGTTCTTATCCGTGCGAAAACGAATTGATAAAGCAACCCACGACACAGAAACATTACGTATTCGTCCACAAGAGATCGGATTTGTGATCCGAAATCCATACATCAGTCCGGCATAGGCAAAGCTCACGTTAGCCCAAAGGCTAGCCGCCGGTGTGGTTTCCGCTTTGTGGCAACAGTAATAAAAAATATAACGTCCATGGCACACAAAGAGAATTTAAACGTCGCTATTAGTAGCTTCCGTGTTGCTCTCGACTGAGGAGCCAATTTAACATTGCAAACACGTAAGGCAGCTTTTAAGCTTACTTCTGTTAGAATACCGTGGGCTGAAGACGCAAGACGCGTCTGATAATTAGTCGTCTGAAAAATACTAAGCTCTGTGATAAAATTATTAACAGATGGGTTATGACTTGACAAGTAAATGACCTTTGAAGATGTGTGAATTTTTTTTTAGATTTATATTCTGATTCTTTATTCTGAGGACGTCGAAGCCGTCGTGGCCTAAAGGATAAGACGTCCGTCCGGTGCATTCGTATCTAACGATGCACCGGTGTTCGAATCCCGCAGACGGGTACCAATTTTTCTAATGAAATACGTACTTGACAAATGTTCACGATTGACTTTCACGGTGAAGGAATAACATCGTATAATAAAAATCAAACCCGCAAAATTATAATTTGCGTAATTACTGCTTGTAGGACCTCTTGTGAGTCCGCACCACCATCCCGCCTATTTCTGCCGTGAAGCAGTAATGCGTTTCGGCTTGAAGGGTGGGGCAGCCGTTATAACTTGAGACCTTAGATTTTATATCTCAACGTGGGTGGCGCATTTACGTTAAAGATGTCTATGGGCTCCAGTAACCTGTAAGCCCGTCCACCCATATAAGCAATAAAAAAAAATGTAAATTGAGACTTCAGTCGATGAGCAATGTAATTCGCGATGTGATTGTCAGTCTATGGACCCCGGTGACCGCTTCACACCACATGGTCGTGAGCTCGATTCTCAATAAGCAATCGTAACTGAAATACGAGTTATAAACGTAAACACGCTGAACAAAGCTGAGGTCTCGGACGATGCGGTTCGGAACCGGCCCGGTCCGGCCCGATCGCCGGAGCTAAACCGAAACTCGGCCGACCTTATTTATGGAGTTTGCGGTTCTTGACTAACGAAAACGGTTTTACCCGGTTAAAATTATTTTCACAGTCATTAAGTTTTTAATGAATTTAGCCTTAAGAGCTTTCGCGCGAGGTAAAAATGCAATAAATAAACGTACATAATATGTCGACCGTTGTATTAAATTATATAAAATATATATAATTATATAAATTATATATACAAATTCAATGTCTTTTTTTTCCTACCTATTATTCTAGTAACCTCGAGGGGTTAATCTAGCTTCGCCGCACTAGTAGGTGAGCTCACGGGGCTCAAACCTGTCGACTTTGCAGACACATCCCACTGAGTTTCTCGCCGGATCTTCTCAGTGGGTCGCGTTTCCGATCCGGTGGTAGATTCTGCGAAGCACGGCTCTTGCTACGGTTCGTGTTAGCAACGTCGTCAGGTTTGAGCCCCGTGAGCTCACCTACTAGTTAAGGTTACGCTGAAATAGCCTCTCAAGGCTCTCAGCTAGGTCATTCATTCATACTTTCTTATTACCCTCTGCTGGGGTATAGGGCTCGAATCAAATTTTTCCATTTACATCAGTCTTGGGCAGTCTGTTCTAGCTCCTCCCACGTCATGCCCAAGACCCCTAACTCCTGCTCCACCGAGCGACGCCAAGTTGTTCTGGGGTGGTCTATCTTTCTTTTGCCAGACACTTTCCAGGTTAGTGCTCTCTTTGATAGGTGGGTATCGGGCTTTCTCAAAGTGTGACCAATCCAATGCCACTTCCGCGTAAGGATCTCCTTCTCCATTGGTGTCTGCTCAGCTAGGTAGGAAAAAAATCGCCTTTTTAAATTTTACGTACGTGTGTGTATTCGATGCTAGACAATAACGGCCAAACGAAAACACTTCCAAGAAGAATAACGCAACATCTGCAATATACACGAGGGAGGGGCCGAAATTTTTAATTTTCCGAATCACACGTCTCGACTCACAAGCGTTACGTACAGAGCGCTGGGGTGTTCTGGTTATTTTTTTAATGAAAAATGCACACGTCTAACTCTTTGTTTTCGAATCGGTCGCACGTACAACGGGGTGTGTTTTGAATTTTAAAATGCATTTCAAGAAATGCATCTCTAGAATAGAATCATTGTTTTTCTATTTTTGTTCTTGACTTTTATTACTAGTGGTAGGACCTCTTGTGAGTATTACTGGTGGTTAGATGTCTCGTGAGTCCGCACGGGTAGATACCACCACCCTGCCTATTTTTGCCGTGAAGCAGTAGTGCGTTTCGGTTTGAAGGGGTGGGGTAGCCGTTTTTTTATTATTGCTTAGTTGGGTGGAAGAGCTCACAGCCCACCTGGTGTCAAGTGGTTAGTAGAGCCCATAGACATTTACAACGTAAATACCACCACATACCTTGAGATATAAGTTCTAAGGTCTCAGTATAATTACAACGGCTGCGCCACCCTTCAAACCGAAACGCATTACTGCTTCGCGGCAGAAATAAGCAGGGTGGTGGTACATAGCTGTGCGGACTCACAAGAGGTCCTACCATTAACTATAACCTACCACTAACAATAACTATACTGCGACCTTAGAACTCACATCTCAAGGTGGTTGGCGGTATTTACGTTGTAGATGTCTATGGGCTCCAGTAACCACTTAACACCAGGTGGGCCGTGAGCTCGTCCACCCATTCAAGCAATAAAAAAAAATTAAAATGTTATTTGTAAAAATAAAATGTTCTTAAAACACTGATTCACCAATCTATTGATAGACAAAAATCCTTAGGTTACAAACTAAAGATACAATAAATTTCATAAAAACAAAATATCGTTATCACCACGATTGCGATTAACGTTGCTATCTGTATCGAGCCGCCTTCATACAAACAATGACAATAGACTAGCATCGCATCGCGTATTTGTCTATAACAAAAAAGTATTACTTGAAACATTCGTTTATCATTATATTAAACCCAAAATAATCATTATTTTTATATGATTCCTTAATGTACCTCAGAAGACAGTTTAAGACCAAAAATAACGCCTGCCGAACAAAAACGTTAATTATTCAATAGTTGATGATAAAGATATTCAATAGTCAATTAGTGTTCGCCAAATTGACAAGACATGTAGAAAATTGAACAATTGACACATACACTTTAGGGTCCTAAGGGATTACTTTTTAGGTTTTCGCTGTGGGAAGCGGCCACAAAACAATTAACATAGGTACGTACGTACGTGCCTTTGACTGAAATTAATATGGCACTAATCAAATTTAATAACCACGTTTTTTTCCTACCTATGCTTTGTGTGATAGCTTTGAGAGGTTATTCATTATTATAACATGAGCTCACGGGGCTCAAACCGAAAGTGTTGCTGACACTGACCCTAGCAAGAGCAGTGCTTCGCAGAATCTACCACCGGATCGGAAACGCGACCCAATGAGAAGATCCGGCGAGAAACTCAGTGGGCCGTGTCTATCTGTGGGTTAATTCGCTCGCCGAGCCCTTCGTCGCGAGTGACGGGTTCGACGAGGACGGTGACCGGTGCTTGAGGTACCTAAAAGCACCGTTAATTGATCGGAAGGATCCGTAATGACGCGCAATAACTACGATTGTAGCTCAAATACAGGAATTACAAATATTGAGCTGTAGTCACATTTGAGTACTTTTATAGGAAGCTTTGATTGGCTTCATTGTGAGCATTGTAACGCCAATACTGAACATAAATTTTCAACTACTATTTAAAAGTATCGTATCGTTTTGAAACGTAAAATGTAAATTCAATAATTTTTTATACTTAAATTGGCCACTAGTGAACCCATCGTTAAATCGTGCTAAAAAAAAATCCCTACCTATATATACTCTGGTAGCCTAAGAGGCTATTCCAGTTAACCGAGCTATTTATATTTGACCTATCGAATACAATCTATTGTTAATATTCTAAACTGCAATAGGTAATTTATTCGACACATATGTACATACGGTTAATCCGAAATACGTACTTAACAAATATTCACGATTGACTTCCACGGTGAAGGAATAACATCGTGTATAAAAAATCAAACCCGCAAAATTATAATTTGCGCAATTACTGGTGGTAGGACCTCTTGTGAGTCCGCACGGGTAGGTACCACCGCCCTGCTTATTTCTGCCGTGAAGCAGTAATGCGTTTCGGTTTGAAGGGTGAGGCAGCCGTTGTAACTATACTGAGATCTTAGAACTTATATCTGCAGGTGGGTGGCGCATTTACGTTGTAGATGTCTATGGGCCCCAATAACCACTTAACACCAGGTGGACTGTGAACTCGTTCACCCATCAAAGCAATACAAAAAAAAAACACTTAGTGATACAGACAAACAAATGGCACAAATAAGCTGTGACATATTTACGTTTCCAAGGGAAATCAAAGACACTTTCTAATCACTTACTTGTACAGACAAACACTAGGAACGATAATGGATCGTAATATACTATAACATTACGTAGAACCGTACGCTATTTTGTTTAAATAAATGATAAGTGAATATCAGTGCGATACGGACAGCCGACGACATCGACCGCGTAAATCAAAAGTGAACTCATTGAAGTAGCTCAGAAGAAAAACGACAGTTTTTTTGTGTGAAATGAAACGTGTTATGAAAAGTGAAAACAAACACAAAACAAAAAAAAACAAATATGTAAGCTTCGATGAAATATAAGAAAGAATCTAAGTTAAATAGTGGCAACAAAGTGAAGTGATTTTTGTGCTTGGATTTAGATATTGTTATCATTGGACCACTATAGGCTAATATTGGACATAAATGCAGCAGATAAATAAACCTCTTGCCATATTTTGCAAGTAGTCGCCGCATTTGGATTCCCGGACAACGATTTTGCCTTGGATGATAATATATTTATTACTTCCAAACTCATTAGCGAGCTACGGAGTTGGGCTCCGCGGTTTATACCGTGTTGAATTAGGGCGTTTAAACAATCAAACTCTCCAGGCGTGTAATGTTTTATGCATTATATAGTACAAATACAGTTGTTTCATAACAATTGGACAGTAAAAAAATTATTAAAATGTTAGATAAAGTAGACTTCACAGATAAAGTGGCCATCATAACCGGCGCTAGCTCTGGTATAGGAGCCGAAACCGCAATAGCATTTGCGACATATGGGGCTAAGCTAACATTAGTCGGAAGAAACGAAACAAGACTTTTACAAACAGCACAATTGTGCGTTGCGAGAAACCGTTTAGTCCCTCTATGGCTATCTCTAGACCTAACTGAAAATGGAAACTGCGAAAGGGTTATCGATAAAACTATCGAAATGTATGGTAAAATCGATATACTGGTCAACGGTGCCGGAAAAATTATACTATCCTCGCTCCACGACAGTTCAATGAACGCGTTCGACGAAATCATGAACATAAATTTTCGAGTACCCTACCATTTATCATTGTTGGCTTTACCGCACCTGATCCAAACAAAAGGGAACATAGTGAACATAGGTTCGTCAATGTGCAAAAGATTCAAGCCTGGATTATTACCGTACATCATATCGAAATCAGCATTGGAAACGTTGACCAAACACGCTGCACCGGAACTCGTGCCCGATGGAGTGAGAATCAACACGATCAGTCCAGGGTCAACAAGGACGAATAAACTGGCCAATTCCAATTCGGAGAACAAATTGAGGCAGAAGATTAACGAAGTTTGGGGACAAGAGATGCCAAATGGTCAAATATTGGAGCCAAACGAGGTTGCCAAATTGATTTGTTTGGCTGCTAGCGATGTTTTTCCTAATTTAAACGGTTCTGATTTAATGTTGGACGGTGGGGCATGCAATTCTTAATTTTTCCTCAAATAATATCTTCTGCAACATCGTTGACTACTGTGCAAGTTACGAAACAATTTCATGGCTATAACCACAATTTTCATTCTAGATTTTATAATATTTATATTAAAAAGACATTTAAAAAAAAATCTGGATTTTTTTTTTCGTACAACTATGTGTTATTTCATACAGTACTAAGCAAATTTATGAGTTAATAATACGAACAATGTTTGAAAAGTTGATAGATTAAATAAAAGTACTAAAACTATTTTTAAATTACGTCTAGTTTTCATTATCCGATTAAAGTTAAATGAACTCTAAGTGCTTGATATGTAATCATAT
The DNA here is from genome assembly GCF_003987935.1 of Bombyx mandarina. The sequence continues at coordinate 2,751,040 of NW_021011479.1, forward strand.
GGAGTTCTGAGACTATACAGATTCCATTCAAGTGCTCTGCCACTTTAAATCGATTGTTCTCGAACAACTTCAACGATTAAGGTAATAAAATCGGACTCACAAAATTGAATAGCCTTACAGACAGGCCTGTTGTTATGGCGGAGGTGTATGGAGACAGACTCGAAAATCAGACCTCGACCTCGTGTTTAAAGGTGAGCAGTATAAAGATAGCTACTTCACATTACTCACCCGTCTAAACCTAACCTAAAGCAATCCCTCCGATTCAACTCAATGGCGTAAGTCGCTCACCGATTTTGTTTATATTCTCCTTTTCTACCTACCGAGTGATGACTTGTAGGTTTCGACTGACAATTAGTAGGTACTCACCTGAAACAAAGAGATAAGAATATTAGCGGAAAGTCAAAGATCTGCATTAATTTAGCTAAAGCGCATAACGGCTCGTAACCTTCTTCGTAAGAAAGTAAAATATTGGTTTAACTTTGAAAAAGTTTTCATTTAAAAAATAAAGTGTGTGTGTAATCAAGTCACACACGGTAGAAGTGAAACTTATAAATAAGATATAGATATATAGATATACTGACTATCCCACTACACAGGAGCATACATATGGACAATGTTTAGTAGACGATAGTAGGGATGCTACGAAGAGTCGCACAAAGAGGAGACCGAGAGCGTCTAATGTGTTCTATCTCATTCTCTCGCCGGCTGAACCCTATACATTTATTTTTTTGTGTCTCTATAGTCTTAGTTTTTCGTTTCATCGAGTTTGAAATCACAAGGTTTCTAAAGAAGTTTTACTTCAAAAAAATCGCCAAATCTTTACAGAGAATAACGTAAAATATATTTCTCAATATGAGGGCAAGGTTTGTAATTAAACCGGAATCATCACAAAATTAACACCTTCGAATTTCTCAGCAAAAACGTATTAATCAAAACGTGGATAGCAACAAAAAGGACGCGTAAAAAAACAACAACAACAACATACTTGGCAACCATACATACACACACAGTCCACACTGAACTCGGAGCATGGTGACAAAACTATGTACAACGCATTAGTTCGAATGAGAACAATAAGAGACCGCTACGGTGACCAAGCTTGTCACGGTGACGGGACTGTTTCGTTGAATAATTCGAAAGCTTTAGGTAGCTGTGGTGTTAGCATAAAACGTAGCGATGGCGATTTTATACTTACTCTAAGCGAGTTTTAGGAATTAATCAAGCGAATGCTAATGATCATTATCACAAATCAACACAGCGAAAACTGCCAAGAAAAATGTTGTCTGTAAAGTTACTTTACGGTCGGATAGTTTTGAATTCTATCGAGAAACTTGTTGTTCAGGGTAGGATCAATCAATGGTAAGAGATCTCGTGGACGAATCCCCATGCGCTGGACTGATCAGGTGAAAACCTTACTGAAACCCAACTTAACGAGTGCGTGTGCCGGGCCTCGTTCGCAAACTATGGAAAACATCTGCCAAGGCTTGCTTAATAAGCAAGAATTCCGCATGACCACGTCTGCTCTGCCAAGAGCAACCGACTATGATGAGTTTTGATAACGTCAGTAGCAGAACTATTCGAACTGCTAGCTCTGACATCACGCGAGAAGGGAGATAAATGTGTCACAAGCTTGGATCCATCGTACCTCTCTATCGCTAGTTCCGCACTCTCGTTAGCACGCTCAGAGTCAGGCGGAACGTGACACTTTTTCGTGCATGCAGTCGGTGTTCATCGATCGATCAAAATAGCCCGACCCCGACAAACGAAAGTCAAACCAGATAACCGCTCAACAAACGCGATCGAAACCGCTACAATCTTCCAACTTGGAAGACCACCCCGATCAAAAGACGAAGCATTCCGGTCCAGTTAGTTTGGCAGAGTTAAAATATCGCCCGTAAATAACAACGAGTCGTATTGACTGAACACAAAACGGAAGGGCTCTTATTGTGTGAGGCGGAAAGATTCATTTTCACGCGTCAACTTATTTTAGGCTATCTCCCACTCCCATTGTCCCCGGCTGAATGTAGTTTTTGCGCGACTAATTGTTTCGAGCGTTAATAGAACGTGTAACCAACAAATGAAGCGACAGGATGCAGAACGAATCGATTTAGTGCTGAAGTAATTGATAGTTTTAAGTAACGAGAGTTTAAATTTATGTTACGACATTTAAACGGACGCGTATTAAGAGTCGGTCGCTAAATACACACACGACTAGATATAAATTGGCTTAGTTCTAAGTTGTGCTATAAAATTAAAAGTATATATATATTGGTGCCATTGTTGTGAAGAACAAACAAACATATCGTAAAATCGCTTCGTTTTTTTTTCCTATTGTATTAGACAGACATAGAGGAAGATCACAGCTTTATTTATTTTTCTACATATTGTTACGCCGGTAAGAGTATCTATCGCCGAATATTCGAACGAATATCGAAGGATCTAGTAGCATCTAGAACGCTTAAGAAGTACAACGCCATCTATTGTCAGATAACGGAAACACAATACTCGAAATGTATGGAATTTTCTCGATAATTCCAAGGATGTGCTATCGGCTATAAAAACGTTGCAGGGATCGCATGCAGTCAGTTGATAATCGGAACTACTCGTAGCGAAACAGCGAACGGATCACCTGAAGCGAAGCGGAAGAAGCGAATTGAGAATTTTAAAGTGTTTGTGAAATGTTTTAAGTGTTCTAAGTGCATAAACTGTATCTTTGATGGAACATTTATTTATCCCAGACCCCAGCGCGTAGCACTATTTTCGCTGGTAGCCTAGGAGGCTATTCCAGCCACGTCAGGACTCACAGCTCAACATCACAATACAGAAAACCAATCTTACGACACGCGGTAAGGTTTAAATAATATTTTACGGTAAAAATAGTGTTACGCGTTTTAAATTCGCGTTATATTTAAGCGACACGGTAAAACCTACCACTACTGCATCACATTCAACTCTAGATTTAAACAAGGGAACAGATAAACAAAACAAAATAAGGCATATCAATTTTTAAAATACAACAACAACAAAACAAAAAAACACAATTATTTATTTATGTACAACGGTGAAGGCTATGTTACAACATCATCTGTCTTTTTCTTTCAACATAATGCCGTGTGAAACTTCCTATGTTACACAACATTTAATCAGGCCATATGAATGAGTGCTTATTACACCGATATTACCCACGCAAAATCGTAATCAGCTTCCATCGCGACATCAAAGAAGGTTCTAGAAACAATGCAATGTTGCAACGTTTATGAAAATTAAACTAAATGTCCGTCACAAATCACATGCACTCGACGAGTTCGCGCCGTTAAATTAATTAAACAAAATGGCCGACGGATAATTTATCGTGACGTTTGCGACTATAAAGTTGGGAGTGAGTTGTGACGTGTACATATACAGGATGTTCGAAAATCTAGATTCGTCTTAGTCTAGAAATATCCACACCGGTATTATTTATGCCGCTTACAACATAACAAGAGCACTAAATCTCACCGGATAATTTTCTCTTAACTTTAAATCCTGCTCGTAACGTAAGGTATTCATAAAACAAAGTTATTAGTTCTTGACTCGTACTGCCACTCTGTATGACTGCCCTTATTTCCATAAAACTAATAAATAGGAACTCAAATTTGAAGATACCATCGCAGAGCCAGTTTCTTGTGCTAGGGCCAGTGTTAGCAACACTCCCGGTTTGAGCCCCGTTAGCTCACCTACACGTCAAGGAGAAGCTGAAATAGCCGCTCAAGCCTATCACCATAATTAGGAAAAGAAAAAAAAAATTGACTATTATTAATACCATAACCACACGAAAACCATCCTTCGCGAACACTCCACAAGGTACAATACACTTATATGAGTCGACTATTATCAAAGCCGGCAATGTGACTTTTGGACAATTATTGGTAAATCAGAAAAACGAATTATTGACTTTGTATTCCATTGGTAGTCACAAAACTCTTCTGAACGACATCTTAGATAAATAACAGGTTAAGTATTAACCTTTATTTAATGCAGGTTTTGAACCGTATTCTTTGAAGGAGACGATTATATTCAAATCAATCTGTATTGACATATCAATAACATTTTTTTGTCCAAATGCACAGATTGCCACCTTTGATAATAGACGACTCATATGTACTAAGAAAAGAAAACGAAAAAATAGTGCGAATAATTATAATAAGTCTGAACGCCTGTCCAACAATAGTTTGCCAAGCCAAAATATCAATTCGCACATAGTAAAATGAACGATGAAAGGTTATCTTATAGCGCACACTGTACTTAAATAATTTTATTGACTGTTTTTATCGAGATGACGACATTAATAGTTGAAAGTGACATTTAGCTTTTCTATAGCTCAGCTCAATTCATTTAGCTGCTGTCATCAACATACATTCAGAGTAATACATACAACAAAATGTAAGTAGAATATGCGAGGTTCAAAAGTTGAGTACCACTGTCCTGCCCATTTCTTCCACGAAGCAGTCATTCTTTTCGGTTCGAAGCAGAGCACAGCCGTTATATTCGGCCTCATGACTCACATAAACGGGTTCCGTTGTGAGTCCCACGTCCAGCGAATTTTTGTTACAACTTCACACGTACAGGAGGGTTCCGGTAATGGATTCAATTTAGGTTATTGTAAAGTTGGCGAACAGAATCGTCAAAATTTCACATTTCGTGAAAAAACATATTTTTCTGCGACAAAACATTTTATATTTAACTAGCTGACCCGGCAGACTTCGTAGTGCCTCAATCGATAAATAAAAGACCTAAACTTTTGTATGAAATAAACTTAAAACAAACAAAAGGAATCCGTCCGACGGGGGACACATCACAGGAAAAACAAAATTGTTATTTTTATTTAATTCCGAGAATTTTTATATTTATTTACCTTTTAAACCTTCTCTAGACTTCCACAAATAATTCAAGTTTGGTTCAGCCGTTCTCGAGTTTTAGCGAGACTAACGAACAGCAATTCATTTTTATATATATAGATAAAGATAATATCGGTAAGCAGCTGCTTGGCTCTGCCCCTGGCATTGCTGAAGTCCATGGGCGACGGTAAGCACTCACCATCAGGTGGGCCGTGTGCTCGTCTGGCTACAAGGGCGATAAAAAAAATAAAAAAATCCTATCCAAAATTGTTCGTGAAACCAACTTTCCTTGGAAGAGATGTATTTTTAAAACTATAAAGATCAACTTGAAAACAATTCTGTTTCATTTTGTATATATAACAAAAACAAATATTGAGAAATCTAAAATCATACTTGTTCCGTAAGTTGAAAATGCGCGGGTAGAGACAGAAAATTTCCGGCCCACAAACGTTACTCTCGCGTCGGCGATCGAACCGATCGAACGTGTTTCAGGAAATTAAATTTATTTCGAAACGACGATAATAGATCGCTCCGATAAGGACTTTTAATGTGTTCGATTTTAAATCGTAAGGTTGTAGGTTCATTTTTCTTTTATGGTCGTATAAAGGAGGTGACCTCATGTCACGGTGTGAAAATTTAGGGCGATTTATACCATTATTATAAATTTTTATTATTGAAGTGAAACTTCTTTAGGCGCATGAGGGTAAAATTTTTAGAGAACGTCACGCAGGTATGTAATGGAGTGACGTCAAACTACTATTGAAATTAAGTACATGTCAAATGTCAGTAGTAGTTGTTGTAGTATTTTTCCAGCTGGAAAGGCAAATGTATCATACCATACAGCCTAATTAATATTTATAATTTTTTTGTGAAAAATGTTAATAGGAATTGAAATGAAATGAAATGAATTTGGAACATTAATTAAATAGTATAAAATTAAATAAGTCAATTCAATTGGCAAATTATTAGTCATTTACAATTTAGAAATCTAAACATAATGTGACTGTCAACACTGAGGTTTGAGATTGACATTTGACAGACTTTTGGCGGGAACATATCTTCCTTTTTCCCTTCCTCAAGTCTCGGAAATCTAAAGTTTTAGATTTATATAAATATAAGCAAGACTCATAAATTAGTTCGCCAAAAAAGTTTCACTTCTGACATGTGTACTTTGTACGCACGCACTTTTTTTTACTACCCACCTCACTTCTGGTCGATAATGTCACATTATTAACAATCCAAACTTTATATATATAAAATATATCTATATATATATATATATATATTTTAAAACATTCCCCCCAATCAGATAGCGCTTACGTTAAAACAAAAGCGTAAATCGTCTCTCACCTACTCGTTTGAAATATCCTTTCATATCCTTAATCCAGTTTTAATTACCCTAACATTTGTACTCCGTACCTAAACTCGGCTGTCTGCCATGATTTGCGACTGTCATTTACGTTGCCCTAATACATTTTTAATTTGTAGGGTAGTTAAAGAGTTTATAGATTTTTTTTTTGGGTGGGTAGTTATAGATAATTAATTTGTTAAGTGAGTTTATTAATTAATATATTCCTTTGAATACTGTTTAAACTATTATTATATATGTATGTATATGTATTTTTGTGTATGTATCCGTAATTAAATATAAATTTTATTGCACCTACCATTATTTACTCTACACTATCTTTGGTTGACTGGTAAGTCCGCCAACGTCAATTTTGCATGAAAGGTAATAATAAATAAATAAATAATTCCGTTCGTTACCAGTGCGGTAATATTTATACTGAGTTATTTTATATACGTGAGCAAGTATGAATTTTCGAACATAACCATTACATGCAGATGAGTTTAGTTTCCGACATTTTCAGATCAGAGCAGCTGAATTTGAAAGTTCCACTAGAAACGCTCCAAAAGACCGACAATAGTATTTCACATGTCAGTAAGACGATAGGGTGTTCGGAGTATTTCGCGACATTATTATGAAAATACAAGACCAAAAATGTTATTATTTCTTTCTTTATTTGAAAATCTAATTTTTAGTGTAAATGTTTATCTATATGTATATATAAAATGAATTGCTGTTCGTTAGTCTCGCTAAAACTCGAGAACGGCTGGACCGATTTGGCTAATTTTGGTCTTGAATTATTTGTGGAAGTGTTTAAAAGGTAGATAAATATGAATATGCTCGGAATGAAATAAAAATAACAATTTTGTTTTTCCTTAGATGTGTCCTACGTCGGACGGATTCCTTTTGTTTGTTTTAAAATTAAATTATACAAAAGTTAAAGTATTTTATTTATCGATTGAGGCACTACGAAGTTTGCCGGGTCAGCTAGTTTTCAATAAAATTCAAATCGTAGAACGAAAAACCGATAAAGCAAAAGGAGAATGCTAAAAGAGGAGGGGTGACGTCAGAGGGGCGGGCGGTCGTAAAACTCATTGCAAATCTCTATACAGCACGATAAGAGGATATGCTGCGTTGATCTCACATTACGTGGGACGAGGGCGAGAAAACAAAATATTCTGTGGCATTTATTTTGTAGTATAAAGTCGCCGCAACGTCACTGTTTAGTCAACTAAAAATAGTTAACTTTAACTGTTTCATTAATGTTACGCATGTCAATTATTGTTTAAGACGGTATTCAAGAGAATTTATGTCTAAGCTACTCCCACTTTCTACTATAAATACGTGTGACTATGGTCGCACAAAGCATTCCGGTTCGAGCAGCCGAACGGAGCGGAGCTCTCTGTTGATATCGCTGTACATTTGAAATGTAATAAACGGAATTCATTGGAAAAGTGCGTCTTAATTACTGTCACTTTGGAAGGCAATGATAATGATGACGTCATCATTTTAAAAACACCATAGAACCGGCTTGCTCCGTCGTATACTATCCAATTTCATGACACTCTGAAGTCGTCGTGGCCTAAAGGAAAAGTCGTCCGGTGCATTCCTATTGAGCGATGCATCGGTGTTCGAATCCCAGGCGGGTACCAATTTTTCTAATGAAATACGTACTCAACAAATGTTCACGATTGACTTCCACGGTGAAGGAATAACATCGTGTAATAAAAATTAAATCCGCAAAATTGTAATTTGCGTTATTACTGGTGGTAGGACCTCTTGTGAGGATTTTAAACTTCTATAATCACAAATTTCGCCAAGACTACACTATAAAAAATATTAACAAAGACAAACAATATTTAATCTATTCTCAGTTTGACAACAGACATCAAGAACAAAAGTTTGACAGTAAATAGTATGCATGCGTGTGTGCGTCAAATACATGGTATGTAGTGTGTGTAATGTTTTCTTTATTGATTTAATGTATCTTTTATGCATTATTTTAAAATAATATTAGCATTGTGCACTTCTTCTCTATATTCTCTATAAGTGTGGAAAATTTCATACTCCTCCGTCCACGCAATTTTCGTAAAAAGGGATACAAAGTTTTTGCTTCATGTATTAATATATAGATCTACGACTTGTGACAGTCGACATAAACACTAAGTAGCAATAAACTAATTAATACCTTAAATTTTTCTTCGCATCAACAAAACAGATTAATCTCGGTACAAAACTAACGTTTGAATAACAAAAAAAACTTTTTAACAAATAATCACAACGTGTACCTCATTAATGGCTACATTTTTTGTTTTAATCCAAAGACAAATTGCTTACACAAAAATGTGTGACAAAACTGTGATTAATCGCGAGTCTGAAAAGAAAAAAATCTAACATCTTTTTTTTAACATTCTAAACAAACCATAATTCCTGGTTTGTGTAATGATATTTAATTTTTTTACTAGTGTGAGTACCTCGGACCAACCAACTATTATACAATCTGATTCTCGTACAAAAGACCGAATATTTATAGTTTTCTTTAACACTTTCACTGGCTATTCAAACATATTACACAGCTTTGATTTTACTATATCATGTCGCTTTCTCGATGTTTTTGGAAAGAAGTTCCTTATGGGACGATTCGGAGGGCTACCCTAACCGAAAAAAGCGTCCGTAACGTAAGATTTTTATTAGTAATGCACACAGTGTACCACTTAACTTTGTAATAACGTACAAAAAATTACATTTTTTTATCATTCATTGACCACGATTTCAGAGCGTTCGTTTGCACAATACACTAACTCTTATGCAAACAACCGTGAATGAAGTGTACCACAATAAGTTCGCACGTTACCGAATGACCGTGGGTTGTTGCGAAACCTCCAGTTTTATTTTCTTTATACCTCGAATAGAACTTAAAATTAATATTTTTATAATAAGGAACTTCGTTCCTATCCGGTGTCCCACGACACCACACATCCGAATATTTATAGTTTTCTTTAACACATTCACTAGCTATTCATATACATATTACACAGCTTTGATTTTACTATATCATGTCGCTTTCTCATAGCGGAAGTAGTTCGTGAAAACATGGTAGATCAGTTAGGTGCATATATGTATTTAGGAATGACTAGTTGTATCCCTCCGCTTCGCTGGGCATTTAAAATTAACATTATTATTTCTCAACCCCACAAAGATTCTCATCATTAACGCCCCCGCAACTGGAGTAGGGAGTCCAACACTCATATAAATATTAGCCTATCCATTAAGTACATGTATTTTCTACATGGATACCAAGTTTCAAGTCAATCGGATGCACGGTTCAGTAGTTATAACGGAACATCCATAAAAACTATTGGAGATTTATTATATATTAGTATAGATAGATATGGAGCATGACTGAGTGAGAGTGATAGGAGATGTTCGGTTAGAAGGTAACAGAGACGACAAATGAATGTTTGACAGACAGATAGTTTTCTTTTGAGCGAGAGGACTTAGGGTAGTTAATTACCCGACGCAATGGCAAACAGACTTATTGTAACTAGGAAGACGGAACACGTATAAAATTTCTTTACTTTTCTATAAGACCAAGAAGACCAGAAGATGGAATAAAAATTAGGTTTTTGTGAAGCGATCGTCCTCTTTACTGGCCCAAATCGAATAGAAGATCCGACATTTATATAACATAAAGTACTATCATTAGTATAGAGTCTGGTAATTCTGCCAATACCGGTACCAAAACCGGATGAGAAAGGGGAGAGTTTGACCCTTCCACCAAAAAACAGTCAACGCCGAATGTCAGGTGGCGCTTAATTAGCAGGACCCAAAATAAGGCTTCAGCGGACTCGAAATACTAAATCCCTTCTAAAGGAACTACCGTGGAAGGACACGGGACACCACCATGTGTATTTTTCCAAGAAAGCCTCATGAGGCCACGACCCTCAGCATTGAGGCTTATTGACGCAAGGATGATCCAAGAACACAGCTTTTCAAATTGTAAAATTGGTTCTAATGTATTTTAAATATACATATTACCTTTAGCTTGGCTACCTTTAGCTTGGTGTTTCTTTATGCATACTCCTCTACTTTCGTAGGCAAAAAACTACTCAAAACATCGAGTCAATCAACAATTTTAAAAACATAATAACATACCGCACGCACACTAACGCAAAAATCATCTCTTCTCTTCTTCACTATTACACTAATTCTAAGTAATAAATTACACAGGCTATTAGCAGACTTGCGTATGTAAATATTCTTAAAAGTTTACTCATTCGAAGCTCCTGACAATCCAAACTAGAACTTTCATTGTTAACATTAAAGTACTAATAGAGAGACCAACTGTAACTAGCTATTGCTTATGGCCACGTGCCAAAACAGCTGACGGGTCCGTCGATTGCGGCGTGTATTCATTAAAAAAGATACCTTATTACTTATCCGATAAAGCCGTATATCGTTCGATGTTCGCACCTCCATTGGATATATTTGATTTTAATAGACCGCCATACTATTGAAGCGATTTTTGAAATTCTAACATTACAAAGATTACAAAGATATTAATTTATGCCGTGAGCTTTTTTTTATATTAGGCGATGTTTTTCGTCCGAGTGTGAATGATGTATTTGTACGTAATATATTAAATGGACATAATGCGAACATTAATCGGTGTTGGTGAGTTGGAACAATGGTAGGGAATTTGGGTTAGTGTGTGTGTTTGTGTGCGTGTTTTTTCTTCGTCGGCTCGTTGTGGTTAATCTGATCGAATGACGATTATTCCAACCCCATTTTTTCCTAATTATTAGCTAGTAACCTAGGGGGCTATTTCAACGATTTTTTGCTTACTTAGGTGGGTGGACGAGCTCATGGCCCACCTGGTGTTAAGTGGTTACCGGAGCCCATAGACATTTTACTGGTGGTAGGACGTATTTTGAGTCCATACGGCACCACCACCCTGCCTATTTCTGCCGTGAATCAGAAATGCGTTTCGGTTTGAAGGGTGGGGCAGCCGTTGTAACTATACTGAAACCTTACAACTCATATCTCGAGGTGGGTGGCGGCATTTACATCGTAGATGTCTATAAGCTCCAGTAACCACTTTTTTTTTTATTTATTTTTTATTTATTTTTTTATTGCTTCGATGGGTGGACGAGCTCACAGCCCACCTGGTGTTAAGTGGTTACTGGAGCCCATAGACATCCACAACGTAAATGCGCCACCCACCTTGAGATACAGGTTCTAAGGTCTCATGTATAGTTACAACGGCTGCCCCACCCTTCAAACCGAAACGCATTACTGCTTCACGGCAGAAATAGCAGGGTGGTGGTACCCACCCGCGCGGACTCACAAGAGGTCCTACCACCAGTAATTACGCAAATTATAATTTTGCGGGTTTCATTTTTATTACACGATGTTATTCCTTCACCGTGGAAGTCAATCGTGAACATTTGTTGAGTACGTATTTCATTAGAAAAATTGGTACCCGCCTGCGGGATTCGAACGCCGGTGCATCGCTCAACACGAATGCACCGGACGTCTTATCCGTTAGGCCACGACGACTTCCACTTAACACCAGGTGGACTGTGAGCTCGTCTACGCATATAAGCAATCTTTTTTTTTATCTACAACGTAAATGCGAAACCTGTCTTGAGATATGAGTTCTATAGTATTAGTAAACGATTCCAGCCCCCAAACTCGACACATAACAACTATGCGTCACTATCGTACGAAGCTATTTAGAATGTACTGAAAAATCTCACTCACAGCAGATCGGGCAGCAGATTACTATGAGTGTCAGTAACGTATATTGATTTCATTCATATTCATTGCTTATAAAGATGAGGACCCGTCCGGGAGTAGCTAGAATAGCCCCCTAGGCTACCAACGAATAGGTGGGGGGGGGAAAAATAGGGGAACAAGTCAACCTAGCTATCAGAAACATCACATGGTTTAAATAAGAACAGAAACTATCTATATTTATATAAAAATGAATTGCTGTTCGTTAGTATCGCTAAAACCTGAGAACGGCCGGACCGATTCGGCTAATTTTGGTCTTGAATTAGTATTTGTAAAAGTCCAGAGAAGGTTTAAAAGGTAGATTTAAATATGAAAATGCTCGGAATTAAATAAAAATAACAATTTTGTTTTTCCTTTGATGTGTCCCCCGTCGGACGGATTCCTTTTGTTTGTTTTAAGTTTATTTTATACAAAAGTTTAGGTCTTTTGTTTATCGATTGAGGCACTACAAAGTCTGCCGGGTCAGCTAGTCTATATATATTATATTTAATAAAAAACTATTTTATTAACAACAAAAACTCAAACATTTTTCTGTCTTTCAAACATCTCTGTATTCACGATAATAATGTGTACAGTTAAAACGATCTGATTGTGTACATAAATAAATGTCGAAACGTCAATCGCGGCTGTCTGTGCGTCGCCGATCGAACATAACCGGAAGTCGAAAATACAAAAGGTTGAATGAACTCTACTGTGTATTTGTTATACAGGATGTTCAATTTTCAAACGAAAATGTTTTTATTTTTTATTTATTAGATTTATTTATATTTCGAAGGCAAACGAGAATCAGTCCACAGTGGATAATCGCAGTAGCTTATGATAATCAGTAACACAAGTACTACCAGTGAAGACATTCTTCAAAGCCCAATGGGGGGGTGATACCATACAAACGCAAGGTAAGAAGCTTATTAAAGCACTATACGTTAGTCGCCATTCCCTACCGGTCATCGTCCTTGTTGAACCCGTCGCTTGCGACGAAGGGCTCGGCGAGTAAAGTAACCCATAGACACAGCCCACTGAGTTTCTCGCCGGATCTTCTCAGTGGGTCGCGTTACCGATCCGGTGGTAGATTCTGCTGAGCACGGCTCTTGCTAGGACTATTGTTAGCAACAACGTCAAGTTTGAGCCCCGCGAGCTCATCTGCTAGCCCGGTGACGCTGATATGGTCTCTCTAGACCATCAGCTTAGGTAGAAAAAAAAAAAACATTCTTTTCGAACAGGTCACATGCGACGAAGAGTTCGACGTGCAACTTAACCCACAGACCCAAGCCATTGAGTTTCTCGCCGGGTTTTCGCAGTGGGTCGCGTTTCCGATCCAGTGGTAAATCCACACAAGCACTAACCCTTGTTAGGGCACCTCCTCTCAAGCTGAGCTACGTAAGCTCGCCCGTCGAGTGAAACCAGAATAGCCCCTCAAGGTTACTGGTAATTAGTTAGAAAAAAAAAACTAAACGTTACTGGTTCTAATATGTGGATAAACGACAATATTTAATAGACAAAGCTAAAACAGTTAACTACATTTTTTGCACTATATTTGTCGACTGATTTTCGTTAAACTTAACTTTAGTGTAGCTATGTAATTAGCTTTTATGAGTAAGTTATTTTATGGTTATCAACCAAAAAAATCGAAAATTGATTTTTTTTTTACGGAAAAAATGTACAAAAAAAAACAAAAATATAAAGAAAGTGCATCTCAATCTTGAGGTGTTGGTGATTATTGAATTGGTTAACATTTCGACCTAATATATCCTAGTATACTATATAAACTAAATCGCAATTGTGTAGACAGTCTCGTGTAATAGTAATAAATAATAATAATAATACTTATTTAAGCCTCTTAAAATACAAACACGTACAATAATTTAAAACAATAGTTCAATAGTATACCTACATGGCTTTTTAATAAGGTACACAATAACAATATTCCCTGACTTTGTGACGTCACTTCAACTAATTACCTTGTATTGAAAGCTCATGAAATTTAAAATAAAGCTGAGCCATGAAGTCGCTCCCTCGAAGATGCTACAAATAAATAAAAATATTGCATTAGACTAGTAGTGGCGGTATTTATAGCCGTTTGAGAGCAGAGTGCTTACGTAGAGGAAGGAAGATCGAAGGAACGCATTTGATGTGCGCAACCACAAATATGTTTGTCGTTTTGAAATGTGTTTATTATTATTTTATTTTCGCTTAGATGCAGCCCACCTGGCGTTAAGTGGTTACTGGAGCCCATAGACATCTACAACGTAAATGCGCCACCGACAGATGACAGATTGAATTGGTAACGCCGGTTTTAATTCATTTTACAGTCTTAAAGTACTTTTGTTAGTCATACTTATTGTGGGTGGGAGAAGTTGCTTACATCTGCCCTAGCAAGAGCAGTGCTGCGCTGAATCTACTATCGCATCTGAATCGTGACCCACCGAGAAGAACCTTCGAGAAACCCAGAGGATCTATATCTTTAAAATTATTTACGTAGAATTCGATAAGTTACATTGGAAAGAAGCATATTATCTTAAACAAGTAAACTTGCTCACGAACGACTCAAAAATTAACGTATAGATCATTATAATGAGAATAATTAGCTGGGAAGATGCTGATAAATTCTTCTTCTTCTCAGTCGTACACTGCTGGCGGAGTGGTCGTGGTTACGTATGTCTTAATGCTTGGTTGCGGCTTTTGAGAGACTTCTCCATCTCTCCCTATTTGTGGCGGTACGTGTATGTGGGCGCAAACGTCAGTATTGGCAATAAATAACATAATAAATATATAGTTTAGTTTATTTACTTATTGTTAGCAAGATGAAACTGTTATTCTGCCATGTTTAATATTTAGCGGACACGGTTTTGATGTGGGAGTGTTCAGAGTGTGTTTAATCTTTATAAACATAAATGACTGGATAAATAAATAAGTATTGGTAAAACATAAATTTTAATAATAATTTATGTATTGGATAACGATTTTAGTAATATTAAGACGTTGTTTTGATTGTTACTTAAATGATAAAATGTTGTTTTGATAAATATCACAAAAGTGTAGGGTAGACGCCGTAACGCCAGCCACGCCATATAAAATGGCGGTGCGTGGACAAATTCATCCATGTTCGACTAGCCCATACCGTGGGCCCCGAAGGTTAAATACTTAGGTGTCACCCACGACAGAAGGATAACATTCCGCCCCCATATTAAGACGGTACGCGACCGTGCCGCCTTCATTCTAGGACGTCTCTACCCGATGATATGCAGGCGAAGTAAAATGTCCCTTAGAAATAAGGTGACACTCTACAAAACTTGCATACGCCCCGTCATGACCTATGCAAGTGTAGTGTTCGCTCACGCGGCCCGCACTCACTTAAAATCCTTCTAAATAATTCAATCCCGTTTTGCAGGATAGGCGTCGGAGCCCCGTGGTTCGTTAGGAACGTCGACCGCCATGACGACCTGGACTTAGAGTCCATCAGTAAGTATCTACAGTCGGCGTCGATGCGCCACTTCGATAAAGCGGCACGACACGAGAACCCTCTCATCGTGGCCGCCGGTAACTACATTTCCGATCCTGCGGACAGAATGGAAAGCAGTCGACGTCGCCCAAAACACGTCATCTCGGATCCTCCCGGTCCACTAACGGTGCTTTTAGGTACTTCAAGCACCGGTCACCGTTCTAGTCGAACCCGTCGCTTGCGACGAAGGGCTCGACGAGTAAATTAACTCTCAGACACAGCCCACTGAGTTTCTCGCCGGATCTTCTCAGTGGGTCGCGTTTTCGATCCGGTGGTAGATTCTGCGAAGCACGGCTCTTGCTAGGGTTCGTGTTAGCAACGTCATCAGGTTTGAGCCCCGTGAGCTCACCTACAAAAGTTAGGGTTACGCTGAAATAGCCTCAAGGCTCTCAGCTTAGGTAGGAAAAAAAAAAAAAAAAAAAATGGTCATCTCAGTCTGTCTGAAGCAGTCAAGTCGGTCATGCCGCTCAGTCATCCCTGGCGCCGTCATGTACATTCAGTAAGGGAACATTTCGTAGATGACTTAAGTCTGTCCACCTTGTGGATGATCGGCCGCGAGAGCATTGACCGTCTACTCTTCCTTGATAATGAATAATGATAACACAAACCTGTAACATCAAGTGCAGAATAAAACATACAGCCTAGTATCTTGAAATTGACGTCAGCATGCAAGTTCTGAGCTGCTATTTTGACGCCAATAAACATTAACTTAACGATAGTCGATATATTTGACAAACTTCATCCTGCATAGTGCAAGCATACAATTTCGAATCCCCATATTTACAGAGCACTTGGACAGCTGTGCTGCTACAAGGGCCTACTCGCGCAAAACTAAACAAGATTCGTAAATGCACTTACATTCGCCGCTTAAGGCAAACCAAAAAAGTTATAATAAGATAGACGTGCAGACGAGTGATGAGATTTGGAGGTGTGCAAGTAAAATTAGATTTTAGATAATTGAAATAAGATTGAAAACTGTAATTAAAGTCGTAGTTTAGAGTAAGTCAGAGTAGCAAGCAACTCTTTTACAATGATTCTGCTTATTCGACTCCGGCATTTAACATCTCCGGGTACCAAGTGGTGGTAGGGCCTCTTGTGAGTCCGCACGGGTAGGTACAACCACCCTGCCTATTTCTGCCTTGAAGCAGTAATGCGTTTCGGTTCGAAGGGCGGGGCAGCCTTTGTAACTATACTGAGACCTTAGAACTTATATCTCACGGTGGGTGGCGCATTTACATCGTAGATGTCTATGGGCTCCAGTAACCACTCAACACCAGGTGAGCTGTGAGCTAGTCCACTCATCTAAGCAATAAAAAAAACATATTTCGCGCGCCCACTAGACGCAGTAATTTCGTAGGAGGATTAGTCCCGGTCTAAAAACAAGGCGTTCCGATCCAAAACTTAGCTCAGCCGTTGAGGCAATTGAGGTACACTTGACTTAGACCTCATGTCTGAAGGTGAGGGGTAGCGTTCATGTTGTGATCTCCTTGGATTCCGGTAGTCACTCAATCCCAGTTGGACCTTGAGTGAATTTAGCTATCTAACCCAAAAAAAAGGTACAACAAATGGTCTCGTGAATTCTTATCGACGTGCCAATAAGTAAAATCATATCCTAAAACATAACTGTCTCCACTCGATTTAGGAGCACATTAGAAGTTTCAATTGCCATTCCGCCGAAATGAATCTCGAAAGAGCTTTGGAAATGAGAGTTGTCTCAACTAATTGGTCGCATTATGAACAAGTCACGTGTAAAGCTACGGAAGGAGCGTTTATCAGCGGAACAATTTTCGGGGGCTGCCTTTGTCAAATAACAAACTTTCGTAAACGCGATAGGGGTACAATTTTAAATTAGATTAAATATTTCCTCGTTCATTTGGAAAATGTATGAAAACGCTCCGGATATGGTTCGCCAATTTAATTTTTTGTTTAATTTTTCGCTTAAACTTATGTACGCTCATATTCCAAAGCCAGTAAATAAATACACAGATTGCAATAGTTCACTTAATACTGCTTTATTTGTAACTCCACTTGTACAATCTTTAGATATCTGCTCACTACTCAATACACTGATTTCTGTCACGTTTTTTCAGACTACCGCCTTTTTTATTATGTCACGTCCCCACTACTGCCATTGCTCCCACTAACAGTGTTGCTATTTGACAATCCGATAATTGCCTTAAGTTTAACATGATACATTTTATTATTTTTGTTTTAATTATTTTACAATAAACCTTACAGTTATGGTATTTGATTGCGACTCTTATATTATTACAAATGATACGTTAGCTTTCTTCGCGGCTAAGGTTTTGTTTTTGATGTAAACTTAAATTTTATTAATGACTGTTTTTTTTATTGGTCTTGTAAGCAGACGCATACGACCCACCTGATGGAGAGTGGTTACCGTTGCCCATGGACCTCAGCAATGCACTGTTGAGCAGAAGCTGCTCAAAAAACTAATTAAGAGCTCTGTTCTTACAACTATACATGTGCTTACATTTAAATCCCAAACCTTGACTAGCTCCCAACAAAATTATCGATTGATATTTAAAAACTCAATCATAAGACCGTTTTGATAAGATAAAGAAAAAACAAAAACAAATTCATTTCTAAATGTCATAATCTATATATTAATAATACGTGAAGCAAAAACTTTGTATCCCTTTTTACGAATACGAATTGCGCGGACGGAGGAGTATGAAATTTTCCACACTCATAGAGGATATAGAGAAGAAGTGCATAATGCTAATATTTTTTTAAAATAATGCATAAAAGATACATTAAATCAATAAAGAAAACATTACACACACTACATACCATGTATTTGACGCACACACGCGTGCATACTATTTATTGTCAAACTTTTGTTCTTGACGTCTGTTGTCAAATTGAGAATAGATTAAATATTGTTTGCCTTTGTTAATATTTTTTATAGTGTAGCCTTGGCGAAATTTGAGATTATAGAAGTATAAAATACAATCATAATAGTGTACAAACTTACAATTCCAATTAATTATGGTCGAATTTCGACTACTGCGGGACCTCTAGTATTAGTAATAGCTTGTGTTTATTTTAAAACGTTACAAACCGATAATGACACGCGCGGAGCATAATTAAAAAAAAAAGATACATCCTGTGACATAGAAACCGTAAGAATTCTAGTGGATCCAATTATCAATAGGTCACATTAACGTGAACACATCCACTTCCTTAAGAGTTAAAAAGACATGTTACAGTAGTATTCAAATAAGGGTTATCCAGGATGAGCTTCTATTCAAACATAGCGCAGAAAATAACGTTAACCGAAAACTTTAATCTTCCCAATAAACACAATGACCAAATCGTCTGATACCAAAAGCATCAATTACAACACATTTCAAATGTTTTACAAATATTATCACATAACAGAGGTTGCACCATCTAAATCCAAATCTGCACCATTCAAATTAGGACATATCCCACTCGCTACGAAGACAACCATCCTAGCAACCTCTTCGGGTTCAATAATCTTCATGTCTTGCGAGAGCCTCTCGTAGGCTACCTGCCGTTCTTCCTCAGACATCGCCAGATTTGACAGGATATTAGTTCTGGTCAATCCTGGTTGCACAGAATTTACTCGAACACCTTCTGTGGCCAATTCTATTGCCGCAATCTTGGTGAATTTCTGAAGTCCAGCTTTTGCAACCGAATAACCCATAAACCCATGTCTGACTCTTGCGTACTTAGTGGCTGTGAGGTTGACAATGTTACCTTTGGTTTTCGTCAAGTACGGCAGAGCCTGATGCGAGAGACTGTACGGAACTCGAAGATTAATATTGATCATCTCGTCAAATGCCTCTATATTTTCATCGAAGAGCGAACCTATGAGAACTTTACCGGCACAGTTGACAAGGACATCGATTCTTTTGAACGCGGTCACAGTTTTGGTTACTACCACAGCGCAACTGTCTTTATGGGTAAGGTCTATTCTGACACATAAGGGGCTGATTCCTTTTGCTGCGTGACATTTCTCGGCGACAGCTCGGAGTCTGGCTTCGTTTCTGCCTACCAGAGTCAAAGTTGCACCGTATTCAGCGAACAGTATAGCAGACGCTGCACCTATACCAGAACTGGCCCCAGTCACAATAACAACTTTTCCAGTGAAATCCATTTCAACGTGCGATCGTCTGTATCGATAATTGCCTACTAAAACTTATCATGCTCTTATCAGATAAAGCGCACTGTTGGTTTTTGATAGCATTTTCACCATTATTTATCGGATAATATGATATAAATATACTGGTGGGTTTTTAGATACATGAGAACCAGATTAATCCTGTTTCGTTCCCTCCAATTTAAAGCACATTTTATTTCAAATCTGGCGTCATGAAAATTAACGTTTATCTGTTATTTCTACATCACAACGAACTATAGATTTATGGCGGTATCTATAATTAGAACACAAGCCCGATATTAATTAAAAATCTACCGATAGGCTGTCTTTGTTTTATAAACCAGCTTGCAAACTTATCTTCAAAATGTCGTTAATTCGATTCAGATTTTTATCATGTATCTTCTATTCCACGAAGGCTAAAGAGAATTCTGTCCTATTGTCTATTCAGTACAGCATAATCAAGATACGAATACTAATTACTGAATTCCAATCCGACACAAACAGCAACCGTAGATTCGTAATGTAATAAATACACTTGACTCACCACACTTCGAGGCGGCCTCAAGAGTACGCCTCAAACGAGTGCACTAATGCGCTGTGACGTACAACGTCGGGCTTATCTCCTCCTCCATTAGTCGAATTGAACGGGCACTTTTGTTTGCAACGCAGTGTACGATGCGACGAGCGCTTTGTATTGTCGTTTGTGGTGTAAGTGCATGAACGAAAGCGTTTAAAACACGACAGTCGTCAAGTGTGCTTAGTGTGTTTCCAAGTGTGTGCAGAAAAGTGCATTATTGTACGCTACTAAATTGACTGATGTACGCTTTGTGAAACAATCAGTTAAATGGTGAAAACCAAAGTGGTCTTTGACTGTTTTATTGATAGGTAATGGCTTTATTGAAGAAACTAGCTTTTGCCCGCGACTCCGTCCGCGTGGAATAGTTACTTTAGCATAACGCTAAATTTTACTTCCCCACTTCATTTACGTAGAAAGTGAAAATATCTTGAAACACTCTTTATTGGTGCTCCAATTTTTTTTTTTTTTTTTGCTTATATGAGTGGACGAGCTCACAGCCCACCTAGTGTTAAGTGGTGACTGGAGCCCATAGATATCTACAACGTAAATGCGCCACCCATCTTGAGATATAAGTTCTAAGGTCTCAATTATAGTTACAACGGCTGCCCCACCCTTCAAACCGAAACGCATTACTGCTTCACGGCAGAAATAGGCAGGGTGGTGGTACCTACCCGTGCGGACTCACAAGAGGTCCTACCACCAGTAATTACGCAAATTATAATTTTGCGGGTTTCATTTTTATTACACGATTTGTATCGGTCTTACCGTGATGTTATATAGCCTAAAGCCTTCCTTAATAAATGGGCTATCAAACACTAAATTTTTCATTAGATTACTGAGATTAGCGCGTTTAAACAAACAAGCTCTTCAGCTTTATATTATTAAGTATAGATGATATTATTAGAACTATGGTTGGTCCTTTAGATGGGCTTTTTAACAGATATTTCGAGCCAGTATGGTCGTCGACGCTGGGTCGCGATCCCGTACACACAGCCGGAACGAAACCCTTCCGTCTATATCCCGAGTTATAGCGGTGAAGCCGCAACAAAATCATTTATATTTAAGACACTTTGTTTACTATAACGCCAAAGAATGTGGCTTACGTGATGGCCTATCGGGCTTTTAAGTAAATACTAACAGGTATTTTACTATTGTTAGGTATGTGGTGGACGCATTTACTAGTTGTAGATCGTATTGTAAGCCACCACGGGATTTTACCACCACCCTGCCTATTCCCGGTAAGTATACCGTTTAAATAGAGTTAAATAGGAAACTTCCAGATCACACGGAATGACCTCACATTGTAGTGTACATATGGGCCCTGATAACTATTTACCAGCTACCGTGAGTTCGCCTGTCGATCTAAAGCCACAAAAACGAATTATACGTAGCAAAGTTACTGAAATCAAAATCAAAAACCTCTCTTATAAGCCCTCAGAGACGCTTCCAAATCGTCACGACTTTACCACCAATTCGGAATGCATTGAATTCATTCTAGCATTGAAACGGATCGATAAGAAATTCACGACTTCTTCTTTCAGGATCTTCCATCATTAGACGACGGTTTAAACTCGAATCATCATCATCATTATCAGCCTGTATTTCTCCACTGCTGGATGTAGGCCTCTCCCGTAGTCCGCCATAATTAGCGGTCCTTAAGGGGCTGTAAGGGATGGAAATTGAATCACAGCTACTCAATAGCTAACCTCACTCGCCCTTGGTGTACCCGGCTAGCTAAGGGACGAGACCCTAGCGACCGACAAATGGCCGTATAGCAATCCATATTAAGCGATGTCCCTAAATAAAATACACCAGGCCATGGGCAACAGCATGCCCTGAGGAAAGGACATAAAACTGTGGTTACCAACCCGTCTCCCAAGCGTGGTGACTATGGGCATAAGCCTTCCAATGGACATAAACTCGAATAATCCAGCGCAAATACTCAATCAACCTGCCCACTGAGTTTCTCGCCAGATCTTTTCAGTAGATCGCGACTCCGATTCTGTGGTAGATTCTGTGTAGCACTGCTCTTACTAGGGCTAGTGTTAGCGAATTCTCTCAGGTTTAAGTACGTGAGCTCGCCTAGCCGTCCGGGCGTAGCTGGAATTGCCTCTTAGGCCACCAGTAGGGAAAAACATAACTCAAGCATAGAAAAATGCAATTTTAATCCGAATCGCGTTTGCTCAAAACATGGGTCCCATAAAAAGCTGTGGAGACGGGGTATTGTAAACAATGTGATTCGATTAATGACGTTCTCCGAGGCAGTGTGAATGGCGTCGTGTAACGGACTCGACCGTCGGGGATTTGTTCGCAATGCCACACTAGCCGAGAGTCCGAGTCGATATGTCATCCCATCGTTATTAATGACTCATGCACTGGTGTCGATTTAAAATGAGTTTTGCAAGCTTTCACCACGGATGAGCGTAAACTTGAAAAGAAGAATGATGAACTTGAGGTAGAATTGATTTTGAGGGGTTTTTTATATTATTTATTTAAATATACTAGCAACTCGCCCTCGCTTCGCTTCGGAAACATTAAATTTTATTATTGATAGAGTCCCGCGATGTTACCCGCGGTTATTGTCGTATCGCGGGTGACACCGCGGGGCGAAACACATTAGAAACCTCAAAAATAACAGTATTTCTCCACTATTCAATGGATGTTATTATACATATAAACCTTCCTCTTCAATCACTCTATCTATTAAAAAAAACCGCATCAAAATCCGTTGCGTAGTTTTAAAGATTTAAGCATACATAGGGATATAGGGACAGAGAAAGCGACTTTGTTTTATATTATGAAGTGATTCATAATGGACTAAACAATTTGAAAAGTAAAGTTGTTTGTGTCTTAGACCATGTTTGTTAAAGTAGTTCTTGAGAATATGTTGATACTGCTGAAGTTTGGTAGAGCTTTGACGTCGTAATTTTTATTTATCTTATTATATTATATTGGTATTTGGTTTTTACCTAGTTATGGAATATCGTCACAAAATATGGCAACCTACTTTATATCTGAAGTTTTATTAATTTTATGACCTCAAACACTCTTAGCTGATATGCCGCTTTTGAACATTATAATGAAAAGTATATTGAACAACTTCCCACGAAAGTTCGGAGAGGTTTAGGTAAAGGCTGTCTCCACGGCTTTAGTGTTGGATGTAGACGTTATATAAATAATATAAAATCATTTAACTTGTCTTTTTTTCTTTTATTGCTCAGAATTTTAAGCTATTGCACAGTATTTATCGCGGGCTTTGAGCGCGGCAACCGAATCAAGATTTTCCGTAACGAAAATAAAACCTAACACCCTCCATTCTGCCTACCATGTAGCTCGCGTTCAACACATTCGCACGTTACGCTTGTATAGTGTTTGTGAGTAAGCGCGTGGCGTGACGTCGCACTGCATGCGCATCATGAAAAGCCTGCCCATCTCTCTCTCGCGCGGTCTAGCTTATGAGTGTGAAGGGGACAGTTAATGTTTACAAATCCGGCTATGGAATGAGCTCCCCTCCACGGTGTTTCCCGAGCGCTATGACATGTCCTTCTTCAAACGAGGCTTGTGGAGAGTATTAAGCGGTAGGCAGCGGCTTGGCTCTGCCCCTGGCATTGCTGAAGTCCATGGGCGACGGTAACCACTCACCCTCAGGTGGGCCGTATGCTCGTCTATCTACAAGGGCAATAAAACAAAAAAAAATATAGCGTGGTCTTATTTTGTTATTGTTTTAATATTAAGTTATTATTGTCTAATTATAATTACATAAGTTGATAAAAAATGCTATGCAATAACTTTACCGCGGCAGTCCCCGGGTGCCATTAGTTTTTTTTTATTGCTTCGATGGATGGACGAGCTCACAGCCCACCTGGTGCTAAGCGGTTACTGGAGCCCATAGACATCCACAATGCAAATGCGCCACCCACCCTGAGACACAAGTTCTAAGGTCTCAGTATAGTTACAACGGCTGCCCCACCCTTCAGTACAAGTTTAATAGTTTATTTCCGTCTAGACATAAGGAAAGGTCCATAACACACCCTGTATACGTTGGAAGAACCAAGCAAAACAATTTCAGCTGCACAATCTAGATGCTGTGCGCGTTATTTATACTCCGGCTACGGATTCAAATATTACACTGTCGAGTTGAAACGTTCCAAGCCTTTTGCAAAACAATGTGATTCGATAAATAAACTTCCGCGTGGCACAATGGTAGTAGGTACGGCCCCGACTAATTAATGGATATTTCCAATTATTGTTCCCGGTTCAATGAGAGGGCTGTTACGTTTATGAACCATTAATTAATTAGGCAACGGTTTTGGCAGTACCTCTGGCATTGTTGACGTGAACGGCGACCAATCACCAACAGATATATGCACGTCTACATACAAAATCAATTTTAAAAAAAACGCTATTTTTGGGATATTTATTTTTGAACTCAAAACTAAAATTGCATTTTTGGTCCAACAACAAAAGAAATTAAAATTTTATGAACTTAATTATACGGACTTTAGTGAATTAAGTCAATGGTAAGAGATCTCGTGGACGAATCCCCATGCGCTGGACTGATCAGGTGAAAGACCTTACTGAAACCCCACTTAACGAGTGCGCGCGCCAAGCCTCAGTTCGCAAACTATGGAAAACATCTGTCAAGGCTTGCTTAATAAGCAAGAATTCCACATGACCACGTCTGCTCTGCCAAGAGCAACCGACTATGATGATGAGTGAATTGAATCAAATAATTATTGTTTTTAACAAAGACTAGTCTCTCTCTCTCTCTCTCTCTTTCTCTCTTCAATCGGTCCCACATTCCTGAGGATCGTGACTCCCTCCGATTCCGTCAACCAGCTGTCTCCATCGAAGTATTTTCAGTTCCTCCGCTATTTGGTCAGACCATCGTTTGGGACCTCTACCCCTAGGCCTTTTTAAGACTAGCCTATCTAATATCTTTAATACATACTACCGCTAATCATATTCAAAACATGGATTTGTTGACACTACTAGCGCGCCAGTTATTGTTCTTTTATATTATAATACAATGACAGAAACATTCCCTGAAGATTCTGTACGTTACTGATATGAAACATACAAAGAAAAATATATAATTAATATTTAAACTTACAAATAGACGATCTTCTAAATCTAAAGAGAATTGAAAAACCAATCACAAACCGTAGTGACATTAAAATTAAGTTGCTTTTCAGCCGATTTTTTTTTAAGTTTACGCCACAGTTTTATGCATAAATTCCGTCCGGTTTTTGCTTCAAAATACCAAGATTCTGCCTACATCCTAAACAATTTTGTCTTGGATTTACTCACCTCACTTATATTTATTCACATTGTTCATATCGGGCCGATTAAAGTACTCACCTGAAACAAATAAAAGAACTAGTATTATTAATTTTGTTTTTGTTGCTTTATACGTCGGTATCTGTAACACAAGAAATTCAACAAAACGCTGAATAGGGCAATGACGCTTTCAAAATACTTCCGATCTATAAAAAGTTCTCTCTGTCTCTTTGCATAGAAATGACATCCGCTCTCGGTGGAAGGTCTTCTCTTTGAAGTCGTTTAGCTAAGCTTCCACATAAACAGCTTACCAAAGTGAATTCCAAAGCCCATACATGTGCATCTTTTTAACATAAGATATGTTTTGCAAATTCGAACTCGATTTTTTTATTTTATTGCTTTGATGGGTGGACGATCTCACAGCCCACCTGGTGTTAAGTGGTTACTGGAGCCCATAGACATCTACGACGTAAATGCGCCACCCACCTTGAGATATGAGTCAGAAGGTCTCAATACGACTGCCCCACCCTTCAAGCCGAAATACATTACTGCTTCACGGCGGAAATAAGCACGGTGGTGATACCTACCTGTGCGGACTCACAAGAGGTCCTATCACCAGTAAATTTGTCCAAAGTACAGTAAAATTACTCGCAATCGTGATGACAAAAGCGACGAGAACGATAAAGCGACGTGTCACTAATCAGGTAGTCTCTAGCAACGTAGAACGAGAATGGCACATTAAGCTGTAGGGGAGCATCGCCAATCGACCGCGGCCGGATCGAACCGGACGTAGCCGGTTTAAATAGGTTTGTAGTGTACAGGGTGCAACAAATTTAGAACTGGTGGTAGGACGTCTTGTGAGTACGCACGGGTAGGTACCACCACCCTGCCTATTTTTTCCGTGGAGCAGTAATGCGTTTCGGTTTGAAGGGTGGGACAGCCGTTGTAACTATACTGAGACCTTAGGAATTTATATCTCAAGGTGGGTGGCGCATTTACGTTGTAGATGTCTATGGGCTCCAGTAACCGTTACAACTACTGAACCATGCATCCGATTGACTTGAAACTTGTTATCCATGTAGAAAATACATGTACTTAATGGATAGGCTAATATTTATATGAGTGTTGGACTCCCTAATAATAATGACAATAAGTCCTATCAATGATGTATCGTCCATGCACCTTTTTGAAGCTAAATCTTATGTTATTCTTATCTTTCCTGCCTGGATAATGATACTAAAACACACATGATTGTAACGCCGCTTTTAGATACCCACGAGAAAAATTATGAATAAGATAAAAGCAAAACATACAGACTATTTTCTCAAAATTTTATATAAAAAAAAACATTGATTAATTTTAGAGGGAATCAGAGAAATAAATAAATAATAATGGTAATTGTAAATGCCCAGCGAAGCGGACCAGTACGGCTAGTATCATTATATATCTATGCATACAAATTAAAAGACCAAAATCGTTATTTGATTTATTTAATTTGTCTCATTACACCCGCAACCTTAACGAATCCCCATTCGGATCGTATAGGGCAACCCTTTCCGTGCAACGGGCGTTACGTACCGAACCAATCTGTGCGAAATGCTTCCTCGTCCAATTGAGAATGTACCACACCTTTGTTTTCCAAGTAAAATCTTCCAAACGAAATTAATTGTGAGTATTTATTTATTTATTTTCCTCTGTGTTATACAAATTATATCGGGGAGTGAAAGGTTTTTTTGGTTTGAGCGACATTTTTGCCAGTTTACAGGAGAGCCATTCAAAGTTCAAAATTTTTGGGAAAAATATTGTTACACGCTCAGGTTCGGGATAAATAAAATTCCACCAAAGTACAACTAAAAACTGTATTCAACGCTTAGAACACTTAAAACACTTCACAAACTCTTTAAAATTCTCAATTCGCTTCTTCCGCTTCGCTTCCGTTCGCTGTTTCGCTTCGAGTAGTTCCGATTACTAACTGATTGCGTGCCATTTCTGCAACGCTTTTATAGCCGATACCACAGCCCTAGAATTATCGAGAATATTCCACACATCTCTAGTATTGTGTTTCCGCTATCTCACAATAGATGGCGTTGTACTTCTCGAGCGTTCTAGATGCTACTAGATCCTTCGATATTCGTTCGACTATTCGGCGATAGATGGCGTTACTCCTACCGGCGTAACAATATCATAACAAAAAAAAACTTCTTCAACTATTTAAATGGAGTCAACTTAATTAAGTTCAATTAAAATCATCGAACTGTGTGTGATACTAATACCAAATTAAATAAATCTTTAATTACAAAGATAAACATCGCGTATTAAACAAAATGTCGCTTAAACATAATAACCTTTCATCCATCGATGTATACTTAGCGAAACCAAAAAATGAAATGTCCACAATCCGAACGCTGTGACATGTCCTTCTTCAAACGAGGCTTGTGGAGAGTATTAAGCGGTAGGCAGCGGCTTGGCTCTGCCCCTGGCATTGCTGAAGTCCATGGGCGACGGTAACCACTCACCATCAGGTGGGCCGTATGCTCGTCTGCCTACAAGGGGGCAATAAAAAATAAAAAAATTCAACGAAGGATGCTCTACCGCATTACAAGTGATCGACAGACCACATAACGATTAAATTCAGCTACAAACACTTCCCTTACACTTACCATTTTACTGCCAATAAAAAATCTAGAGGTGGATTTATTGCTTAAATGGGTGGACGAGCTCACAGCCCACCTGGTGTTGAGTGGTTACTGGAGCCCATAGACATCTACAACGTAAATTCGCCACCCACCTTGAGATATAAGTGCTAATAATTTTCTATAATTTTGATTAAGTTCAAACTCTTATATGGTGCTTTTGACGTGTTAAGGGATAATCTACTTAATCTCAGTTGAATAACAATAGCGTTTAAGCCTCTGATGATTATCATGTTAATTATCGTCTAAAGGATTTATCGTGTTCAAAAGAGTATTAACGTTGAACGTAATAGGAATAACTTATGTTTTACTATCCGTATTTTAACGTATAGTTTAGGGGTATGCGACAAAAGCAGGATTTTCCACTGAGCGGACGAAATTGCTCGGTAGACCGACGGTCCGAATGTTATTGTTTGCAACTTGTATTTTATACAAGCTTATCATGAATATATCGTTACCGAGATTCAGGCGAATCTGTCTAATATCTTGTTTTCTATGATAGAGTTACGCGCTGGGGTTCGGGATTAATAAAAAATTCTACCGAAGTGTAAATTAATAGTGTATTTATCACTTAAAATACACACAGAACACTTAAAAAATTCTCAATTCGCTTCTTCCGCTTCGCTTCAGGTGATCCGTTCGCTGTTTCACTTCGAGTAGTTCCTATTACCGACTGACTGCGTGCCATCTCTGCAACGCTAGTCGAGATGAAATCCCTAGGATCGTCGAGAATGTTCCACACAAGCCGAGTATTATGCGTTTCCGCTATCTGACAACAGATGACGTTGTACTCCTCGAGCGTCTTAGATATTACTAGATCCTTCGATATTCGTTCCGGCTATCCGGCGATAGATGGCGTTACCCTTGCCGGCGTAACAATATTTACCCCTGCCAGAATGCGAATAAAGTTAGTCTGTTTAATTTATACATGTGACACCCAAAAAAAGCGTGTCGTAACTTAATGTTGATTGATGTTCACATCGCAGACGGCGTTAGATTAAAAGTCCTTAAAGCGGCCTTCGAAATACTTACGGTTAATAAAAAATCGGTTGTCTGTAAAGTCGGTTTACTGACGATTGTTGAACGTGACAACGTCATAAGAAAATACTGATGGAATGGTTTCATTTTTCAAAAGAAAATTTTAATTTTATTTGTTTGATAGATATTTTGTATGGACAATTGACACCACATTCACTTTACACTGAATATCATACTTGACGAAAACATGTAAATGTATTATTGTATAGCAGCTGACCACGCGGATGCATCGCTCACTCAAGTAGGAGAGAGACAGATGTCGAACGCTGCCGAACGCGGAGGCCGATTGTGCCTCTTTGTCGCTCGTTGCGCGCTCTCGCTTGCACTTCAAGCCTTAAATGGAACGCCTCAATGAGTCATGTTTTTTTCGTGCGTGCAGCCGGCTCCATCGAATTATAAGACGTTGTCACGTCAAAAAAATATATTTTACATTATGACGACAAACCAACCCAAACACTCCGAGTACAAAAGTCCTTCGTCACAACTTTATGTTAATTATAATAATCTGTAGGCTTTAATTATATCGGTGTCTTAGCTTTTCGTGTCCGGAATTAATTACCGTTCGTTTGTTTTATTAATGTTACGGATGACACAGTGAATCTGTGAAATCTTTGACGGTTGATACGGCGCCGCTTTGGTTCATTAATTTCTCTTTAAAGTCAAAGAGTTTAGTTCTGAGATACGTGTCGATGTTATTCAAACGTGGTTTGATTAGTTTTGAGATTTTCGAGGGTTGTCGGAAATTAACTTAGCTTTTAATTGAATATTTAAATTTCGGTCCAGTTACGAGGACAATGGCACTTTTATCCTGAATCTAGGATCAGCTACAGTTAACTCTACAGAGGTCAATAGAATAAACCAATAATCTAGTGTAGGCATATTGTTATCATGGCTCGTTTTAAGGTTTTTTTTAATATTTTTTATTTCAATTTTATAGTGTCAAGGTCATCAAACCCTTTAAAGCGAAAAACATTACTGCTCCGCCGTAGAAATAGACAGCGTGGTAAAGTCTTACCATGCAGACTCACAAGACGTCCTACCGCCAATAAAACGAATATATTAACCATATCGTTTCTGTTCTCAGGGTTGAGTCCTGAGCATAGAAATCCGCGATCCTCGTTAGCAGAACACACACATGACATTAAGTTAATGTTTTAATTGATTACCATATATTTTACGTATGTCAAACGTTTATCATTACCTATCCTAGCAATTTTAAAAGCTTTTAAAAAGTTTGAAAATAAAGACCTTTTATTTTATTAATTAAATTTGCTGAATTACCCTATCTATACCTTATTTTCTGTAGACTATAATTAACTACAATTTCTTGAAAATGTTTAAGCGAGGACTTTCAAATTACATTACGAGATCTGGTTTATCTCTCATAATTAATTTAAGAGGGTAGATAGATACGCGGCGCCGTATTCATCTTCAATTCGGTTTTATTTAAAATCATGTCGTCATGAATATCGTCTGCTTTGCTACGTTCAGAAGATATATTCGAGTCAGGACTACCTCGGGCTACTTCTAGCATAGCAATTATTCCTAGCATGATTAAATGAATATTTAAATCTTATGGAAAGCCGTCCGCTTCGCTGTGCATTTAAAATTAACATTATTATTTCTCACCCCCATATAAATATTCTCATCATTAACGCCCTCGCAAGTGGTGTAGGGAGATCAATACTCACATAAATATTAGGCTATCCATTAAGTACATGTATTTTCTACATGTATACCAAGTTTCAAGTCAATCGGATGCATGGTTCAGTAGTTATAACGGAACATCCGTAAAAACCACTGTAGATTTATAAATTAGTATAGATTGGCCGATGAATCATCATCGCACCAGCAAGCTAAAGCCTTGTTTTTCTAAACCTGAATGTGTGTTAACTTTCCCTACAAATTTATTAAGAATCCTATTGTATAATGCGACAATCAATGAAGTACGTACGATCAATCAATTATGAAAACAACGAACGTAACGAACTAGCACGCATCAACAATTTCCTTGAAAGCGGATTCACGATTTCAACCTTTACCACTCAAGGAATTAAGTTTTCATGTAATTCCTTAAGTTTCTATACTGCCTTATCACAATGGAGTAGAGTGGATATTCGTTTGTCGTAATTATCGTTTGCACGTTAAGGGAAAGTTTATTGAGCTGTAGGAAAAGACGCACCAAAAAAATAATCTAGGATTGGTTGAAGCCATACGCTCGAAGCCATTATACAATAAGAAAATATACTTGTGTTTCTGAAAACGAGTTTCACTGGTGGTAGGACCTCTTGTGAGTCCGCGCCGGTAGGTACCACCAGCCTGCCTATTTCTGCCGTGTAGCAGTGATGCGTTTCGGTTTGAAGGGCGGGGCAACCGTTGTAACTATACTGAGATCTTAGAACTTATATCTCAAGGTGGGTGACGCATTTACGTTGTAGATGTCTATGGACTCCAGTAACCACTTAACATCAAGTGGGCTGTTAGCTCGTCCACCAATCTAAGCAAAAAAAAAAAAAAATCAATTGTACCTACTGCTGTATAACAGCACAGCAGCACAGCAGCAAAACCTGTGCGAGTCGACAAAACACACGTCCCCTACGACCGTGAGGAAATTGAGCCAATATATAAATATTTGCACGCTCTGATTTCACGCGGATGAGACCACGCTATATATCTACTATATATGCAAAATAAAAGTTCTATATACTGTAAATACAGCATAACATCTAGCCTAAACACTAAATCTACATTACATTTAGCTAAACCTAGTGGGAACGGTGATTAGTATATATGCGGATGTATGTTGTGGAATTTTTTCCCTGCCTATTCGCTGATAGTCTAGGAGGCTGTTTCAGCTAGCCGGAACGGATAGGTAAGCTCACGGGCTCAACCTGAGAGAGTTTCCTAACACTAGCCCTAATAGTGCTTCGCAGAATCTACTACCGAATCGAAATCGCGATTCATTGAGAAGATCCGGCGAGAAACTCAGTGGGCAGTGTCTATGGGTTCGCTTGTCGACCTCTTCGTAGTAACCGACAAGTTCTATGAGGGCGATGACCGATGTTTGAGGAGCTTAAAAGCATCGTTCTCGAAAGATTTAATCACTCACACAAAGTTTCGAACTTAAAAAAATCCGTGATTTTATCGTTAATCGCTTCCGCTCATGATATGCTCCCCTATCCCAAAGTTAATGATATCGAACGGCGTGTGAACAGTTTTTACAAATGTCTTTATTACGTACTAGCCGAGGAAGAAATGTGAAATATAAGATTACACTATACCACTTAGATTTCCTATAGTCAAATTGGATCTGGTTTCAAACAATTTAACACCAATTGTGAATTCGAAATTTTATCAAATTATTACTGAAGGCATGATAGAGGGGGAAGACGTCGACCAAAGAAGACACGGATGGAGTGTGCGAATGACGATATGGGAGAGTGAGGAGTCAGTGTTGAGATGACGGCTGATAGAAGAGAATGGAAGAGAAAAATTTGGTGTGCCAACCCCACTCAGTGGGACAAGGTGGAGAAAAAGAAGAAGATGTTTTTTATCACATCCTGCTAAGCAGCTCATCAAACGTCTCCATATTATGCTTAATTTAGATAACAATTTTACAATCTATCACTTGAAATGTTTATATACGCATTATTATCTCTATGGACTTCAGAGGCAAAATGCGCCGCGGGTTGGTCATTAACTGTAAAAATGTACCACTTGTTTTAATGTCAACGCAAATTAAGAAACTGTACCTTAAGTAAGTTAAGATTCACCTTATTTTATCTTCGTTACAACATTGCTCTAGCTTTCAGACGAACAAACCGAGTTAATTACGTGCGACTCGGAATAAATACACGATAATATATCATAATTATAATTCGAAGTAGGTTTTGTTTTGTGTGTTTGTTTGATTAAAGAAATAACACTTTTAAATCATCGTCAATAGAATAGACTGCCTATCGTACAGGTTAATTTCCGATCCTGCGGATAGAATGGGAAGCAGACGACGTCGCCCAAAACACGTCATTTCGGATCCTCTCGATCCACTTAAGGTGCTTTTAGGTACCCCAGGCACCGGTCATCGTTCTCGTCGAACCCGTCGCTTACGACGAAGAGTCCTTCCGACGAGTAAATTAACCTACGGACACAGCCCACTGAGTTTATCGCCGGATCTTCTCAGTGGGTCGCGTTTCCGATCCGGTGGTAGATTCTGCGAAGCACGGCTCTTGCTAGGGTTCGTGTTAGCAACGTCGTCAGGTTTGATCCCGGTGAGCTCACCTACTAGTTAAGGTTACGCTGATATGGTCTCTCTATACCATCAGCTTAGGTAGGAAAAAAAAAAGTACAGTTTAGTTTTTATACAATTGTCGTTAATGCGAACTACAAGCGTCATTTTTCTTAATATAGGGATAGTTAGAAATATATATATTATTATATTACATAATTTTTTTGGCTGAATTATATTCAATTATATGTATTTGGAATAACCAATTATGAAGAGCTTATGTGTTTCATGTAAACCTGCTCCTGTAATAAGTGAGTGGCGGCATTTATTTTGTTGATGTCTATGTACTCCGGCAACCCCTTAACACTAGGTAGGCCCTGATTTCGTCCACTCATCTGAGTTATAAAAAAATATTTCAGTAAAAACAAAAGTGAAGCATCTTAAAAAACCTACCTACTTAAACCCACCGAGAAAATTGTGGCTTCATTCGTGGAAAAAATTTAGCAACGTCCATTTTTCATTATTACGTAAAGTAAATAAACGAACCAATATTTGGATTTTTGTTTCCGAAGTCATGGCTTCTTTTCTTTTCATTTTTTTGCTGAAGTTTTTTAACAAAATTTACACGTAAAAGCTATTACATACGTTATTACACGTACAACAAGGTACAATATTGATATCTTATTAAATCTAATACATAACTCGCACACATAGTTAAATATATAATATTATTTTCGCTTGCTTTCACATGAACTACTTGTTTACTAACTTGTATACATATTTAGGCTACATATTTTCCTAACTGCAGGTTTTAATTCACAATACGGGGGTCCTACGTTAGTCATCATCATTGCCAAACGATACCTAAAAATATTTTTAACAACATATATGTATATTCTAATAAGCAAGCATTTATTTTACATTATCTGGTGGTAGGACCTCTTGTGAGTCCGCACGGGTAGGTACCACCGCCCCGCCTATTTCTGCCGTGTAGCAGTAATGCGTTTCGGTTTGAAGGGTGGGACAGCCGTTGTAATTATACTGAGACCTTAGAACTTTATCTCAAGGTGGGTGGCGCATTTACGTTGTAGATGTCTATGGGCTCCAGTAACCACTTAATATCAGGTGGGCTGTGAGCCCGTTCACCCATATAAGCAATAAAAAAAAATTATCATTAATTTTAAAAATTCCTACATTTATAAACCGTATAAAATTTTTATCGTATAAAAACAGGTACCATATAAATTAGGAAATGACCGAATTCCGGATTGTATGTTAAAGATTATTACTGTAATATCACACAATAAACATGCTATTAACTTTTTTGCGGACACAAACGACTCACTCAAAGGCGTAAAATGTTTCCATTACACAAATACTTTCTTGGTACTTTCTTTTTTAAATTCAATAGTGTTCTTTATAAATGGAGACTGAAAAGAAATTATTATTCAATGTCGAACCCGCTAAATTGCATTTACACAATGATGGCTTCTGTCTACGACTGATATGATAACGTCGTCTAGACAAGACTTTAAAATGTAGATTAAGCTAACTACGTACTTAAGAGTACTGAATATTTAGTATTAAAACATTTATTTTATTTTTTGTATAAAGCTAGAAAACGAGCTTTACATGTCTTATTTAATTCAACACAATCATTTCCCGCGATTTCGTCACTAAGCAGCATTTGGTGAAAAGCATCTCCTGAGCTTACGCGGACAGCGACATGAGCGAAAACATTAATATGACATACATTTTTTCAATATAGTTTAACGTACATATTTCTAATTAATTTCTATATCAATAGAGACATGCAGTTTCAGGTAGATAACAGGTAGGACATTAATAGGAGCTTACGAAAAAAATACATTTTTTTGTCCATTAGAAGAAATTGTTATTAATATACCGTCGAAAAGTAGAGAGGAAAGAAAAATCTATTATCTTTCACGAGGCCGCGCTCCCTCGGTCGTTATCATGAAGGGTCGAAACGTGAGCGTATAGCCGAGCAGAATAACAACGTCAATGTATTTGTTCCTCTGTTTGAAATTATTTCAAAATTAAACGCAGTTTTAACTAAAAATCTGCAATTTTGGCTGCCAAGACAGACGAACGTACTGTCCCACTAACGTTACTGTCGATCATGGTTATCAGCAGCCAAGCCACAGCCTACCTCTCTCTATCTACTTGAACATTTCATTTAAATACAGACATCATAGCACTCAAGAAACCACCGTAGAGTGCAGTTCATTTCAAAATCGGATGGTACGTGACCAAATTGATCCCTAGTAACGCTGCAATTTTAGGCTGTGGAGATGAACTTCTATTAGTGGAAGGATAAAAGAGATGACGGTATCATTTAAAATAATTCCTCAAAGTGCTTTTTTACACTAAATATACCAGATATTTGTTGGTCTCTATTGAAAATAAAGTCTGTCGAACGAGCCCGGGGTAATTCAGCATTTGGCGGGAGAGAAAAACCGGATATTATAGGTTTTAAGAACACCTGAGTACCGGCCGGGTGAGTGCCGGACCTTTCTTTAAGCTTGATGTAAACAAATCAAATGTAGCAGAATTTTTGATGAAAACAATGCTTTTCGCTGGGTTTTTTTGAAGTATCAATTTGTTTTGAAGTACGAACTCGTAGTGAAGAGGCTTTGGAGGTCAATTTTGTATTGTTTCCTTAAGAAAGCTTACAAACGTATTTCTAAATTGATGGGGAATGCTACCTTCCCTCTGAATGTTACAATGAACCACTTTTAAAAGCCTAAAAAGGGGCGCAAACAAATTGATAGATTTAACCATTTCCTAAGACAGAATTTGACATAAAGAATTGCATTTTCTCAATAAGAGACACTTAATAGACATCTTAATTATCGACTCCTCGTTTGCCCACACACTGTATCCATTATCTTCCATTGGTCCATCCATTGGTTATGATTATTATTCAATTATTTCCAAATCCCACCAAAAGCGGAGAGACAAACTAAAAACCGAGAATGAACCGAACTAAAAAAAATCAGGAGCATCGCATCGGAAAATGTAGCGGGTCATAAATCAATATCGGACATTTCGTTTAACGTCTACTTCGCTTATCGGGGACGGCCCCGGGGGACCGAACTGGACTGTTACATGGAAAACTGAAAGTACAGATATCGAATATCGAGTAAAAATGTTAGCTCTGTCAAAAACGATTCACGAACAAGAAAATCCGTCTATTTATAATTTTATATATTGTTAATTTAATTATGAACGGGTGTATATGAAAATTTGGTTATTCACAGGACACCATAAAGAATATTAGGGTTTTATTTCCTTCGAATTTGGACAAGCGTACGGCTCATTTTAACCATTAATATTAGCAATGTCAAAGAACCAATCGTTGCCTATAGCCAAAGACAATTTTTCAAACCTCGATTGAATAATAACACGTTGTAGCTCTTGGGAATACAGCAGATAGGAGTACATACCGTGTCGAGTGCAGTGGTTTCAGTAGCAAACAAATGCTGTATCCTGGTGTATTGACGAGTCTCATAGATTTGGAAATAGTAAAATGGAACAAATAAATTCTTTATGACAAAACCGACACGCTTATTCCAACACAAGTACACTAGATCCCGCAATCACGGCCTGCTGATTATTTTTCGATTTATAAACAGGTCTATTGCCAAACAATAGATCTAATGGGTGAGTAGAGAAAAATATTTCCTAATAAAGAGAACATAACAGAATATCGAAAAGGACTCCGCTCCAGAATAATAAAGAATACTGGACATTTCAATAACTGTTGTCTTAATTTACAGCAAATTTTTAACTTGTCCATCGGCACGCACATTACATTATTTACATATTGTATGCGAATAAAGGCTGCGATGGCGTAAAATTTTACAAGCAACAAAACCTGGCGCAATAACGTTAGAAGCAGATGTGTCTTTGTACGCGGAATATACCTTATGAACACAATACGGCGGGTTAGGTACCAATTTACCCGGCCGGTGCACATAACACTTTCCACGTCACTAAAATTCAAACTGATGTCTTATTACTTCTTCTAACTGTTAACACCGGGGTTTATGTGTAAGAAGTCGTCGTGGCCTAAATGATAAGACGTCCGGTGCATACGTGTTGAGCGATGCACCGGTGTTCGAATCTCAGGCGGGTACCAATTTTTCTAATGAAATACGTACTCAACAATTGTTCGCGATTGACTTCCACGGTGAAGGAATAACATCGTGTAATGAAAATCAAACCCGCAAAATTAAAATTTGCGTAATTATTGGTGGTAGGACCTCTTGTGAGTCCGCACGGGTAGGTACCACCGCCCCGCCTATTTCTGCCGTGAAGCAGTAATGCGTTTCGGTTTCAAGCGCGTGGCAGCCGTTGTAACTATACTGAGACCACTCATATCTCAAGGTGGTTGTCGGCATTTACTTTGAAGATGTCTATAAGTTTCGATAACCACTTAACACCGGGTATGCTCGACCACCCATCTATGCAATAAATAAATAAAAAGCCAAAGTACGTCACATCCCACCTAATCGCCGGTCGACCGGTCAAATTAAGGTAATATATTAAGTCCTGGTATTACAACTAAAACTGAAAACGTTAATTGCCCAGCGGGATTAGCCCGTAATAAGGTGGACAATTACATCCGTGACTCCGCTCCAACCCTGCACGCGGTTCATGGTTAATTAAACTTTAATTTCAGTGGACTAGTTCATATGCTGGAATATAAACGTACATTACACACATTAACGTACAATGTTAAGAGCTCGTGCTAAGTTGTCAAATCTATATATTAATACGTGAAGCAAAAACTTTGTATCCCTTTTTACGAAAATTGCCCGGACGGAGGAGTATGAAATTTTCCACACTTATAGATAATATAGAGAAGAAATGCAGAAAGCTAATATTTTTTTTTAATAATGCATAAAAGATACATTAAATCAATAAAGAAAACATTACACACACTATACACCATGTATTTAACGCACACACGCATGCATACTATTTATTGTCAAACTTTTGTTCTTGGCGTCTGTTGTCAAATTGAGAATAGATTAAATATTGTTTGTCTTTATTAATATTTTTTATAGTGTAGTCTTGGCGAAATTTGTGTTTATAGAAGTATAAAATGCAATCATAATAGTGTACAAAAGTACAAACTTACAATTCCAATTAATTATAGTCGAATTTCGACTACTGCGGGACCTCTAGTAAGTTCTATTCGATGTACGTATTTGGTTGTGATTCCAATCGTCAGAAAGCATTAATGGGACATTTAGCGATTCGTAGAGATTATAATAAATGCTAAAATTAAAATTACTTTTACAGTTTAATTTCTTCTTTATTATGTTCATTTTATTATTCTCAAAGTTTTCATTCTATGACCATGAAATACTTTATGGTTTTCTTAATATTGTATGCGATGCACCCCACGCT
This sequence comes from Bombyx mandarina, assembly GCF_003987935.1. The sequence continues at coordinate 2,789,962 of NW_021011479.1, forward strand.
TTTTTACAATAAAATCATTTTTTCTTACACTATTTTTAATTCAAATTTATTAAAATTCATTTTCTATTTTTTAGTTGGATTTTCTATAAAAGCGTATTTTGTTAGTTTTTTTAAACTATTATTTATTTTTCCTATTTTTAGTTGAATTTAAATTTTTTTTAATACTGAAATGTCATCTGTCATTAATAAGTATATACCAAATTTCGAGTTAATCCGACGTTTTGAAGGGGATCAAAATCATGTTCGAAGATTCCATTACATACATACGTCTGAAGCTAATAAAAGCGTATTAAAAAACCTTCCAGTGCCCCCTTCAGAGCGGCTCACCCGACACCGCAATTAAAGTTTCTCAAATTACTCATTATGTAATAACGAAACTAGACGAGAGTGTGAATCTTGTGTAGTTCAGGGCAACATACGTTCTGTCCCTGTACACTAGACGGTTTAATTAATTAAGCCGGGGCCCGTTAATTTTCATATAAATTAAGGTGTGCCGCATCAAGGTTTGATCTAGTTACGGTTTGAGTGCGTATCACGCGGCTTGGCGCCCGAAATTCGCTTCGCTGTAACGCCGTTGGCCGTTTTGCTATTATCAGGTACACCTAAGTATAGAACATAAACTCGTAGCTTTAAAATGAATAATTGGTTACCTTGGACAAAAGTTTGAGAAGCACTTATATCACAAATTATAACGTCGGCAAGAGTAACGCCATCCATCGCCGAATAGCCTAACAAATATCGAAGGATCTAGTAGCATCTAGAACGCTCGAAATACAACGCCATCTATTGTCAGATTGCGAAAACACACATCGAAGGTACCCGACTTGTGAGGAATGTTCTCGACGATTGTAGAGGTTTTATATCGACTATAAAAGCGTTGCAGCGACGGTACGCAGTTAGTCAGTAATCAGAACTACTCGAAGCGAAACAGCGAACGGATCACCTGAAGTGAATTAGGAATTTTAAAGTGTTTTAAGTGTTCTAAGTGATAAATACAGTGTTAACTTATACTTTGGTGGAACTTTTATCTATCCCGAACCTCCAGCGTGTAACAATACCTCTTTAAGAGTCGAGTGAAAGTTCGGAGAGAGCATTTCTTCGACTAAGCCACCTTATTTTAGACTAAGAAAAGCCACTTGACTGTCGATGATGTTCCTGTTATATCCCTCCATAGCTTGGGAATAGAATGAGGCAATCAACTTCAAAATATATTTAACAACTCGCTCCCTAAGGCCGGATGGTCAGTCAGTATCAATACACAGAGCCACACGTTCAATCAAATTCGATTTACTGCATCGTTTTTTGTTAAGACTTTGTTTTTAATTCAATTTAAAATACTATGTATATTCTTTTTGAATAAGCTCCTTAGCTTTTCACTCTTTACAGAGTGGTCGTGGTTGATGACGCTGAATTCTCATTGGTCATAAAACATCCTCTGCGATGCGGTTGTTGCGGTCTTTAGCGTCTCGGGAACCTTTCCAATGAACCAGGAAGCTTTCATAAGCTCTGTCCAACGCGTAGGTAATCGATCGCGGGACCGTCCACTTATCCCTGGACATCGTGTCGTTCCGTGGAGGGTTCATTTCGTACGTGTCAGAAATATTTCGAGGGTTTGCATTTGTTGATAATTACTGCTTTATATTTAGTTTCGCCAGGATTGAGAGGTCGTTCCTAAACGATGGCCAAAGGATACTCAGCAATCGTCATCAGCACATTCATCAGTGCATCGATTTTGATCCCTGCATCCCAAAACAACTACACCTGGGAAGCCGATATTGCAAAAGAAATCGATAGCCTTATAGGTTTTTTTTTAATTATTAAACCTAGTTTCTCCTATATCTCACCCGTAGAACATCTTATAAACCGTAGAGCACACTCAATACCAAATTTCTGGTTAGTATACGCGTGATCGAATCTCGCATTATAAACGATTAATCGATACAATAATGATCACATCAAGTGATTCGATACACCTAAGACAGTCCAACGGCCGTCTGATTCCGAACGATTAACATAATCGAAACATCGGGACCGTTGTCGTATCGATTACATTAGCATTCATAATCGATTACGGCCGAACGTGGCTCGTTGAGTGTTACTGTTGTATATTATAGTAGTGAATACATACGTGTTGTTCAAGCATGATTATAGGCAATGAAGGCGAAGGATCTTAGGTGTTTGAAATACACTATATTCTTCTCATTCTGTGAGACTTGAGACATCATTTATTAGTTTCAATTTATTATTTGCGATAAAAAGAAAAAATCTTCAGATTTATTTAAAAAGTTTTACTAGTGATAGGACCTCTTGTGAGTCCGCACGGGTAGGTACCACCACCGCGCCTATTTCTACCGTGAAGCAGTAATGCGTTTCAGTTTGAAGGGCGGGGCGGCCATTGTAACTATACTGAGACCTTAGAACTCATATCTCAAGGTGGGTGGGGGAATTTACGTTGTAGATGTCTTTGGGCTCTGGTAACCACTTAAAATCAGGTGGGCCGTGAGCTCGTCCATCCATCTAAGCAATAAAATAAAAAAGTCCGACATGTTTATTGTTGGGCTCATAATTGTTAACTATGAATGTAGAAGATGAGTAAGTATAGAGGAAGAGGTAGACCTAAGAAGAAATGGATGGATTGCGTGAAAGACGATATGAGTTTGAGGGGAGTGAGCGAAGAAATGGTATATGATAGAGGACTATGGAAGGAGAAAGCACGTTGCGCCAACCCCAGGTGACTGGCTCTCCCAGTCAGAAAAATGATGATGATGTTTATTTTTTGGCGAAATCGGATTAAATTATATAAAAACAGTAGCAATACATTTAACTACGTAAGCGATCATAATTAAAAGAGAAACATTGTACTAATTTCGAATTTCTTACAAAAAAGAAGAAACATCAAAAAAAAAAACAAAAACCGCGTCTACTAAAAACGTGGTACTAATAGCATTTTTAATGTTTTCCCCGTCGGCGGCCAACGTTTCAGCCAACATCAAAACTTGGGCCAACATTCATTTGCGTTAATCGCTTGCGGCTATGTTTTCGTTACACAAAACGTGGTTTATATTAACGCAATGAATAACTTAAAATAAATTTTGTTTCAGTTGTTTTTTGATGAGTTATTATCGAATGTGTTAGTTACTATTGGAGAGTATCAAGCGGTAGATAGCGGCTTGACTCTGCCCCTGGCATTGCTGTAGTCCATGGGCGACGGTAACCACTCACCATCAGGTGGGCCGTATGCTCGTCTGCCTACGCGGGCAATAAAAAAATATATTTTGTTGCATCGCAGGACTTGTGATTAAAAAAATATATTAATGTGGTCCATTGGCATCGACTAGACTAAAGGCTAAAGGCTAAAGAAACAGAGAGAGAGAGAGAGAGAGAGAGTACATACTTTATTGCACACCAAAAAAAAATTAACTTTAGAAAACAGTCAACAAGAATATACAATTTTTTGTTATTTGTTTATATGGGTGGACGAGCTCACAGCCCACCTGGTGTTAAGTGATTACTGGAGTCCATAGACACCTATAACGTAAATGCGCCACTCACCTTGAGATAAGAGCTCTAAGGTCTCAGTATAGTTACAACGGCTGTCCCACCGTTCAAACCGAAACGCATTACTGCTTCACGACAGAAATAGGCAGGGTGGTGGTACCTACCCGCGCGGACTTACAAGAGGTCCTACCACCAGTAAATTTCGTGATTATATTGTAAGAACATCAGTGTTGTCGTCAAACTTGTTAAATCAATCGAAAATGATTAGTGAAACGTTCAAATATAGAACGATGATCATATTAACGACGATGTTCTAGAGCGGTATATTCAGGATTGAATTTAAATTCAACTTAAAAAAAAAAAAACTAATAACAAAAGCATCTCGGAAAGAGGACGATAGAAAGTGATCATCCGATGCATCACACGATAGTATGAGTCAATTTAAAATTTCAGTAAAATCTTCGAAAGCACATAAATCATTGGCCCGTTTATCACCAGCGCTGGAGCAAACATTCATTTGCATTCATGCCTGGAGGCTACGCTTTCTTGAAGCCAGCCTTAACACTGGCGTGGCCTTCTTTTGACTCCGCGGTAAACGGGAAAAATGTGCCCTCACTGTACGCGTTTAGCGGGAAAGATTTTCATTTCTAATTAATTACCATATAATAGGAAATTGACTAATTACGGAATTAATATGTTAGAGGAAGTCTGAAAGTGGCACCTGTGACAGAGAAGCTGAGAAGTGCGCGTTTGGGATGGTATGGACATGTGATGAGACAAAATGAAAATGAGGTTGGTAAGAGAATGTTAACTATGAATGTGGAAGGATATAGAGGAAGAGGTAGACCTAAGAAGAAATGGATGGATTGCGTCGTGAAAGACGATATGGGTAAGAAGGGAGTGAGCGATGAAATGGTATATGATAGAAGAGTATGGAAGGAGAAAGCATGTTGCGTCGACCCCAGGTGACTGGGAGAAGGGCAGGATAATGATGAATGAGGAAATTGACTAATTACAAATTCAGCAATACATAACAAAAATAAAGTTCTTTACTATTTATTTTAGCAGGTTGCCCGTGCAATGTACCGAACAAGTCAAGTCAACAGTAGGCGGCTGTTTGCATGAGTGTACCAGACTTACCACAAACCGGGAGAAGTGGCGATTGCTTGTGAGGCAGATAACATCTGTCCACAGTAAGGACACTGAATGACAACCACGACCGCTCCGACAAGAGTGATACGACAAAGGAAAAACTAATAACTTATTGTTTTTGGTGTATCTTTTTTTAGCTAGTAATTTGAATGTGTGGCTTATAAATGATAATAAAAAAAAAAAAAACGGAAATAAAAACGACCATTACACATTATCTGTATTGATTTCATCATTGACTTGAATCTGTTATGACAGTTTACTCGTACCAACTTTGGTATTAAAATGTAATATTAAAATTTATTGCATTCAAATTGGCTTCTTTGTATCGTATAAACGATAGACACATTAAAACAATACCAATTAGGTGAGTGACTACGCCAATTCTGACAATCATCACGACTACATCACTAGAATTAATAAATTCATAGATGCATTCGAAAAGCAAATGCCCTTGGGATGGTAGCTGTTAGCAGATCCAACCCCTCCTGGCAGAGTCCGTACTCAGCCACCTGTCCTGGTGAAACTGAAAAGACCTCAGAGCCAAAAGTAAAACCTTCCTTTGTTAAAAAAGCGATAAGGGTGGGGCAGCCGTTGTAACTATATACGTTGTAGATGTCTATGGGCTCCAGTAACCATTTAACACCCACCTGGTCTTCGCTGTGAGTTCGTCCACCCATCTAAGCAATAGAAAAAAAAGCCACCAGTAAAACTTCCTTCATTAAAATAGCATTCAACACCGCTAGCTAGTTACCCGCTAACGCTTACGCCACCCACCCGCGGTACAACCAAGCCTCCGTCGTGAAATACAAACAGTGGCGGTCATGTGTTCCGACTTTAAGCTCAGCTTTTGATATTTTCTTTGTATTTTCCAAACGCTTAACGTACTTTTATGGACGTTCAGAAGCTCCGAGTTAAGTCCCTCTAAGAGCTTTTGTATTCGTTTGTCGCTTCCAAAGATAAAGTTTTATCATCGTACTATCAAGCGTGAAGAGCTTTCATTTTTAATTTGACATTTAATATTTACGAAACATTTTCTTGTATACTAGTTTCGATAAGACAAAACATAACGAAATAATGTAGATTGGAACAATGATTTTTTCTAATACCAAAATATGCACACGGGACTAAATAAATATGATTTATCTTAATCGGCTACTTAATCGGTTCTTACAACGGTATTTGCATTATAAAAGTTTCCGTTGTTTTTGCGATCACGGGTAGACTGAGAAATTTTTATGATTGAAAGATTACTGGTGGCCCAGAGGCCTTTCCAGTTTCACCAGACAGGTGGGCGAGCAAAGGCTCAGCCAGAAGGGGTGGGATTTGCTAACAGCTGCCTGAGCGCCTCCGAAGGAGACCTAACAACTCAAGAGCAACTACTTCGCGAATGAATCTACTGCCGGATCGGAATCGCGACCCGCTGAGAAGATCCGGCGAGAAACTCAGCGAGCTGATGCATGGGTTAGGTTGCACGTCGACCTCTTTGTCGAGTTCGACGAGTACGGTTACCGGGGTTCCTAAGCCTGCTCCTAGTGTTAGAGCTGAAGGTATCTAATGCAAGAGTTATTGGATCTGATGGATCCGTAAGGACGTGTCTAGGGCGTCGACGGTGACTGGCTCCTGCATGATCAGGATTCGGGGAGTAGTCAGCGGCGGCAACGATAAGGCGATTATCATGACGCATAGCCAAGACTGAGAAATGCGGGTGGGATGTTAAAAGCTGCAAGAGCTCATGAACTGACGGATTAACTCACGAACGTACTCATAAAATGTCGGAATCGTGGTGAAAGCTCATAAAATGTGCATAATGTACATACGACATAGCTGCGAAAAGTTTAAAACAGTCCGGTCTACAAGCAATGGTGGTACTGGCTGGTACCATAATGAGGTCTCCAACGTATATCATTTTGACATTTTACGTACTGAATGACAACAACACGTTTAAAGAAAAACAAATACAAATCAAAAACTATGAATATTTTTTTTATTGCTTAGATGGGTGGACGAGCTCACAGCCCACCTAGTGTTAAGTGGTTACTGGAGCCCATAGACATCTACAAAGTAAATGCGCCACCCACCTTGAGATATAAGTTCTAAGGTCGCAGTATAGTTACAACGGCTGCCCCACCCTTCAGACCGAAACGCATTACTGCTTCACGGCAGAAATAGGCAGGGCGGTGGTACCTACCCGCGCGGACTCACAAGTGGTCCTACCACCAGTAATTACGCAAATGATAATTTTGCGGGTTTCACTTTTATTACACGATGTTATTCATTCCTTCACCGTGGAAGTCAATCGTGAACATTTGTTGAGTACGTATTTCATTAGAAAAATTGGTACCCGCCCCCGCGGGATTCGAACACCGGTGCATCGCTTCAACACGAATGCATCGGACGTCTTATCGTTTAGGCCACGACGATTTCAAACGAATGTGGTTATGTTATTGAATCTTCTTTTTAATTTTCTGAGAAAAGGCAGTCTTATCGATAAGTTATGATGCTTTTATATGTGTCTTTTATCTGGCTTATTCGTTAAGGAAACAAACAAGAAACAATAAAGCAATTCACTTGAAGAGACATAGAGCGTGTGAAAAGTCCACGAGAACCTTCTTTAAAGATTACGATCGCGAAAGGAAAGCCATTAATCTCTTGGCACGCACTGATTCAACAGGTTCGGTAAATTCTTTGGACTTCCTTAAATGGCATCGAGTTTAATTCAAAACAAAAAAAGCAAGTTTCGATGTAAAATTACATTGAGCCATCTAATACCGCTGAATCATTCATTAAAAGCACAACCTATTGATCTTCTCAGTGGGCTGCGATTCCGATCCGGTGGTGGTTTCTTTTTGTATATTACCCTTGCAGGCAGATGAGCATACGGCCCACCTGATGGTGAGTGGTTACCGTTGCCCATGGACTTCAGCAATATCAGGGGCATAGCTAAGCCGCTGCTTACCGTTAAATATTGAACATTCAGTGAGGTACTTACTGCTCTTGCTAGGGCTAGGGTTAGCAAGTCCTTCCAGGTTGAGCCCGTGAACTCACTCGGCGCATATTTGGAATAGTCCGTTAGGCTACTAATAATTAAGTAGGGAAATGACGAATTTTTTTTTGTTGCGTCTCTGGTTATGTTCTTTTGCGAGACAAGATATCTTTTGCTGTAGTTGGACAAGTGACCTTGCGGCCCTGGTATTAAGGACCCGGGTTATATAAATCACGAAAACTGAGAATCCTTCTTCCATCTAGAATCAAAGATCGAAATCCCAACTACAACATGATTCATGAGCTGTTTACTTTGCCAACCAAAGTGGTAAATAATAGACAGCACGACGCGTGAATGAAGCCAGACCATTTCATTTTATGATTTCTACTCCAATTTTTGTGATGAAACAATGAAACAGCAGAATCCTGCGCGATGATTCAGGACTGTGCTCTGCTTGGAAGTGGTTGACATTCAACAAATACATACATATATGCAGACAGTCGAGCCCGGGATCCACAGGATGGTTAACTTCGCTCAGCTAACCAACCACTGAGACCTTATTTCGACGCCGCCAATCAAATCGAAGCTAAAATAAACTCAGCTTCGTTTGAGTTTGAATATTTAAAAAAAATATGTGTGTGTTTGCTTGTCACACACGGTAGAAGTGAAACTTATAAAAAATAAGAATAATCGCAAGGGTCAACCATCAACGGTGCGGAGTGCGCAATGCAATTGCAATGGAGCAGCCTCATCCTGGGGGAAACGCCTGCATGATCACGGTCATAGATTATACACTTAATATATACGAGATAGATGCGCAACTCTCATTTTTATTTTTGCTTTAGTTAAAGCCCGGTCCAGCAGGCGTCGCTACGGTCGATTATTAGTCTCCCTACCCCCCACCAGGTGGCTTTTTTAGTAATTTTAATATTTTTAATAACTCTCTTTATGAAAAAATCTTATCGTTTAGAATCGCTGAANTTGGCTGAGCCTTTGCTCGCCCACCTGTCCTGGTGAAACTGGAAAGGCCTTCGGGCCACCAGTAAACTTTCAATCATAAAAAAAAAAAAAAAAAAAAAGATGATCGATCGTGCGACCGTTCACTTATCTTTGGACAACGTGTCGTTCCGTGGAGGTGTTCATTTCGTATGTGTCCGAAATATTTCGAGGGTTTGCATTTGGTGATAATTACTGACTAATATTTAGTTTCGCCAGGATTGAGAGGTCGTTCCTAAACAATGCCCAAAGGATACTCGGCAATCGTCATCAGCACATTCTCCAGTGCATCGATTTTGATCCCTGCATCCCAAAACAACTACACCTGGGAAGCCGATATTGCAAAGGAAATCGATTGCCTTATAGTTTTTTTTTAATTATTACAACTAGTGTATTCTGTATCTCACCCGTAGAACAACTTATAAACCGTAGAACACACTCAATACCAAATTTCTAGTTAGTATACGCGTGATCGAATCTCGCATTATAAACGATTAATCGATACAATAATGATCACATCAAGTGCCCTATTCGATACACCTAAGACAGTCCAACGGCCGTCTGATTCCGAACGATTAACATAATCGAAATATCGGGTCCGTTGTCGTATCGATTACATTAGCATTCATAATCGATTACAGCCGAACGTGGCTCGTTGAGTGTTACTGTTGTATGTTATAGTAGTGAATACATACGTATTGTTCAAGCATGATTATAGGCAATGAAGGCGAAGGATCTTAGGTGTTTGAAATACACTATATTCTTCTCATTCTGTGAGACTTGAGACATCATTTATTAGTTTCAATTTATTATTTGCGATAAAAAGAAAAAATCTTCAGATTTATTTAAAAAGTTTTACTGGTGGTAGGACCTCTTGTGAGTCCGCACGGGTAGGTACCACCACTACGCCTATTTCTGCCGTGAAGCATTAATGCGTTTTGGTTTAAAGGGCCGGGCGTTGTAGCTATACTGAGACCTTAGAACTCATATCTCAAGGTGGGTGGGGGAATTTACGTTGTAGATGTCTATGGGCTCCGGTAACCACTTAACATCAGGTGGGCCGTGAGCTTGTCCATCCATCTAAGTAATAAAATAATAAAGTCCGAAATGTTTATTGTTGAGCTCATAGTTGTTAACTATGAATGTGGAGGCTGAGTAAGTATAGAGGAAGAGGTAGACCTAAGAAGAAATGGATGGATCGCGTGAAAGGCGATATCGTCTTTTCGCATTAAAAGTGTACAATTTCCAAAAATATTCGAAATTGAGTTAATATGCGGAATCATTTGGTATCACCAGTATTTTTCTAATAAATACTGTCAAAAGAGCGTAGTTTAGTTTTAGTTTTTTTTTTTAGTTTACCTATGTTTTGACTACTATTAATAAAATTAATACATAATTTTATCTTACTTTAAAAGAAAGATAATGTAATTGGTACAAAAAAAAAAAAAATGTTGCAAAGATGATTAATATTAAAAATATCACATGTCATCAAACCTTTAAAACAGTCTCCTGTAAAATTAGTAAGTTTTGAGATTATACAGTTTTAATGCGAGAAGACGATATGTGTAAGAGGGGAGGGAGCGAACAAATGGTATATGATAGAGGAGTATGGAAGGAGCAAACATGTTACACCGACCCCAGGTAACTTCGAAAAGGGCAGGAAAATGATGATTATGTTTATTTTTGGGCGAAATCGGATTAAATGATATAAAAACAGTAACAATACATTTTGAAGCCCAAATTAGAATTACGTAAACGATCATAATATTAAAAAAGAGAAACATTGTACTAATTTCGAAATTCTTACAAAAAAGAAGAAACATAAAAAAAAAACAAAAACCGCGTCTACTAAAAACGTGGTACTAATAGCATTTTTAATGTTTTCCCCGTCGGCGGCCAACGTTTCAGCCAACATCAAAACTTGGGCCAACATTCATTTGCGTTAATCGCTTGCGGCTATGTTTTCGTTACACAAAACGTGCTTTATATTAACGCAATGAATAACTTAAAATAAATTTTGTTTCAGTTGTTTTTCGATGAGTTATTATCGAATGTGTTAGTTACTATTGGAGAGTATTAAGCGGTAGGCAGCGGCTTGGCTCTGCCCCTGGCATTGCTGAAGTCCATGGGCGACGGTAACCACTCACCATCAGGTGGGCCGTATGCTCGTCTGCCTACGAGGGCAATAAAAAAAATATATTTTGTTGCATCGCAAGACTTGTGATTAAAAAAAATATATTAATGTGGTCCATTGGCATCGACTAGACTAAAGGTTAAAGGCTAAAGAAAGAGATAAGGTGAGAGAGTACATACTTTATTGCACACCAAAACACAATTAACTTTAGAAAACAGTCAACAAACAGATACATTTTTTTTTCTTAGATGGGTGGACGAGCTCACAGCCCACCTGGTGTTAAGTGGTTACTGGAGCCCATAGACACCTATAACGTAAATGCGCCACCCACCTTGAGATATAAGTTCTAAGGTCTCAGTATAGTTATAACGGCTGCCCCATCCTTCAAACCGAAACGCATTACTGCTTCACGACAGAAATAGGCAGGGCGGTGGTACCTACCCGCGCGGACTCACAGGAGGTCCTACCACCAGTAAATTTCGTGATTATATTGTAAGAACATCAGTGTTGTCGTCAAACTTGTTAAATCAATCGAAATTGACTAGTGAAACGTTCAAATATAGAACGATGATCTAACCACCATGTTCTAGAGCCGTAGTATATTCAGGATTGAATTAAAATTCAAATTTAAAAAAAGAAAACTATTAACAAAAGCATCTCGCAAAGAGGAATATATAAACTGATCATCCGATGCATCACACGATAGTAGGAGTCAATTTAAAATTTCAGTAAAATCTTTGAAAGCACATAAAACATTGGCCCGTTTATCACCAGCGCTGGAGCAAACATTCATTTGCATTCATGCCTGGAGGCTACGCTTTCTTGAAGCCAGCCTTAACAGTGGCGTGGCCTTCTTTTGACTCCGCGGTAAACGGGAAAAATGTGCCCTCACTGTACGCGTTTAGCGGGAAAGATTTTCATTTCTAATTAATTACCATATAATAGAAAATTGACTAATTACGGAATTAATATGTTAGAGGAAGTCTGAAAGTGGCACCTGTGACAGAGAAGCTGAGAAGTGCGCGTTTGGGATGGTATGGACATGTGATGAGACAAAATGAAAATGAGGTTGGTAAGAGAATGTTAACTATGAATGTGGAAGGATATAGAGGAAGAGGTAGACCTAAGAAGAAATGGATCGATTGCGTCGTGAAAGACGATATGGGTAAGAAGGGAGTGAGCGATGAAATGGTATATGATAGAAGAGTATGGAAGGAGAAAGCATGTTGCGTCGACCCCAGGTGACTGGGAGAAGGGCAGGATAATGATGAATGAGGAAATTGACTAATTACAAATTCAGCAATACATAACAAAAATAAAGTTCTTTACTATTTATTTTAGAAGGTTGCCCATGCAATGTACCGACCAAGTCAAGTCGACAGTAGGCGGCTGTTTGCATGAGTGTACCAGACTTACCACAAACCGGGAGAAGTGGCGATTGCTCGTGAGGCAGATAACATCTGCCCACAGCAAGGATACTGAATGACGACCACGACCGCTCCGACAAGAGTGATACGACAAAGGAAAAACTAATAACTTATTGTTTTTGGTGTATCTTTTTTTAGCTTGTAATTTGAATGTGTGGCTTATAAATGATAATAAAAAAATTAATAAAATAAAACGAAAATAAAAACGACCATTATACATCACTTGTATTGATCATCGTTGACTTGTATCTGTTATGACAGATAACTCGAACCGGCTTTTGATAATTAAAATGTAATATTAAAATTTATTGCATTCAAATTGACTTCTGTGTATCGTATAAACGATAGACACATTAAAATAATACCAATTAGGTGAGTGACTACGCCAATTCTGACATTCGTCACCTTTCACGACTACTACACATCACTAGAATTAATAAATTCATAGATGCATTCGAAAAGCAAATGCCCTTGAGCTGTTAGGATGGTAGCTGTTAGCAGATCCAACCCCTCCTGGCAGAGCCCATACTCACCTGTCCTGGTGAAGCTGAAGAGGCCTCAGACCCACCAGTAATACTTCCTTTGTTAAAAAAGCGATAAGGGTGGAGCAGCCGTTGTAACTATACTTGAGACCTGAGAACTTATATCTCAAGGTGCATGGCGCATTTACGTTGTAGATGTCTATGGGCTCCAGTAACCATTTAACACCAGGTGGGCCGTGAGCTTGTCCAGCCATCTGAGCAATAGAAAAAAAAGCCACCAGTAAAACTTCCTTCATTAAAATAGCATTCAACACCGCTAGCTAGTTACCCGCTAACGCTTACGCCACCCGCCCGCGGTACAACCAAGCCTCCGTCGTGAAATACAAACAGTGGCGGTCATGTGTTCCGACTTTAAGCTCAGCTTTTGATATTTTCTTTGTATTTTCCAAACGCTTAACGTACTTTTATGGACGTTCAGAAGCTCCGAGTTAAGTCCCTCTAAGAGCTTTTGTATTCGTTTGTCGCTTCCAAAGATAAAGTTTTATCATCGTACTATCAAGCGTGAAGAGCTTTCATTTTTAATTTGACATTTAATATTTACGAAACATTTTCTTGCACACCAGTTACGATAAGACAAAACATAACGAAATAATGTAGATTGGAACAATGATCTTTTCTAATACCAAAATATGCACACGGACTAAATAAATATGATTTATGTCATTAACCAAACAATAAATAGTACCCTCACTATTTAAAAATACATCTACTTAATCGGTTCTTACAACGGTATTAGCATTATAAAAGTTTCCGTTGTTTTTGCGATCACGGGTAGTCTGAGAAATTTTTATGATTGAAAGATTACTGGTGGCCCAGAGGCCTTTCCAGTTTCACCAGGACAGGTGGGCGAGCAAAGGCTCAGCCAGAAGGGGTGGGGTTTGCTAACAGCTGCCTGAGCGCCTTCGAAGGAGACCTAACAACTCAAGAGCAACTACTTCGCGAATGAATCTACTACCGGATCGGAATCGCGACCCGCTGAGAAGATCCGGCGAGAAACTCAGCGAGCTGATGCATGGGTTAGGTTGCACGTCGACCTCTTTGTCGAGTTCGACGAGTACGGTTACCGGGGTTCCTAAGCCTGCTCCTAGTGTTAGAGCTGAAGGTATCTAATGCAAGAGTTATTGGATCTGATGGATCCGTAAGGACGTGTCTAGGGCGTCGACGGTGACTGGCTCCTGCATGATCAGGATTCGGGGAGTAGTCAGCGGCGGCAACGATAAGGCGATTATCATGACGCATAGCCAAGACTGAGAAATGCGGGTGGGATGCTAAGAGCTGCAAGAGCTACTGAACTCACGGATTAACTCACGAAGGTACTCATAAAATGTCGGAATCGTGGTGAAAGCTCATAAAATGTGCATAATGTACATACGACACAGCTGCGAAAAGTTTAAAACAGTCCGGTCTACAAGCAATGGTGGTACTGGCTGGTACCATAATGAGGTCTCCAACGTATGTCATTTTGACATTTCGCGTACTGAATGACAACAACACGTTTAAAGAAAAACAAATACAAATCAAAAACTATGAATCTGGTTATGTTATTGAATCTTCTTTTTAGAAAAAGCAGTCTGAAGAATGATTGATTATGATGCTTTTATACGTGTCTTTTATCTGATTTATTCGTTACGGAAACAAACAAGAAACAATAAAGCAATTCACTTGAAGAGACATAGAGCGTGTGAAAAGTCCACGAGAACCTTCTTTAAAGATTACGATCGCGAAAGGAAAGCCATTAATCTCTTGGCACGCACTGATTCAACAGGTTCGGTAAATTCTTTGGACTTCCTTAAATGGCATCGAGTTTAATTCAAAACAAAAAAAGCAAGTTTCGATGTAAAATTACATTGAGCCATCTAATACCGCTCAATCATTAATTAAAAACATAACCTATTGATATTCTTAGTGGGCTGCGATTCCGATCCGGTGGTAGTTTTTTTTTTTATATTGCCCTAGCAGGCAGACGAGCACACGGTCCTCCTGATGGTGAGTGGTTACCGTTGCCCATGGACTTCAGCAATATCAGTGGCAGAGCTAAGCCGCTGCTTACCGTTAAATATTGAACATTCAGTGAGGTACTTACTGCTCTTGCTAGGGCTAGGGTTAGCAAGTCCTTCCAGGTTGAGCCCGTGAACTCACTCGGCGCATATTTGGAATAGTCCGTTAGGCTACTAATAATTAAGTAGGGAAATGACGAATTTTTTTTTGTTGCGTCTCTGGTTATGTTCTTTTGCGAGACAATACATCTTTTGCTGTAGTTGAACAAGTGACCTTACGACCCTGATATTAAGGACCCGGATTATATAAATCACGAAAACATAGAATCCTTCTTCCATCTAGAATCAAAGATCGAAATCCCAACTACAACAAGATTCATGAGCTGTTTACTTTGTCAACTAAAGTGGTAAATAATAGACAGCACGACGCGGGAATGAAGCCAGACCATTTCATTTTATGATTTCTACTCCAATTTTTGTGATAAAACTATGAAACAGCAGAATCCTGCGCGATGATTCAGGACTGTGCTCTGCTTGGAAGTGGTTGACATTCAACAAATACATACATATATGCAGACAGTCGAGCCCGGGATCCCCAGGATGGTTAACTTCGCTCAGCTAACCAACCACTGAGACCTTATTTCGACGCCGCCAATCAAATCGAAGCTAAAATAAACTCAGCTTCGTTTGAGTTTAAATTAGGCTTGTGTAGTACATGTACTATGTACTAAAAGGAATACATTCCCGACACTGAATGGAACGAACTATTCCTTTTCCTTTTTAGGACATCGTTCATTTAGTTCTCTGTCGTACGTGAAACACGGAACGCGAGCGCGACTGATTTTGACGAATGAGCGGCAACGATATGGTATCGGTGCATGAAAGAGTGAGACGCATGATAATATTCATTTGCCAAATTTGATCTCTGATAATTCTGATTCATCAAGCAATTTTGAACTTTATGTTTATATATTTACTGATTATTTTAATTTGTATAAACATTTTGCGAAATTGTCTTTATTTTTTAACAAATTTTTTCAAATATGTTTTTAGGACTCGATTTCCAAGCTAGTAAAATTAAATCATAATTAGCTTTATTTACATTAGTTTAGAGTATATTTTCATCAGTAAATTTGACACCGGAATGAAATGAACTAAAATGTTAAACATTAATCTAGTACACTACCTACGTAATATTTTAGTACAAACAAACATTTAAAAAAAACAACTATTTATAGAACAGAAACGATTATTAGATTTAAAAAAAATAAGTCTTAAAAAGTATCATATTACAAAACTAAATATAAATATAAAAAAATAAAATAAAAAAAAGCATGATTTATCTGAAAATTAAATCATTGTAATTATTTTGATTTTTAAATACGCCATTCTGATTCTAAAATAACCCGACAAATATCTATAAAATTTCGATATCTTATATAATACATTAAGAAAAAAATATCACAGATATTTTAATATCTAAATAACATACTGAAAAAATTAACGGGTATTGATTAGAATGACAGTCCTAAACCTGCAAAGTATGAACTATGAAGGAAAATCAAAATATAATTCACTATTCGTTCAGTGTACTAAACTGTACTAAATGTACTAAAATATTGAATAGAATGACAGTTCTAAGCCTGCGAAGTATGAAGGAAAATAAAAATATGATTCTTATTCGTTCAGTGTACTAAACTGTACTAAATGTACTAAAAGACTGAATTAGGACATCTGACAAATTGTCCTAGTACGGATCGCTCCGTTCCATGTCCGAGCAAGAACAAGCCTAGTTTAAATATTAAAAAAAATATATGTGAGTGTGTGCTTGTCACACACGGTAGAAGTGAAACTTATAAAAAATAAGAATAATCGCAAGGGTCAACCACCAACCACTCCGCAGTGCAATGGAGCAGCCTCATCCTGAGGGAACCGCCTGCATGGTCACGGTATCTCTGCGCCACGTAAGTATGATTCAGCAAGAGAAATACGAGAACGTCTATCAACTGTGTAACATCTCGTCATCGCGATTCAGGAATTGTTGAATTTACGTGCAGCGACATCTGTTGATAACAAACTAAATAGAAATAATTGTAAATCATCTTTTATAGTATGAGGTAGCGCCCTCTAGGTGAATTGATATTTTAACTTCACGTTTCATTTTTTTCGTTTCATCGAGTTTTAAATCACACCCAACGATTCTAAAGAAGTTTCACTTCAATAACACTATGTATAAATCGCATATCTACCGTCGGGAAACGTATATTGCAAAACCAAATAAAGACTACCGTTGGAATATCCAATTTCGCACGTGTGACGTTCACGACGCGTGTCCAAACTATTATTTCTAACGGGGACCGCGCGAGTAAGCGTATCGATGGGAATACGTATTCCCGTGATGGTCGTTAACGTTTCGAACCGTTTAAGACTGCTGTCTGGTGGATATAAATAAAATCGAATCACGCTTACGCAGCGTCTTATGGCGGTATTTTTTTCCTAACCTTAATCTTTTTTTTTCTTCTATTGCTTAGATGGATGGACGAGCTCACAGCCCACCTGGTGTTAAGTGGTTACTGGAGCCCATAGACATCTACAACGTAAATGCGCCACCCACCTTGAGATATAAGCTCTTAAGGTCTCAAGTATAGTTACAACGGCTGCTCTACCCTTCAAACCGAAACGCATTACTGCTTCACGGCTCAAATAGGCGGAGTGGTGGTACCTACCCGCGCGAACTCACAAGAGGTCCTACCACCAGTAAAATATATGCATTCGTATAAAACATTTGTGTGCCAATAACAGAGGTTTTAAATACCGCCGAAGACTTAGCTAGACACGACCTTCAGCAATGAAGAGACATATAGATCATCAGACCATCAAAATATTGTGTTCATAAATTTACACACGTCATTTCGGATCCTCCCGATCCACTAACGGTGCTTTTAGCTACCTCAAGATCCGGTCATGGTTCTAGTCGAACCCTTCGCTTGCGACGAAGGGCTCGGCGAGTAAATTAACCCACAGACACAGCCCAATGATTTTTTCGCCAAATCTTCTCCGTCACTTCACGAATTATCACTTCAAAAACGTCTCCACAATTGAACAAACTTTAATTACAATTAATTCCTAAACATTTATTTAGTTTCACAACCATATTTAACCATATATTTTCCGTCTATTTTCCACTAAATTAAACGTTAAACTCCCAAAGGACTCAAGCACATTCAAATACCTAAAACTGCACCAAAGGGCGTCACGTAACACACCCCTTTTCCAGTCAAAGGTCAAACAATGTCATCCTTTGGATCGTACACGTCGGCGAAGCGTTTAGTTACCCAGCGCGACCTCCGAGGTCGCACGCTTGAATAATTCACAACGTGAACAGAATACAATGGTATTTGTAACCGTACGTACACACACTTTGATACAGACATGTCGTACGTCTTCGAAGTCTTGAAGTGCTTACACATTTCAAATGAATCAATTATCGTTGTGCTTTTATTGCTCCTAATGCGAAGGCGGCTTCCTTGAATTAAGTGATAATAGAGACCATCGAAATGCCAATGTGAATGACGCCGAATACCATCCCAACGGTAATACCGGACAGACAAGATCATGGTACCAATCCGCGCAAAATCACAATACGAACAAACCACGGGCAAATGCTGATTGTCGATATCGGTATACTGATATGACACTCAGAAAATAGTGATACCCATTCTCCTCCTTATTTATCTACTGGGATAGACGGTGTAGTACTATTTTCGGCTACACCGCATAACCAGTATTATCTTCAGTAATGTTTTATAAAAGACGTTAGAAAAGATCAATTACTACCATAATTCAAATCGCGAAAAGCAATTATCGAATAGAGGTCATCTACGCAACTAAATCTGCCGCCAAGCAATCATCTGTTCCAGTTTCGGGGATAGTCACAACCGTTATTACAATTCAATTGAATTATCCGCTTCACGTCTCAAGGTAACTAGTTGCTTTCGCATTCTACGAAGCAAGCTATTGCCACTGAATTTGTCGCAGGATTTTCTCAGTAGGTCACGATTCCGATTCGGTGGTAGATGCCGTGCAGCACTGCTCTTGCTAGGGCTAGTGTTAGCAAATTCTCTCAGGTGGAACTTGTGAGCTTACTACCCGTCCAGGCTAGCTGGAATAGCCCCTACCAGCGAATAAGTACGGAAAAAAATCAAACTATCTACAATACATCATTGAAAATATTTCAACTCATATTAATGACAAATCCGTACACACGCACATGAACATTTGAGCAAAGATTATTAACACATTCAGTACTCGTTTGTATCCCCCCCCCCCCGCCATATCTTGCGGCTTAATTATCTATCGAGAACTTGGAGCATGCGGTTTTAGATTTTCTAACTTGAATCCGAGAGAGGTATGTAATCAACTAACTTGCCAACTTTGTACTTCAGACTTAATTTACATCGGCTGTTTATTGTACATTGTTAACACCGATCGGAGGATTTCCATAGGGATCGGTAGCGCTTCAGACATTCTCTATGTCCAAGAAGAACGTAATCAGTTCAATCAGAGTTGGCATCAGTCTCGAAGGTGGTTCTTTTTTTTTTAAACCAATAACAGAAGAGCTCTGAATGCAGAATGTTTCGACTGAACTCTGTGAAAGTGTACGAGAAATAGCTAATTTTTCTGGCGAGTGGGTAGTGAGATGAGAGCGTTCACGCTGTATGTTTATGGGCTTGGATAACCACTTAGCATTGTATAGGGGATTAACGACAAAGGTAAGGTTCAGCTTCAGCCGAGCGGGTGATATTACTCGGTGCATTACCGACGGTCTGAATGTTGTTGTTCGGAACTTCTGTATATTCAAGCTTATCTTGAAAATTTCGTAAGCGAGATTCAGACCACTGTCAAATATCTTGTGTCGTACGATAACTACAGCCACAACTTGATGGATTGTGAGCTCGTTTGGCCAATTATAATCCAATCCAATCATTTTAACGTTAATTATACTAAAGATAGTGACGAAAACGAACAAAACAAATTAATGAACAAGTTTCACGAAACTTTTGTTTGTACCGTTAAGAGACCGACCCTGTTTGTCTATTTTAAAAAACATCCACAAACCACATTTCAATACTTTTGTTTAAAAGAATAAAATTTACATTAAATTTCTGCACTGACCGACATCCGAATCCCCAATTGGAGAACTGTGGTGCGCGCGGTCTGAATATTGACAGACTTTTCAACTTGGAAAACACAATGAACTAATTAAAAATGCTGAAACTGTAAGATAACCAATAAGGAGAACGTAATAACGATCGCGAATAAGACAAAGCATCTTTTTGCTGAACGCAGCATTAGCACATATAAATAAGGGTCATAATCGTGCGTTTCGATTTGCCTATAAAACCCGTAAGATGATCTGTTGTTGACTATATGACTCGACTAATGAGAGTCCCGGTTCGCACGACACTCCTTATATGTTAATGGTAAACACGATACTAGCTGGAATGTTCCATTTAGAACCGGGTCATTTGGACCTTTTAACAAACGGCAAATTTAAATTCAAAATCATAAATTTTAACCCTTTAGCGATGAATTTCTTTAAAGTACAAAAAAAACCTAAATTCAGTTTGTTCTCTATTGGGATTTGTTCATTTTACATTCAAAACAAAGTAAGAAAAATTAACAAACATAGTGAATATTCATTTAAAAGTAAAATGTGACTATTTAGCATTTAGTATTAGGTATATAAATAATTAACAAAAAATAAAAACCAAATGTACACATACATATAGTACGCGCCAAAGTCCCTGAAGCGGATAAACATTTTTTTAATTCGACCAAACGGGTGAGCCTAATTGCTGACCGTCGGGGGTTCGCGGACACGAAAACGCGAATGTCGACGCTGAGAATTTAACCAAACTAACAAGAATGTTACACACGTTACTAATTAAGTCGGGTTCCAATCTGAAAGACAGCTGTTATTGATTGACTGTCCAGTTTCGAGAATAATTTCGAAATTATTGTTACGCCGGTAAGAGTAACGCCATCTATCGCCGAATAGTCGAACAAATATCGAAGGATCTAGTAGCACCTAGAACTCTCGAGAAGTACAACGCCATCTATTGTCAGATAGCGGAACACACAATACTAAAAATGTGTGGAATATTCTCGATAATTCTAGGGATGTGGCATCGGTTAGAAAAGCATTGCAGAGATGGCACGCAGTTAGTCAGTAATCGATACTACTCGAAGCGAAACAGCTAACGGATCACCTGAAGCGAAGCGGAAGAAGCGAATTGAGAATTTTAAAGTGTTTGTGAAGTGTTCTAAGTGTTCAATACAGTTTTTAGTTGGACTTTGATGAAATTTTATTTATACCGAACCCCAGCGCGTAACATTATTAACATTATTGCCCACTTATGACATCATTCTTTCGCTTGACGTGATGAAGGGATATAAAAATTGTTTTTACATTTACTTAGTGTTTGAAGAATGGCCGGTAAGTTAAAGGGAAGTGAAAACGAAGCGAAAACTGAACTCAGTCGTGTAAATTGAGAGAGGCCTATGTCCATCAGTGGACAACTGTGGGCTAAAGATGATGATGATGATGATAGTATTTGAAAGCATAAATCGTTTAAATATATTTTCAATTGAAGTCAGGTCGTTTATAACTAATTACCTTTATAATGTTTTATCGTGGTTTTAGTAGCCTATTGCGAGGAATTGCCAAATATCAATTTATTACTAAAATGGCGCATTATAAGGACCACAATATTAAAATATCGACGAATAACAGCTTAGTTGTTTGCAATCACAAAATATATAGAGCAGTTTTCCTTACTTAATCGTTGGTAGCTCTTAAGGTTATCCGAATTACACGCTGATAAGAAGGGCATTTAAACAGCGCAAATTTAGAAAAGTAGTCAAAATTACCACAGTCAAAGGTACCACAACCCCGCCTATTTTACTGGTGGTAGGACTTCTTGTGAGTCCGCACGGGTAAGGTACCACCACCCCGCCAATTTCTACTGGGAAGCAGTAATTCGTTTCGGTTTGGAGGGTGGGGCAGCCGTTGTAACTATACTGAGACCTTAGATCTTATATCTCAATGTAAGTGGCGCATTTATGTTGTACATGTCTATGGGCTCCAGTAACCACTTAACACCAGGTGGGCTGTGAGCTCGTCCACCCATACGAGTAATAAAAAAAATTGTCTAAGACGAACGAAAACCACAGGAAATGGTAAATAAACGCAGCAGTAGCTTCTTCAAATTTAAATTCAATTCCTATCCAATGGAGTTGACAAACTATCGTTTCAAATTGACATTGGCTTTTGACATTCCGATGTGTAGCAAAACGCTTCAAACACTCAAAGGGTCCAATGGGAGCTTCGCTCAAAACTTACAAGACCAACTTAATATACGTGAATTAATTCAACTTGGCAATACGTCGTTATAAACTTACCCAGGTTATAGATTAACAACTGAAACAAGTTATTTCACAAAGAGCAGTCGTTAATGTTAACCTAGATGAGCCAAAATATGTTTTCTTTAATGTCATTTGCTTACACTTCCGGCCGAATCTTTTTCTTTTTTTTTTGTCTTTTTCGATCTACAAGAGGTCCCGCAGTAGTCGAAATTCGACTATAATTAATTGGAATTGTAAGTTTGTACAGTATTATGATTGTATTTTATACTTCTATTATCACAAATTTCGCCAAGGCTACACTATAGAAAAATATTAATAAAGACAAACAATATTTAATCTATTCTCAATTTGACCACAGACGTCAAGAACAAAAGTTTGACAATAAATAGTATGCATGCGTGTGTGCGTCAAATACATGGTATGTAGTGTGTGTAATGTTTTATTTATTGATTTAATGTATCTTTTATACATTATTTAAAAAAAATATTAGCATTGTGCACTTCTTCTCTATATATTTTCTATAAATGTCAAAATTTTTATACTCCTCCGTCCGCGCAATTTTCGTAAAAAGGGATACAAAGTTTTTGCTTCACGTATTAATATATAGATATATAAAGCCGTCAGCGCAAAAGCGGCCTAACCCACAATTTTTCATAATCATGTTTATAATTATGTATATTGCAATTTATTTAAAATATTTTGATGCAAAACCGGCCTATCCATAGTTTCACCCATAGATAGTAGATGGCTTTGTAAGCATTATTTTTGCGCATATTGTTTTTTTGCCTAGTCAAATTCAAATTCATGAAAACTTAGAGCTCATTGCTCTATAATAACTATGGTGAGCTTAGGTCACTTTTGCGCTGACGCCCTCGTATATCGTCTTTTCGCATTAAAAGTGTACAATTTCCAAAAATATTCGAAATTGAGTTAATATGCGGAATCATTTGGTATCACCAGTATTTTTCTCATAAATACTGTCAAAAGAAAATAGTTTAGTTTTAGTTTTTTTTTTTTTACTTTACCTATGTTTTCACTACTGTTAACAAAATTAATACATAATTTTATGTTGCTTTAAAAGACAGATAGCGTAACTGGTAAAAAATAAAAAATAAAATGTTGCAAAGATGATTAATATTAAAAATATCACATGTTAAACCTTTAAAACACTCTCCTGTAAAATTTGTAAGTTTTGAGATTATACAGTTTTAATGCGAGAAGACGATATTGTCCCTCTATGGCACGTTTATCTAACTTTTCTCTCGGTCCAAAGATATCTTCACTACGATATGAAGTTCATGCTAACCCATAATGAAACCCATTTTAAAGCAGCGCGTTGAGAAAAAGTAGTATTGTTGTCAGCATATAAACTTGGTAATGTGACCTCATTGTTTACGGTACAAATGCAAACAAAATATAAGCAAACACACAGTCGATACCTTAATCTGGTCGTGACGAAGGTCTAGACACGGATTCGACGCGACGACGACAGGTGAAAGAAACATTTAAGAATATCGTTGCGAAGAAAAACATTTTTTTATTTTTTATTTCTCAGATGGGCGGACGAGCTTACAGCTTACCTGGTGTTAAGTGGTTACTGGAGTTAATAGACATCTGCAATGTAACTACCGCAACACAGCTTGAGATATGAGTTCTAATATCAAAAGGTACATCAAATTTTAAAGGATAAAGGATTTCTACTGGTGGTAGGACCTCTTGTGAGTCCGCGCGGGTAGGTACCACCGCCCCGCCTATTTCTGCCGTGAAGCAGTAATGCGTTTCGGTTTGAAGGGTGGGGCAGCCGTTGTAACTATACTTGAGACCTTAGAACTTATATATTAAGGTGGGTGGCGAATTTATGTTGTAGATTTCTATGGGCTTCAGTAACCACTTAACACCACGTGGGCTGTGAGCTCGTCCACCCATCTAAGCAATAAAAAAACACAAAATTTAAAGAAATGAGGTTGAAATCTTAATTGTATTATATGACCGTTGTCCTAACATACCAACTGGAACGCATAAGTACTTCGCAGCAGGAATAGGCATGTGGTACCTACCCTTGAGGGCTTACAGAACGCTAATGTTTCTGCTATGAAGCCTACGTTAAGCCTTCGTCAAACAGAACGCGTAAGACGCGCGCTAAACTGACACCGCGCTATGACGCCGAGACGTGTTGTACTACTATGGTAACATACCGTCAAACAGAGCCCCAGCGCTATAAGTACGCAGCGCTCTGTCGCGGCGTTAGGACGCTTTGTCGTCAGGCGTTGTAATTTTTTACA
This sequence comes from Bombyx mandarina, assembly GCF_003987935.1. The sequence goes on from NW_021011479.1 coordinate 2,814,401, forward strand.
AATTTTATTTTAGCGTCCGAGTGAATGTGTATTAAAATACTAGATAATGCCCGAAAAAATGATATAAATAGTTAGAAAATACCCATGCTTATACAATGCGAATGCGTTGCGTCAAGGAGCGTTAGACTCATCTAGTCAATTTGAAGCGTGCGACGTTAAGTACGCGGCGCTAAGTACGCGTTCTGTTTGACGAAGGCTTAATAGTTACATACGTAAGCGTGAGCTCGTCCACCCATCTAAGTAATAAAAAATAAATAAATAAATCACGTATCAGGGTGTAGAACGATATTCGCGTTTTCATGTCTACGTGCTTCGATAATCATCTTACACCGAGCGGACCGTGAACTAGATCCCTCCCCACCGCTACACAATAAAAGAAATATGGACAACGGTACCAATCAAAACAAATCCACTACACGCCCGATATCACTAATTCCTGACAGACGGAAAGACAGTTACTTCTACATCAGTACTCACCCATCAGTAAATTGGTTACGAATGAAAACCTCCCAAACATAAACCATTAATATATTTGAACATAAAACAAGCGAACTTGGAAAAACTTGATACTTTGGGACATGACGAAGGTCCCTCGACACGTCGACGATATGTTAACGAAATTCCAACGATATAGTTACCGTGTTATTTCATTGTTACGAAATTAAAAGTGTTTTTCCTGTGTTTTTCTTCTTATTTTTTTTTGGAACGAAGTTCCTTATGGGACGATGCGGAGGGGTACCCTAACCGGGAAAAAGCGTCCGTAACGTAAGATTTTTATTAGTGATGCACACAAATTTACAAAAAAACTTATTCAGCTATTTAAATGGAGTAAACTCAATTGAAGTTCAATTAAAAGCACCGAACCGTTGACGCTAATACCAAATAAGATACACCTTTAATTACAAAGATAAAAAATAATAAATAGCGCGTATTAAGCGATGTCGCTTCAACTAAATAACGTTCCACCGCTCGATATGAGAAATAAGAAACGTAACGATAGAATGAATATGCATAAAGGAAAAAAAAAGTAGAAGAAGAAAAGATCCATTCTCGTGCGCGTCATATGAGATGCTTACGTAAGTCCCAATAAAGGTTCGGGGGCGGCTAGGTCCTTTCGAGTCACGTGCGAGTGTTTGTTCGGAGCCGTGATTGAAATCTGCCTTTAATAATGTCGGTTAAGTACAAGAGCCGAGTTTAACCATAACGCTTGGTACACAATGTCGGTTATGAATGACGGATTTCGTAGTTGGGATTCCGAAATCATACTGTAAATTAAAGATTAAAAAAAAACGAGTGCAGGTACAACCTTTTGGATGAGCGTTAGGTTTACTGGTGGTAGGACCTCTTGTGATTCCGCGCGGGTAGGTACCACCGCCCTGCCTATTTCTGCAGTGAAGCAGTAATGCGTTTCGGTTTGAAAGGTGAGGCAGCCGTTGTAACTATACTTGAGACCTTAGAACTCATATCTCAGGGTGGGTGGCGCATTTACGTTGTGGATGTCTATGGGCTCCAGTAACCACTTAACACCAGGTGGGCTGAGAGCTCGTCCACCCATCTAAGCAACAAAAAAAAAGGTGGTCTTTCTCCACATTGGGATTGGATAATAAAAAGAAGACTTAAATATTGAGGGTGAGTTTAAAACGTTTAAGTGATTGAAGACACCTTTGATAGAGAAAACGAGTTGAGGGAGTATAATATTTGTTTAATTAAGATCTAGCATTATCAACTTGACTACATGTTATAAATTAACGTATATGCACGGGCAGATAATGATTATAATAATAAAGGACAAATAATAAACACGAATAAGGAGAAACGAAAAGAAACACTACAAGAAGAAACAGAAAAAGTGACTACTAATGGTACGTATGGGGGTTTAAGCCAAGGAAGATTGACGTCAGCTAGTCGTAAAGCTCACCCTAAATCTCTATGCAGCAAAAGACAGCAGTTACAGCACCGACTTACTGTAGAATAGAGAACAGGAATAAAAAGTCCAGACAGACGAGCATATGGAATCTCTCTCAAAATCTCTTTGAATTTTTTTCGCAATATCGCTCGATTAGCAATCTCTTAGCAACGGATTAACATCCTTAATATATTGTTTAAATAGCATACTCTTCTCATAGCATAAACATTAAAAATCTCTAAATACACACTATATCTTCGTAGTTAATTCAAAAACAATGTGTAAACCAATCTTAAGAATCATTGTTTGCTTATTCTTGATACCGAGCTTTCGCGTTCAATCTATCGGTAAACATCCAGTGTTTTGTAAACTTATTAACTTAAAGCTTTTTATCCCGTATTGTGTTTTCTGTTCAGCTTTGACCCTTGTTGACCTTTGCCATATTACTTTTTTCGTGGAACATTTTATTTAGATAAATTTTCAAGAAAACACACTAAATCTGTATTCTTTATNTATTACTTTTTTCGTGGAACATTTTATTTAGATAAATTTTCAAGAAAACACACTAAATCTGTATTCTTTATATATATATATATGTTTCTTCTGTACGTGTGTTAGTCACTGAACTCCTCCTAAACGGCTGGACCGATTTGAATGATTTTTTTTCGTATGCGTTTGGGTGGCGCCCTGGATTGTTTAGATTCACAAATCATCTCGGCAAATGGCACTGCAGTCGGTATCTAGGTTATTTATCTATACTACAACTAAACGGCTGGATCGACTTGAATGAATTTTTGCAGGACAACGTCTGTCGGGTCCTCTACGTACGTACTAGTACGTATTTAATTTTGCTTTTTCCAATAAGCTATAATCAAATTTCATATTTTCAATAACCTAACCTAATCTATCTAAAGAAGGAGGGAGCCTGAAGATCAGTAATACAGATCTTTGAACCTAGTACAGACTTCATTCAGCTCTTTCAAAGGTTTACAAAATAAATTATAAGGTTAATTTCTATTTGTATTTGCACTATACCTTTAATAGAGAAATAAATAAATTATTATTATCATTATTATTATTAATTTCCTTAACATTTACCAGATATTCTACCTAAATACGTCTTCCAGTTAAAGATTTGTTTTCAAGTAAACGGATCACGACTTAACAATAAAACTGGCTTGAAATATTCGCCGTCGAATGTATGTACTACAGATTCAGTTTGACGCCATAATATAATTAATTGCAGAATAAATACGTCCACCCGTTTAAGACAAGAAAAATCGTTCCTACTTATTCATTTTGAATTTCAAACGCTTTAAAATAACAATTACCTCCGGTTGTATAAAACTTTATCGATGTTGAATTTATAAACAATTTTTTTTTAAGGCCAATTCAATCAATACAAATCAGTTAACGTTTATGTTTTGTTTTATTGGACTATATCCGTCAAGGAACTCTCGACCCACGTGAAGTTCAGTGGGTGTCGGAGCCAGTAGACTATATCAACGGTATTTGGTAACTCTTTATTTATTTATTTTTTATTGCATGGGTGGACGAGCTCACGACCCACCTGGTGGTAAATGGTTACCGAAGCCCACCTTGAGACACGAGTTCTAAGGTCTGCCTCAGTTCGGTACAACGGCTGCCCCACCCTTCAAACCGAAACGCATTACTGCTTCACTGCAAAAATAGGCAGAGTGGTGGTACCTACCCGTGCGGACTCACATGACGTCCTACCACCAGTAATTACGCAAATTATAATTTTGTTGGTTTGATTGTTATTACACGATGCTATTTCTTCACCGTGGAAGTCAATCGTGAACATTTGTTAAGTACGTCATTAGAAAAATTAGTACCCGCCTGCGGGATTCCAACACTGGTGCATCGCTCGATACGAATGCACCGGACGTCTTATCCTTTAGGCCACGACGACTTCAAACTGCTACTTCGACTTTCATAAAACACCGGTCATCGTCCTCGTCGAGGGCTCGACGAGTAAATTAACCCACAGACAAAGCCCACTGAGTTTCTCACCGGATCTTCTCAGTGGGTCGCGTTTCCGATCCGGTGGTAGATTCTGCGAAGCACGGCTCTTGCTAGGGCTAGTGTTAGCATCACTCCGGTTAGAGCCCCGCGAGATCACCTACTAGTTAAGGTTACGCTGAAATAGCCTCTCAAGGCTATCAGATTAGGTAGGAAAAAAATAATAATCATAAAACAATGTTATTCGTTCGTCGTGTATGTGGTACGCTATTCAAAGAACTCACATTATTAAAATTGGCTTCAAAAAAAAACACCCAATCTGGTGCATGCTTAACTACCTGAGAACGGGAGTTGGTCACTGTAACCAGCTGCGGAAGAGATGGGGCTGGACGGAAAACGAAAGCTGTGAATGCGGATGCCCAGAGCGAACTGTACGCCACATTGTCATGGAATGCCCACTAACGAAATTCGCAGGCCAAGTGGAAGATCTCAAAAATGTAACAAAAGAAGCTATCGATTATTTCACAAACTGTAAATTTAAAGTATAACCACGCAGTGTAAACGAATGCTATACGATAAATAAATAAAACTAGAGGTCCCGCAGTAGTCGAAATTCGACTATAATTAATTGGAATTGTAAGTTTGTACACTATTATGATTGTATTTTATACTTCTATAATCACAAATTTCGCCAAGGCTACTACACTATGAAAAAAATATTAATAAAGACAAACAATATTTAATCTATTCTCAATTTGACAACAGACGTCAAGAACAAAAGTTTGACAATAAATAGAATGCATGCGTGTGTGCGTTAAATACATTGTATGTAGTGTGTGTAATGTTTTCTATATTGATTTAATGTATCTTTTATGCATTGTTTTAAAAAAATATTAGCATTGTGCACTTCTTCTCTATATTCTCTATAAGTGTGGAAAATTTCATACTCCTCCGTCCGCGCAATTTTCGTAAAATGGGATACAAAGTTTTTGCTTCACGTAATAATATATAGATAATTAGTACGTCCAAAAACGAAACGAACGTCGAGGGTAAAAACGTAAAATTTAAACGAACAAAATCATCACGTGGATCCTGGCGGTGCGCCATTATCCGTATCTCGCCCTCGTTAATACAGATTACGACAAATTAATACGCCGGTACGATTAATTCGGTAATGGCTCCGCGATACGCGCAACCATATAGCGATCTAGGAACGTGTGTGTATTTTGTATGGGACGTGTTTTACTATAAACATTAGACTAGATGATGACCGGTTTTTTTTTTTTTTTTGATAACGCCATCTTGTTGTGTCATCAAAGCGGTTAGTTGCCCTCAATTAAAAGAAATAGTATTATTATTCGCCAATAGATGTCGGGAAGAGTTGATTATTGAAAACACGAATAAAACAACATTTTCTGAAAATAAATCGTAGCTAGATCGATTTATCGCCCCCGAAATCCTCTGTATACTAAATTTTATGATAATCGTTGCAGCCGTTTCCGAGATTCAGATTATATATATATATAAGAATTGCTCGTTTAAAGGTATAAGATAAGATAAGATATGGCATATTTTTAATCATTAAGGTGGGTGGCAGAATTAGGGTGGTGATGTCTATGGGCAACTATCACCAGATGGGCCGCTTGTCTGTCTTTTCATTTACTAACCCCCTCCCCCTCCCCAACACCCAAATTATGTATTATTTTTGACCTAACAAACAACAAGGTATCTTATCATCATCATCAACAGCCCACAGTCGTCCACTGCTGGACATAGGCCTCTCCCGATCCACACCACTGAGCCCGATCTACGGCTCTCCTAGGTAGGTATCTGTTACAACTGAAATCAGTTTAGAGATTCCCGTTAAACTTTAAAACGATGATAATAATTTCCTTGAATATTTCTATTCAATGCGCAGGGGAATATCGAAAAAAAACTGGGCTCTTTCACTTAATTACTATGATTTCTTATAGGATGATGCTGACAGAACTGACGGAAAAATTTCATTGCCGGAGGGCATGCACACCAATGTTTAGCCACCTTGAGACAAGAGTTCAAAGCCTCAATCGACTTTACAGCGACTCTATCGCCCTTCAAGCCGAAGCGCGTGACTGCTTGGCTGCACCTACGAGGAGTTTTTTACTGGTGGTAGGACCTCTTGGGGGGGGGTCCGCACGGGTAGGTACCACCACCCCGCCTATTTCCGCCGTGAAGCAGTAATGCGTTTCGGTTCGAAGGGTGGGGCAGCCGTTGTAACTATACTGAGATCTTAGAACTTATATCTCGAGGTGGGTGGCGCATCTACGTTGTAGATGTCTATGGGCTCCAGTAACCACTTAATACCAGGTGGCCTGTGAGCTCGTCCATCCACCTAAGCAATAAATAAAAAAAAGAGATAGGTTGGTGTAATTCCATATATTTTTTCCCTATCTAGTCGTTGATAGCATAAGGGGCTATTCCAACATCAGGCGGACCGGTGGGTGAGCTCACGGGCTCTACCTGAGAGAATTTGCTAGCACTACCTACAACCGGATCGGAATCGCCACCCACTGATGAGATCCGCTGAGAAACTCAGTGGGTTGCGTCTATGGGCTAGTTCGCATGTCGATCTCTTCGTCGGAGTCGCCGAGTTTGACGAGGACCGTGACCGGGATTCCATACCACCACACAAAAAACCTCAAACAGGATTATGAGAAACAGTTTCAGCAACTTGTTGAATATTTAAAGTGAGATAATTTCGCTAGAATGTTACCACCTACTCCTCGTATTAAAAAAAATAAAGAAAAATGTGTGCAATTCACACGTGGTAGAAGTGAAACCTTCCAAAATTAAAATACAATTATCCTAAACGTCTTAAGTATAGTAGTAGTAGCTTCCGCTATCTGTCAATAGATGGCGTTGTACTTCTCGAGCGTCTTAGGTCTTTCGATATTCGTTCGACTATTCGGCAATAGATGGCGTTACTCTTACCGGGGTAATAGTGGTCTTGGTATCTTTCTTTTTGAACCGGGACGTGTGTTTGTCCCGTGGCAGGAATGGACAGGACGGTTGCAAACGTAATCGACCAGAAAATAGAAAAGTGATTTTAAAATAAAAAAAACAAGACTTTTATAACAAATTCAGCTCAATATAGCCCTTAAATATCAATAAACAACACTTCTGAAACAAATTGAGCTCAAGAGTCATTCAGGTGTTGATCTGTCGGCAATGCCAATTCTCAATTCGTCAAGTGTTCGTCAATTAGAGTAGGGATGCTTAGAGCCCTTAGAGCGCGAACCGTCAATAAATCGATCCTCAATTAAGGCGTATAAAGTGCGGAGCGTCGGAATACCGACTAATGCGTAGTTTGATTATAGTTATTAGATATTGACCTGTACGGATGTGTCCTTAGCGCACGCATTTAATGTTTTTAATAAATTAATAAAATTTGTACATACATAAATAACCATATTACTGGTGGCACGACCCCATGTGAGTCCGCACGGGTAGGTACCACCACCCCGCCTATTTCTGCCGTGAAGCAGTAATGCGTTTCGGTTTGAAGGGTGGGGCAGCCGATGTAACTATACTGAGACCTTAGAACTTATATCTCAAGGTGGGTGGCGCATTTACATTGTAGATGTCTATGGGCTCCAGTAACCACTTACAAGGTGAGCTGTGAGCTCGTCCACGCATCTAAGCAATAAAAAATAAAATAAAAAAAAAGTGCAATTCACACGTCATCATCAGCCTGCGGCAGTCCACTGCTGGACATAGGCCTCCCCCAAAGCTCGCCACTGAACCCGATCTTCGGTTCTACGCATCCAGTTACTGCCAGCTGCCTTGCGCAGGTCGTCGCTCCATCTAGCAGGAGGGCGTCCCACACTACGTTTGCCGGTTCGCGGTCTCCACTCCAGAACACGTCTACCCCAACGGTTATCGGTTCTGNTAAAATTCACTACAAGAGCTTTCATACACACGTTAGTATTAAAAAATCTCACAGATGGCGCTGTATTAAATAGTATGTATATTTCTGTCTCATTCTTTGCTGGCTTCATCCTACACATTTTTGTATTTGTGTCTCTTACCTGTCGTTTTTTCCGTTGCATCCGGTTTGAAATCACAACGATTCTAAAGAAGTTTTCACTGCAAAAACATTTTTATAAAAATCAAGTTGCTAAATTACATCGCCACGATCGACCCAAACTTTCTCTATTTAAAACAACAACAACAAAAAAATTATCGTATTAAATTACTATATCGTTTCCATGTTATGATATTACATCAATGTTACTTTCAAAATGCGACCAAGCGTGGACATTGGTAGTCACGCGATTTCCTCTTATATCCTACATAATAATACAATAGCCGATTTTATATTTAATATCGCGTATTTCAGAGATACAATTTTATTTATTTATTCTGAAGGTGCGAGCTTGGATTTTCTCCACTGTTATGGGTGCCTGTAACACATACGTGATAAAAATTACTGGTGGTAGGACCAGGGACGTCTTAAACTAGGCTGGGGCCCTTGGGCACACAAGAATTTGAGGCCCTTTTGGAAAGTTAAAAAAGCGAATTATAATAACATTTTTTAACTTTCGGGATTTCTGTTGAGCAAAATATTCCATTATATGTTTAAAGTCAATTTTTTTAAGGATATCACTTTCTATGCCCATAATTGACAAATTACTCAGCCGTTCTTGTAACATTGTTGTTCGCAATTCATTTTTTATTCTCTTAAGCTGCGAAAATGACCGCTCTCGACTACAATTGGTTACCAAATTGTCGGTTCTTCGGGGCCCCCTGAGAATGGGGGCCCTGGACACGGGCCCCGTGTGTCCTTATGGTAAAGACGGTATTGGGTAAGAAGTCTTATGAGTCCGCACGGGTAGGTACCACAACCCTACCTATTTCTGCCGTGAAGTAGTAATGCGTTTCGGTTTGAACGGTGGGGCGACCGTTGTAACTACACTGAGACCTCAGAACTCCTTAGAACAGAAAATGATTATTAGTTCAAATTATGCAAAACGTGAATAGTTACGTGCCAAGAAGTGTCAAATGGGACTTCGTAATTGGAATAGAGTATAAGTAACTAAAAGAGATGAGGTAAACACAAAAATGTTTTTTTATTGAATTGTGATTATTCCCCTTTTCAAGTCCGAATTAATGACTCCTTTAAAATTGTTTTAATCATTTAAATTGATTTTCAACTCATAGAAATTCGCCTTACTGTACTGTACAAGCCACACATACATCTCTTCCAAGATGTATGGCATTTCGCTCCCGATGTGTCAACGTTAAATTTCACTCTGCGGGGTGCTTAAGGGAGATTTAAAGGGTCCCGTGAGGGTCACAACCTAAAACGATGCATATTTTTCTGCTTCTTCATTTAGATAAGGTACAATCTCGCTTGGCAGAATTGAATTCGGTTATAAAATTAATACCTTTTTTGCTCGTTCCATATTTGTGAAGTTCAGAGGCGGCTATGGAAACGATACCATTATCTCCGTTTTATCACCACACAACCGGAGCAAAGTTATTACGCACTCTTATTAAGCGGAAGCATTTGCTTCGAGCGCGCTTTTTTTCATTTGGTAAAATTGACGCACAGGCATTATTCCGCCCCGGGACGTATGACAACTTTATTGCAATTTCACTTCGAAAAGCATACATTTTTTATTGCCCTTGAGGGCAGAAGTACAGTCGGTCTGATGATGAATAGTAAACATCGCTCGTTGACATCATTAATGCCAGTGACAAAACCAAGCCGTTGCTTACCGCTGTGTGGTAACACAGCAACCTATTCAAACCGACTTTGAAGAAGCACACTATAGCGCTCGGGAGGGTAGTTGATAATATAACTATGAACAGAACGCACTGAGTAGTGATATCTCGAATTGCGTATTATCAATAACTAGCCTAGCCGTACTCGCCTGCTTCGCTGGGCATTTAAAATTAACATTATTATTTATTGTCATTATTATTAGGGAGTCCAACGCTCATATAAATATTAGTCTATCAGCCTATCCATTAAGTACATGTATTTTCTACACGGATACCAAGGTTCAAATCAATCGGATGCATGGTTCAGTAGTTATAACGGAACATCCGTAAAAACTACTGAAGATTTATATATTAGTATAGAAGTACAGATATGTGTACAGGCGTCACTTTATTTTAATCTGGACGATTTATTCGTCACGTCAGTCGTAGTAAGCACACAGCATGACCCGAATGCTTGGCCGATGAAACGTTCAGACATATAGGTATATGCCCACCTAAGGTTTTCAATTTCAACTCAATACAGGTGGTTCACAATTCGTTGCAAAAGCGTTTAGGTGCAGGCACCGGTGAGCGAATCTCCGTAATTAGCCGGTCGGCCTCATCACGCGAGACGCCTGACACACGTCAAACGGACAGTGACAGTTCGGTGTCAAATTCGAAACGTTACGAGCTTTTGTTTCGCGTTTGTTGTGACTTAAATGACATTTCCGGTACGGTTTCATTATTATTTTTTAGAGATTATTCTTAAAAGAGCATATACTGTTACCATGAGATCATTTTATTGCTTGTACCACAAAAATATTATAGCCGACTTTCTTTTCGGTTTGAAGGCTGAGGCAGCCGTTGTTCTGTTTAAAAGAAAACTTACAACTCATGTCTCAAGGTGGGTGGCGGCATTTACATAGTAGACATCTATGGGCTCCGGTAAACACAAAAAGAATTCTCCATCACAAAAAAAAATAATCATCAAGTTCCCTGCCCAAGTTCTCCGCAACCCATCGTTGTTTCGCATTAGAAATAGAGAGACACTGCTCATACAGTTTAATAATGCAATTACACCAAACAATTCTCATAAACTTTAAAACAAAACAATGCTAATACCATAAACACAATGTTGCCCACCACAGTTGCCGACATTGAAAACTAACCAAAATAGATATTGTACAAATCCGAGAATAAAACGGAATTCCGCTAACTAATATTATTTCGTCTGGCCTTCATAATACCGTTTTGTATTGAGGACCTGTTTCAGACAACTTCAATGGACTTAAAAAGCTATCTATAGTCGAGGATTGTATTATTTTCAGTTGTATTGTATATTTCAGTTGTATTAGACAGTGTTTTAAATCATTTGAAAATGATCTATACATTATTTTATACGTAATTACATGTAATACAATTAGCGTATAATAAAAAATATAATAAAATTTCGTATAATAAAAAGCGTCCTTGTTCTCACTGATCTAACGATTTCTGAGCGAATGTGTAACTTGATACCACAGATTTTGGGTTAAAACTTGAAAGCTTTCTAAAGTTTTTGTTCTGTATTCATGTTTTGAATTTACGTCTAATTATTGTCAAATTTGTATTCGCGGTCGTATCTTACTTCGGATCATCTTAGATCAAAATCTTCGTTTTTTTATTTTTTATTATTGCCTTTGTATGCAGACGAGCATACGGCCCACCTGATGGTGAGTGGTTACCGTCGCCCATACACTTCAGCAATGCCAGGGGCAGAGCCAAGCCGCTGCCTTTGTAACTTAGTTGTATTCAAATGCAAAGCTATCAGTACTCACCTACCTACCTTGGGCTACCAGCGACGAGGTACGGGAAAAAGGCTCTACCGTTAGACATTGCTGTGCCAGTAACCTTTTCCGAGCCTCGATATTTTTATATTCCATTTTTGTTAATTTAACTTTTGGTAATTTGGGTAATTAATTTTGGCAACTTTGGTAATATAAAGGATAATAAATAAAATTTGTTTATTTTTGAAGTCCAGAGAAGGTTTAAAGGGTAGATAAATATGAAAATGCTTGGAATTATATAAAAATAACAATTTCGTTTTTCCTTTGATGTGTCCCCTCCCCTGTCGGACGGATTCCTTTTGTTTGTTTTAAGTTTATTTTATACAAAATTTTAGGTTTTTTATTTATTGATTGAGGCACTACGCAGTCTGCCGGGTCAGCTAGTTTAAAAATAAAAAATTAAAATGTGTTAAAAAAAACAAACCTAACCCTTAATTACCTTTTATAATTACATTGATCTATTACACCGGCCCGCGAGAGAGAGCAGTGTTCGTGCCTATTTTCACAGCAATTAAAACAATATAAGGTGTAATTTGTTCTGCTCGTATTTAACGTAATTAAGGTGAATAGTGACAACGAAGACATCTAAGTGATTTACGTTCGTCGAGCACAATTAAAATTATCTCAACGCTCACAACATGTTGGCAGCACCGGAGCTATAACTATACTTGAACTTTTTTTTCTTATTTTATTGCTTAGTTGAGTGGACGAGCTCACAGCCCACCAGGTGTTAAGTGGTTACTGGAGCCCATAGACATCCACAACGTAAATGCGCCACCCACCTTGAGATACAAGTTCTAAGGTCTCAAGTATAGTTACAACGGCTGCCCCACCCTTCAAACCGATACGCATTACTGCTTCTCGGCAGAAATAGGCAGGGTGGTGGTACCCACCCGCGCGGACTCACAAGAGGTCCTACCACCAGTAAAAACGACCAGTGAATTGACTATAATTAATTGAAATTATAAGTTTGAACATTATTATGGTTCTATTGTCAAAGACTTGTTATATTTCTATAATCACAGATTCACAGATAGACAAATAATATTAAAGACAAACAATCTATGCTCAATTTGACCACAGACTTTAAGAAATTACAAAATTTTGACAATAAACACAGAGTATATAATATATAGATATGTGTTGTGTTAAATACATGGTAATGTGTGTGTTTTTTTTAATTAAATCAATTAAAAAAAACATGTATATTTTATGCATAAAAAAATTTACGTTCTGCACTCCTCTATATTCTGCAATTTTCGTAAAAAGGGATACAAAGTTATTGTTTCACGTATAAATATATAGATACCGTGCTTTTAAAAAGTTGGTTAAAACGGAGTTCTATCTATGTCGGTAAATACCGTCCAGACCTATATGTCCTTGGACCGGCGGAATAAAGTGATCTTATGTAGCCCACTGATTTTCTCGCCGAATCTTCTCAGTGGGTCGCGTTTCCGATCCGATGGTAGATTTTGCGGGGGACTGCTCTCGCTAGGGCCAGTGTTAGCACCACTTCTGGTTTGAGTTCCGAGAGCTCACCTACACGCTAGGGTAACGCTGATATAGCCTCTAAAAGCTATCAGAATAGGTAGGAGAAAAAAAAGATCTCATGTTCACATTCTATGAATTTATTATTCCGTTCATATTTTCAACAGAGCAGGTAGTAGGATCCGGTTTCGTGCACACACGTAAACTTTCTGAGAAACTTTTCTTTTTACTGTAAATGGAGAGGCAGAGATGCTACAGGAAGACTCACATCATAGCACAACGTCACACATGACTCCAACTTTCATCCAACTAGTTATTCATTTAGTACTTAGATTACTGGTGGTAGGACCTCTTGTGAGTCCGCACGGGTAGGTTCTGTCGTGAAGCAGCAATGCGTTTCGCTTTTAAGGGTGGGGCAGCCGTTGTAACTAAACTTGAAACCTTAGAACTTATATCTCAAAGTGGGTGGCGCATTTACGTTGTACATGTCTATGGGCTCACGTAATCATTTAACACCAGGTGGGCCGCGAGCTTGTCCACCCATCTATGCAAAAAAATAAAAAAATAAAAAACGTTGATCCGACAATGAAGGTCCAATGCGTACAATAAATATACTTTATAGGTATTTTCGAACACAACATCACATTAGCACGTCGCATATTCCACACCTTAACATTATACATAGACCGGTTTGATGACTTCGAGAGACGTTAATGTGCTCCAGTAAACTCTTAACATGAAATACTCTCAAAGGTTCCAACGAGCCAAGAGCACAACGAAACATTCCCGAGCATAGAACGCGAGATTTACGTTCGCGAAGCGTAATTAAAATAATCGCTCAACGTAGGTACGTGGCGAGGGTGCGCGCGGAATTCAAAATTAAAACACCCCTTTTACCGAGTGGCTACTTAGCACGTGCTCTTCGGACACACGGCTGATTAGTTAAACGAACTAAATATAACGAGGCTTGTAGAGAGTATTAAATGGTAGGTAGGCAGCGGCTTGGGTGGCTTGGCTGTCCCTGGGATTGCTGACGTTTTTTTTAATTGCTTAGATGGGTGGACGAGCTCTCAGTCCAACTGGTGTTAAGTGGTTACTGGAGCCCATAGGCATCTACGACGTAAATGCGCTACCCACCTTGAGATATAAGTTTTAAGGTCTCTGTATAATTACCACGTCTGCCCTACCCTTCAAACCGAAACGCATTACTGCTTCACGGCAGAAATAGGCGGGGTGGTGGTACATACCCGTGCGGGCTCACAAGAAGTCCTACCACCAGTAATTACGCAAATTATAACGTCCATGAGCTACGGTAACCACTCACTATCAGGTGAGCCGTATGTTCGTCTGCCTACAAAGGCAATAAATAAAAATACATATGTAATTATTAAGATAAATGACGTCAGTTTACTTATGCAATTATTAACATAAATGACAACAGTTGCAGACCGGACTACCGGTATTAGCGGTCCTTCCGGAATTATCTCTGCTCTGGTGGAAAAGCGCAGGATTGTTTGGTAGGTTCAACACCCCAAAACCCAACATTCCAAACAAGCATGAGTCAGCGATTCATGCTTTTTTTCTTCTCAGTCGTTTGCACTCTTGGCAGAGATTAATGCTTGCGGATTGAAAAAAATATTTGGCCCGTCGATGACTTTAATTCCTCTAACAACTTTCGCAAGATACCGCTCAATTTTCCTAAATTCAGGCCTCAATTTTTTTTTATGGTTTAGGATGAACGAGCTCAGAGGCCACCTGGTGTTGAGTGGTTACCGGAGCCCATAGACATCTACAATGTACATACCACCACCTACCATGAAATATGAGTTTTAGGTCTCAGAATAGTTACAACGGCTGCCCCACTCTTCAACCGTAACACATTACTTCTTCACAGCAGAAATAGGCAGTTTGGTGGTACCTACCCGTGCGGACTCACAAGAGCTCCTACCACCAGTTTGGAAAAGTCGAACATATTACAGTTCTGGCTTTTAATAGCAAGATATAAATAGGAGCACTGTAACATTAGCTGCCTATACCCACTGATTTAACATCCCTTTAATACGTCTGTCGTAGTACTTCTCTCAATATCCTGCGTAACTTTCCAAGTTCCTATCGTAAATTAACAGACCCAAAGCCTACACATACTCGATCAAAATCCACGCTAGTTACAATATTAATCGTTCATCTATAACCATTTGAAATATCAGCTTAACAACACGCACGCCAATCTCCGAGCCCGTGTGTCTCGACCGAGTGGCCGCCCCGACTTCGGAACCACGTATAAATAACGAACTCTTCAGTTCTTATTAGTTTATCCACTAACCGTGTTTTCCTCTTATATTTAAAATCTAGTTACAGTTAGGTATGTATAAATTCGACTTCAGTGAATTTTAACACGTTTTTCTATGGAAGACGAAGTGGTATTAAACACATGTAGCAGTACTTACAGAGTTTTTTTATTGCCCTTGTAGGCAGCCAAGCATACGGCCCACCTGATGGTGAGTGGTTACCGTCGCCCATGGACTTCAGCAATGCTAGGGGCAGAGCCAAGCCGCTGCCTACCGTTTAATAATGTTAATACTTACCAACGTTTAACACATTTTGATGATAATCATGATGCATTTTTAATACACTTACCTGAAAAAAAATGAACAAAAAATTACTTCAATATTTTAGAAGCTGTATTAGTCAATTCTTAGCGTATTAGTAACATGCTTATAAATATATTTAGATTATAGAAAACTAGTTCACGAAGCCCATGTACCTACTAAAAGTCAATAGTACGGTCGCCATAACTCAAACAAAACCCAAGTACGAAGCAATAAAACGGTCATTTCGATTTTAGAACTCGCACGGAACGAACGGTCTTGTACGAAAATTAATTTTATTCAAAAACGGATTACACAAAGCTGTGAAACGCTTAAATTATTTGTTCGAAAATTCTCAATTCAAAATTAATAGTTCAAAATGAAGGTAAACAGAACAATTGAATAGACACCAGGTGAGAGATATAACGGTGTAATTCTCGTAACTTTGGCGGTTATTTGTCGAGGTAGGGGGACGGGGGAGGGGGACGGTTCGGTAACTAATTGCTTTCTCACAATTCGGGTTCGAAATACCTCGGTCAGGTTGTTGGCGGGAAGACTCACAAAACACTGCTATTCATTAAGAAATAAGCTTTTGGCCTTAGCAACACAAAGCTCCTTTGGAATAGTTTCTAATGTTGTCAAGTGATTTGTAGATACATCACGGATATGATCACTATTGGAAGGGAAATAATCCACCTTACTACCATCCCTCAAGCTTAATTAATATCAGCACTTTCAAGCATATAATTCTGTTGAAATGACCCCCATTGCCATCCGTATCTAACAGCCTATTCTATTCTTCGCCGCTTTCTACATTACTGAAGGTTGTGTCCCTGAAACTTGACCGTAACCTGCTCCGTAAGCTGTTTCCACCTGGTCCAGTCCTCAGCTTCTCGTAGGGCGATTGCGACTTAGCAGCCCAGTTAGGGTGGTTATTTGGCCACACCAGCGGCTAGGTGATCGGCTACGGGGTCTCTTTGATCGGCCACGGGGTCTCTTTTCTTCCGCCTTCCCGTCACAATTACTTTGTCCAAGTTATCCGGCTGTCGGCGGGCCTTGTGACCGATGTAACCGAAGGTCCTCTGTTAGAAGATTGTTGAGAGCCTGACTCGGATGCGAAGCTTTATACGTCACTTGTGGATTCAATGCCCTTTTTTTTAAAATGCACAATTTTGTTCGAGACCATTTTCGCATATCAGTGGAAGGGCTTTAATGCGACTGTGGTACAAGCCGTTGTCCAAACCGGCCATTATTACTACGATAATCTATACTAATATATAAATCTAGTCGTTTTTACGGATGTTCCGTTATAACTACTGAACCATGCATCCTATTGACTTGAAACTTGATATCCATGTAGAAGATACATGTACTTAATGGATAGGATAGGATAAAATATTGATTTATGAGTGTTGGACTCCCTAATAATAATGATAATAAATAATAATGATAATATTAAATGTCCAGCGAAGCGGGCGAGTACGGCTAGTAAAATCTAAATTTAACTTAAACTTTTCTAGGTCAAATCAAAACGCTCCCACGACCTCTCGCAACACGTAATGCTACCATCAATTTCGCGACGTTCTGAGTAAAGAAAGCGGTTTTCTCTCGTCTCCAAGATTCCATTTCATTCGACCCCTTTAATTAAACACATTTTCGACAAAGTTCTCGCCTGTATTTTATTTAAAACACAATTAACGATGTTGCTTAATTAAAAAAGTAATTGAGCCGTCTTCAGATTCGTCCTGAAAGCAGGAAACGCAGATTTGCCGGACAGTGCAGTAGTGGCAATACTAGCAACTTTCCTAATGAAATACGTACTCAACAAATGTTCACGCGATTGACTTCCACGGTGAAGGAATAACATCGTGTAATAAAAATCAAACCCGCAAAGTTGTAATTACTGGTGGTAGGAAATCTTGTGAGTCCGCGCGGGTAGGTACCACCACCACCTGCCTATTTCTGCTGTGAAGCAGTAATGCGTTTGGGTTAGAAGGGCGGGGCAGCCGTTGTAACAATACTGAGACCTTAGAACTTACATCTAAAGGTGGGTGGCGCATTTACGTCGTAGATGCCGATGGGCTTCAGTAACCACTTAACACCAGGTGGATTGTGAATACTCGTCCACCGACCTAAGAAAGAAAAAAAAGAAGAAACAAAAATTCTGCTCTACGCAAGCTCGTACGATTTAATAAAAAATAGCAAAGTTTCGACTTTTGGAAAGGATTTTCACTTGATCAGTCCAATTTTTACTTGTGCTGAAAATCAGTTAGCAGAGAATTTTGAAGACAAATCATATTATTAATTGCATTGTAATAACATAACAACACACAAGGGATTTAAATTACGTGCACACCTATGACGTTAGTTTGGATGACACAATTTCAGCAACTTTTCTTCATGAATTAATGACACAAATTAAATATATATAATTACATTTTAGATAACATTAGGCAGTCAAAAAAATGTAATCAGCAATTACAATGTGTATTTATGATCAAGAGTATTTTGGAGCTCAGTAAGCTCTTAATCTATATACTTTCTTGTCAATCGTGTCACTCTTGACAGAGTGGTCGTGATCATAATGTAGTGTTGGAAGGGGCAGACTTGATGCGTCTCACGATGTCGCGCCATCTTTCCCTGCTCGAGGCCATTCTACTGCACTCATTTAGGGGACCTCCCACTGCAGTTTTAATTTGGTCGATCCACCGCATTGGTGGCCTCCCGCGCGGTCTTGTACCATCAACGCTTCCCTGTACAACGAGGCGTTCCATGGACCGGTCATCTCGTTGCGAAACGTGTCCGAAGAAATCCACCATTCGAGACCGTACTATACCAGATAGACGCTGCTTCATGCCGAGTTCATGAAGTATCGAGACATTTGTACGAAAGTCGGTCCACGAAACTCCAAGCATTCTTCAATCTATATACTAATAGAGTACATTCACTGGACAAGCGATGTTGTACAATAACCATTAAATTAACAAAAACACAACATATGACAAGGGATAAGAAAACTCTCCCAAAAAACAACAGTAAATCACTCTTAGGAAACACTTTAAGAAGCTTTCAAAACGTCTCATCATCTCTTTTAATCCCAACATAATCATGACATCGTTGGCTCCATTTTTACAGCCGCACGTAAAAAAATGAGCGGACGTTGTAAAATATCGGACAAACTAAATGTCGTATTTTACTTATCATTAACATTCGTTCAATTAGTTTAACGATCATTTAATGTTTTTTTTTTCACAGGAGCACACTTCACACAATCAACTAAATTACCGCCGACCGTGATACGAAAAAACAATGGAAAAACAATTGAAAATGAAATTTGGGAGGCTTAACGACGTAGAAAGGTCTTCCACCGAGCGGGTGATATTTGCTCGGTAGACCAACGGTCCGAATGTTGTTCAGAATTGTATATATGCAACCTTATCTTGAAAATGTCGTAAGCGAGGTTCAGGCATCTGTCAAATATCTTGCGTTGTATGATAGCTACCCGCCACAGAAACAATTGAAATGAATACCGTGTTATGAAAAAGCAATTGAATAGGAGTATTTTCTTTTTTTTAAAACGGTATGACAGTTCCGAGACGTCTTCACTCTTCCGTAGTCAGGCAACGAATGCGCTTCGATACAACTCGAGCGATGACACCTCGACTCTGCCGAAGTACACCACCCGAAGGAAGTCGATGTTTGACGATTAGTTGTCTCACATCCACTAGTTGGCGCGCTTTCGCGATGCGACATATGTGATAGTCCATTTTTAGTCTCGTTTTTTTTTCTTTTCATTTAGTTTCAAATCACAAACAAGGTTTTCACTCAGGTTTCGACTTAGCAGAAGCTCCCGCTGTAGTATCTTGATTAGTACACTGATGACAAAGACTGGTCACCGTCCTCGCCGAACCCGTTGCTTGCGTCGAAGGGCCCGGCGAGTAAATTAACCAATAGACACAGCCCACTGAGTTTCTCGCCGGATCTTCTCAGTAAGTCGCGTTTCCGATCTGGTGGTAGATTCTGCGAAGCACTTCTTTTGCTAGGGCCAGTCTTAGCAACACCTCCGGTTTGAGCCCCGAGAGCTCACCTGTAAGCTATGATAACGCTGATATAGCCTCTCAAGGCTATCAGCATAGGTAGGGGAAAAAAAAGCTGCCAAAGTGTTACCAGCGCCTATAAACGCTAGTCCAATACATTAGTATACCCATTTTAAGTATCTTAGCTCATAAAATATTTGTTAAATATACGCTGTTGATATACTTTTAATTAAGATACAAACTTTTAGCTGAGAAGTAAGGCACCGAGATTACCTACTGCATAAATTACTGTACTGGTGGTAGGACCTCTTGTGAGTCCGCACGGGTAGATACCACCGCCCTGCCTATTTCTGAGACCTTAGAACTTATATCTCAAGGTGGGTTGTAGATGTAGATGTAGGTGAACTATGAGCTCGTCCACATATCAAAGCACTAAGCAATAAAAAAAATTACAATACTATTCGAACCTATTGAATCAAACCTAACAGGATCCTCCTACATCAATAAGCACCTTTCCAATACAAGAAACACATCACATATCGATTCGTTCAACAGCCCAGAGACACTGTGTAGGCCTCGATACAAAATTCATAGTTTACGTACAAATCGAGGGTAGTTCGAAATAGGTAAGTAATTTACTTCGACATGAATACTAAATTTTCCATAGAACGTTGTACTCATTCGCGGTTCGCGTGTGGCTGGTTCTTTTTAACGAAAACCTAACCACGACAATATTGAGGCTGAATATTTGAATCGGCTATTTGAGTGTTCGTAGTCAATGAAGGCAGACGAACCTTTGTGGTGAATGGTTCTTTCACACACAGCACTAGGAACGGGAGAGATCCCTAAGAAAAAAAGACGGGCCGTCAGATTGAGAGATAAATGTCATGATAAAAATTGTATTCTAGATTTTTAAAAGGTTCAAAGATAAAAAATCCAGTTGATTATTAATGTATACGATTTTAATTTTAAGGTGCGTGCAGAATAAATAAGTGCTTCCTACACTGCAGTTTGAGTTCAATCTGACTGAGACTGCCTGCATTCACTTTTGAAAATGTCTCAGCCGGCTATCCCCTCTTGACTGGTCACATGGCTTAGTCACGTGACTGTAAAAGCAGTCAATTGAGCAACTAATCAACAATAAAATTGAAATGTTTTGCAATATAAACTTCATTAATAATCCTTAATATCTACAGGTTTCTATATAATCATAATAATATAAATAACCTTACACTACTACTACAGTAGGCAGCGGCTTGGCTCTGCCCCTGGCATTGCTGAAGTCCATGGGCGACGGTAACCACTCACCATCAGGTGGGCCGTATGCTCGTCTGCCTACAAGGGCAATAAAAAAAAAAAAAAAAAAAAAAAAAAAAAAAACTATAGACTCCAAACAAGAATGTAACAAAATCATTTGTGGCTCGAAAGACGAACAGAACAACAGAACAACGGTACTTACACGTAAGATCATTACAACAAAATCTACCCTCAATATTTAAGATTAAAATTACACAGATAAAGCGGGTAACAAATTGCTATGAACAAGACGCAAAAGGTCCTGAGAGCCAGAGTAGCGGGAAATTATTTGTCTAGACCAGTGATTCTCAACCACTGTTCCGCGGCACTTTTGTGTGCCGCCAAATTTCAAAAGTGTGCCGCCAAATTTTGCGAATATATAATAATGTTAATATTATTAAATTATATCATTTGAAAAGAAAAATATTTTAAACATGAATATATATTTAAATCCACAAAAAAAAACTATATTATAGTTTATTTCGTATATTAAAATTTTTTGATAAACTATTTATGCAGTGTGTTGTAGTAAGTAAATAATATTTCTTTTTTTTTTTGTGTGCCGCCAAATTTTGAAATCGTTAAATATGTGCCGCAACAAAAAAAGGTTGAGAATCACTGGTCTAGACCCTAAAATCCAAGACTTACTATATAAAAGATAGCAATCCAGCAATAACTCTGCGTTAGAATTGTTGTCGCACAAAATACGACCCTATAATTTGCGGCATAGATAATAAGGTTGCATCCAACTAATTAAAAACATGAAGATCTAATATAAACACACTTAAGTCTTTTAGTGCAGAGCAGCATAAAATTACAGCAAACTTCAAGTTAATATTCTAAGCAGTGAGGCGTATTAAGGCCTTATTCTAGATAATAATAACTCGGTCATCTAGCACGAGCTATGAGTACACACAATAACGGATAATCCGGACTCGATGCGGAACGCTTATCCGGTACACGGATATGGTGGAGAAATTGCGAGAAATAACTATAGTCGTTTACCGAGAAGTGTATTAATAGATTCTTTTTAAAGTCAGTGTTTGTCCATATTTATCTATATATTGATATAACTTTTTGCACAAGATTAGTGGCAGACTTACAAATGTTCACGATTGACTTCCACGGTGAAGGAATAGCATCGTGTAATAAAAATCAAACCCGCAAAATTATAATTTGCGTAATTACTGGTGGTAGGACCTCTTGTGAGTCCGCACGGTTAGGTACCACCGCCCCGCCTATTTCTGCCGTGAAGCAGTAATGCGTTTCGGTTTGAAGGGTGGGACAGCCGTTGTAACTATACTGAGACCTGAGAACTTATATTTCAAGGTGGGTAGCGTTGTAGATGTCTGTGGGCTCCAGTAACCACTTAACACCAGGTGGGCTGTGAGCTCGTCCATCCATCGAAGCAATAAATTAAAAAAAAAACGCTACTGGTCAACCTAATTTAGTTTTTTTGGCTTCATTTCTGTGGGTGCGGTTATTAGGATATGCCGCATTGTAAGAATCTAATTACAATATAATTAAGCTACCGGTGTTCTAAACATTAGAAAAAATCAACACAAATCAACTTCGTAAAATCAATCTTCAAACCTTCATCAAACCCCTTCTTCACTGGCGTCACGGCAAGCCGTCGTCATGGCAACGGCGGATAACAATACCTCCCGCCCTTCGCATGCGTGTGACACCAGTTTTATTGGATCTCCCAGTTAAATGTAACATGTGGGCACAGGTACCTAACTAGAGTGAAATGAAGAGATTGTGTGTCGTGTTAATCTTTATTCAGAGAATTTCTATGAAATGTCTGACAGAAATAGATTTTTCCACAAATCGATGTGACGATATTTATCGCCAGTGGATCGTTTTCAATTTTGCGGCCAAAAAAGCAACGATTTCATGAATTTTATTCTCTCTAATTTTCCAATTTTTTTGTACTTAGACATGTTTAGAATAAAAAATGCTTCATCACAATCAAGTCAATCACTCATTTATTGATAGTATTATATAATATTCATTTATATTTTTCATTTTACACATTTGATAACGCCGACATGGATGACAATTTAAATAGAAACTTTTTTTAAATCTTAGAAATCGTACTTTTGTTTTTAATAATTTTCAAATATCCAGTTATGTAATACGTTACTGGTGGCAGGACCTCTTGTGAGTCCAGACGGATAGGTACCAACGCCCTGCCTATTTCTGCCGTGAAACAGTAATGCGTTTCGGTTTGAAGGGTGGGGCAGCCGTTGTAACTATACTGAAACTTAGAACTTATATCTCAAGGGGCGCATTTACGTTGTAGATGTCTATGGGCTCCAGTAACCACTTAACATCAGGTGGGCTGTGAGCTCGTCCACCCATCGAAGCAATTAAAAAAAAACCCAGTTAGTTTTCCTTTATTATTATTATTATTATATTGTATACTGATTAAACAAAATTGCCGAATTACAACACGCATTACTGGAAAAATAGCAAACAAGTTAGAATTTGAATTTCGGACCAGTGATACGAATGAGATTTGGGTTCGTTTTTAATGTATAACTCCTAAATTAACAGTATTTCCGAATATATAGTAATAAGACTACGAGCCTGTTGTTATGACAACAAATTTAATGTACTTATAATTACGGTAACATTAAGGTTATGAGAATTAAATTAAATAACTCGCTTTTGGCCCTAAATTTGAAAACGATCCCAGTTTGCTTAGTGCAAGTTTTTTTACTTCTCGATCGCGTAAAAGTTAACTCAAATTTGGATGGAGTTGGAACAGCGTCCCTAGCGGCAAACGCAATAAGCACAGTGGTATCTGCCTATTGAGTTTCGCCGTCCCGTTTCCCGTTTCCCGGCGCGTTTCCGATCCGGTGTTAGATTCTGCGAAGCACGGCTCTTGCTAGGGTTCGTGTTAGCAACGTCGTCAGGTTTGAGCCCCGCGAGCTCACCCACTAGTTAAAGTTACGCTGAAATAGCCTCTAAGGCTACAAATTTAAGAAGCAAAAAAAAAGTGGTATCTACTGCATCTTTCCGCTTACAACTACAGTTTGTCTCGACAGCACTCTGCCCTATAACCTCCAAACTAAACGTTAACATTGACAAACACTATTACAGAAGTTATGTAACACTTCTGAATAATTCATCTATTTAACAGAACATTACTCATTGCGAATTCCAATATAGAAATTCATTAACGTAGAAGATATTTGAGATTGTTTGGCTAACGAAAAAAAAAAAAAAACCTGATTTCGTCACGTCAAATATATTCTTACATTGATTTGATGGATATAATAAGCACTCACTTAATGTATACTCAAATGTCACCTGTCATAGTATGATAGTGAAAAAACATCTCTGAAGGTTCAAGAACGCAAGAAACAGCTATCAAAACATTAATACTTTATTAATAATATTTTACTGGTGGTAGGACCTCTTGTGAGTCCGCACGGGTAGGTACCACCACCCCGCCTATTTCTGTTGTGAAGCAGTAATGCGTTTCGGTTTGAAGGGCGGAGCAGCCGTTGTAACTGAGACCTTAGAACTTATATCTCAAGGTGGGTGGCGCATTTAGGTTGTAGATGTCTATGGGCTCCAGTAACAACTTAACACCAGGTGGGCCATGTGAAAAACCTTTTACAAATGCATCCAATTACAAGTAAACAACGGACAAAGATTGTTTTTTATATATGTTTGCTTATCAATCAGCATTGAAATTATTAGGGCGAATAAGAAGGGTGTAAACATTATTCTTGTAAGTAGAATCGAATTCGATCCTGGCGGCGTCTATTGCTACGTCATTTTTCTCGGTCACCATGGCAACGGCGGATAACAAGCCCTTTCGAGCAAATGCGTCATGGGATACGCGATCCGTAAAGAAGGTACGGGGCTATTATTTCCATTGTTTTCATAGTTGTTAGCATGTTATAGGTAAAAATGAGACATTTGAGATTGACAGAAAAGATGTCACATGAACAAATGTACCCGTAAAATGGAGGGAATCGGGACACTTTTGAAGTTCGACATTGATTTTTATCGTTTTCTTTTTGTAGTTATAGTAATTTATAATGCATTAAGATATAGTTTATTAAAGAATAATCATAAAAAGTTACAAAAACTCACTTGTCCCTATTCACCCACGCGTGGGGTGAATCGGGTCGCTTACGATAGAATTTTTCGATAGGGCTGGCCCTATTTAGTTGTTAAGTAGGTACCTGACTTTGGATAATTAACTTTTTAATATCTTTAATGAGTTACAACACTTTGATGAGTAAATTAAACTATTTAATATTCTTAAAAGTCATTTTCAGTTCAACAAAGTTAAATCTATCAACTCAAAAAAAGTATTCTAACTTCCCAGATTTGTCCCTATTCTACCTCTAGTCCCTATTCCCCCAATCTACTGTATTCAAAGTCTTCATCTCCACGACTAATGATAAGAGCATTAGTTGTTACCTTATTACAACACTAATTTATTTATGTAGATAAAAAAGCTAAATCAAAAAGTACGGTGAACGAATCTTCCTATAGTGTTATCAGAGCCACAACCACTTAATTACAATTGGGCCGTGATTTCGTCAGTCCTTAGAGAATTTACTAGTGTTTTATTTTTCGGTTACAGCCAACGACTTGCCAACTTGCGTATCGTACGTGATCTCAAATTCGTGCGGGTCAACGCAATATAAAAAAAAAATACACATAAAAAAGCAGATAAAGCGACAAGTACAATTGAAGACTATATTAACTCCCCTCCACATTAACCCGCGAACAAACATTCATTCCAACCAACATCCAACGATCCAACAGTTTTCTCTAACAGCAACCTATTCAACAATTTATTAAGGTGGTAGGACCTTTTGTGAGTCCGCACGGGTAGGTACCACCACCTTGCTTATTTCTGCCGTGAAGCAGTAATGTGTTTCGGTTTGAAGGACGGGGCAGCCGTTGTAACTATACTGAGACCTTAGAACTTATATCTCAAGGTAGGTGGCGCATTTACGTTCTAGATGTCTATGGGCTCCAGTAACCACTTAACACCAGGTAGGCTGTGAGCTCGTTCACCCATGTAAGCAATAAAAAAATTAAAATTAAACGTTCCATCCAACCAACATCAACCGTCAAACAGTTTTCTCTAACTGTTGTTACTTACTCAACAGAAAACATTATTATCAAGCGACCGCTAATTCGACAAACAAACCGGAAGAAGCCAAAACGGAAATACCTTCATTCAACACTGCAAATCACAATGAAAGTTATTCGACCAAAAAAAAAAAGAAACTTTTTTTTCACCCTACCCTCCCTTTCCTTTTTTACGCGTAATAGATTTTAACGAGCAGCCGAGTTGACGCCATTGGAGCTTGAATACTTAATTCCTGAAAGTTGCGTTTGTTTAACAAAAGAACTGCTTAATTGGTCCTACTTTTTTTCGAAGGACTTTCTGAAACGCATTAAGTATCTCTAAACATGCATAGTAAAAATCATTACACCTGTTTCTTTTTTTATATGTATATACTGTATTATATTCGCTTAACCATTTTGTTTTACTCTTTAGCACCGTTATTACTAGTTTTAAGATACTCCTGTAAAAAAACTCTCCACGGGACAGGCAGTGCCTAGTGCGGAGAGTTTTTAGCAAGCTGTTGTGTGTATAAATGTTTTCAAGGTTAATAAATAAATAATTATTATTATTATATTATTTAATTTTGATTCAAACTTTACGAGACCTAATGGGCAGATCCTACAATTTTTTACGTAACTTTCTTTTTGATTGTATCATTTTTGAACGTAAAGTCCACTGCACTAGTGTTAAAGCCGAAACCTGAGTCGCCGCGTTGCTTGATCCAAACAAGGCAGGGTCGCCACGAAGGCAGTTTCTAAGTTCGAATGAAAACAACGTCTTGTCCAAGTGTTGGTTTCTTCTTATTAGCCCATAGACGTCCACTGCTGGACATAGGCCTCCCCAAGCCTCGCCACAAAGACCGGTCCTGCGCTGCCTGCATCCAGCGGATCCCCGCGAACCTCAATAGGTCGTCGGCCCATCTTGTGGGAGGCCTACCCACGCTACGTCTTCCAGTACGCGGTCACCACTCAAGAACTTACTGGACCCAGCGGCCATCCGATCTGCGAGCAATGTGTCCTGCCCACTGCCACTTCAATGTCCCAATTCAGTGTTGGTTTAATCTATACTAATATATAAATCTACAGTGTTTTTTACGGATCTTCCGTTATAACTACTGAACCATGCATCCGATTGACTTGAAACTTGGTCTCCATGTAAAAAATAAATGTACTTAATGGATAGGGTAATATTTATATGAGTGTTGGACTCCCTACACCAGTTGCGGGGGCGTTAATGATGAGAATCTTTGTGGGGGTGAGAAATAATAATGTTAATTTTAAATGCCCAGCGAAGCGGACGAGTACAGCTAGTATTCCTATATTATTACAAATTACATGACTTTTATGTACTACACTACAATACAGTTTTCATTACGTGTTAAGATCATTTGAAAAAACCCGTAGAAGACTGTCTTTGTTCGACAACACCCTCTGGACACTAGTGCCAAATACTCGCTAAGGAAAACAAATTAATTCCACCTTTGCTGTGCGGAGCCATTGAAATAACAAACAAAAAAACACCCAACTATTACCTAGAAATCCTCTTATCGTGAAAATGAAAAGCCAATTCAAACAAACTGCCGAACCTCAGGGTACTGTTAGTTCGTTCTCTGTTCATAGTTCTGTTAGTTCATTTATTGAGAAGCTATTGGCTAACCTTCACTCTATTAACAAAAATAACTTTGGAAATATCAAAATGTCAATAAGCAACGCAAAAGAGAAAATGTGATACACAAAATGAATTCACATCGTATGATGTCATAGATTAGACACAAGAACACTAGTCTAACCAAACAGTCGCTGACTATAATAAGTATAACTAAGAAAATCGATTAGAAGACGGACAACGCGATTAGCATTGTGGTACCCATAGGCTCCAGTAACCCCTAGACAATAGATGAGCGGTCACAACTAAAAA
Source organism: Bombyx mandarina (assembly GCF_003987935.1). Next base: position 2,842,297 of record NW_021011479.1, read on the forward strand.
ACTAAAAAGAGAATCCATTTGACGGACCAGACCAAATACTGCTAAACTTTCTTAGTGCACCATATAAATTGACGTTCTTTAAGTGACCAAATAACCATCCTTACTGGGATTCCAGACGCGACCGCCCTACGACAAGCTAAGGACTTGACGAGGTCGAAACACCTCACCAGACAAGACAAGGTCAAGTTTCAAGGACACGACCTTCATTAATATAGAAAGCGATGAAGAAGAAGATGAACCGACTCATTCTCCATTTCAAATTGACGCAATTACCATACCAAATCCGTGTCAAATTGATGATACAAACTATATAAACGTTTCCAAGTAACTCGGTACTACAACTACCGACGATCGTACGGATTCTCTTATGAAGTTAATTTAACAGACTTCACAACGTGCGCAACAATAGTTTTATTACTCTGAATACCGTGTTTGAGTTGAACGGCTCCAAGACTTAGTTAACTAAGCAACCTTATTGTGGAGTTCAACAACATCCGTTTACTATCGACAATGTGTTTAACTAAGATATTAAAACAATAGTTATTTATTTTGTTTGTTAAAAGCTTATAATTAATTGTCAACGCAATATTTTTTTTTACTTAGATTGGTAGACGATCCTACCTGGTGTTAAATAATTACCAGAGCCCCAGGTAAACAACATAAATTCTAACATCCATGCTTTGAAACACAAGTTCAGCCCAAACATTACTCCATTTTGTTCATAGCATGTGCATGATGATCCTACGGGCAGTTATCATTCAAAATAATATCCCTAAGTATGTTGTTTCGCTTAAAAGCATGGAGATAGCGATTTAACTTACATACATACATGCTATATACATAATGTACTATATTTAATTACGTGTTTAGGTGAAGTTGGACCTCGTTTGCGAGGTTCGCCAGAGAGCGACTAGATCGTCGCCCAGGAACCGGACGTCCGTCGTCGAGGATAAGCCACCATCTTAACATACCGTAGTGAAGCGACACGCTTTCAGAGCGTTTATCGATAACAAAAAAAAGTATTGCATCTGTAAACTATTGAATGACTTTATGATGATATCAGAAATTTAATGAATTACGGGTGGTAGGACCTCTTGTGGGTACTGGTGGTAGGACCTCTTGTGAGTCCGCGCGGGTAGGTACCACTGCCCTGCCTATTTCTGCCGTGAAGCAGTAATGCGTTTCGGTCTGAAGGATAGGGCAGCCGTTGTAACTATACTGAGATCTTCTTATATCTCAAGGTGGGTGGCGAATTTACGTTGTAGATGTCTATGGGCTCCAGTAACCACTTAACACCAGGTGGGCTGTGAGCTCGTCCATCCATCTAAGCAATAAATAAATAAAACAATATATCACCGAATAGGAATCGCAACCCACTAAGGAGATCCTGCGAAAAACTCAGGGGATTAGTATGCTACTAAATAAGAAACCGTCAAGACGCACCACCAATAAACTCGAAGCCTAAACTGTCTCAGAACGACTATTCTAAAGATCACGTCATTTAAAATCGGATTAAAATCATCGATATATTCAGAGAGCATCCCTAATACATTACGATATCGATGTAAACATTAAGGGCTGCGTTTAGAACATCTTCGGAGTTCACTAGTGCGTGTTCTAGGAGCGTATACCATCTTATCTTAATATGGCAGTTATCCCTTCAAACGTCTTTAGGTCGGCGTAATGTTTACCCGAATTATCGATATAAGGGGACACCGCGATCGTTTTAAACAGTTAATGTGCAGTTACGGCGAGTGTGCGGGATCTTATACGTGCATACATTGAATTTATTAGCTTTCTAAGAGATTTTTTGGTCGTTCGAGAACCCATTTTTATAAATCAAGTTAGGTATGTTTAGTGCTGAGCATATAATAATATTGATAGCTTAAGAAGCAATCGATATTATTATTTTTACTTTTGAAGTCGTCGTGGCGTAAAGGTTAAGACGTCCGGTGCGTTCGTATCTAGCGATACACCGGAGTTCGAATGCCGCTGGCAAGTACCAATTTTTCTAAGGAAATACGTACTTAATAAATGTTCACGATTGACTTCGACGGCGAAGGAAATTAACATCCACCACCCTGCCTATTTCTGCCGTGAATCAGTAATGCGTTTCGGTTTGGAGGGTGGGGCAGCCCTAATAACTATACTGAGATCTTAGAACTTATATCTCAAGGTGGGTGGCGCATTTACGTTGTAGATGTCTATGGACTCCAGTAACCACTTAACACCAGGCGGGTTGTGAGCTCGTCCACCTATCTAAGCAATAAATAAAAAAATATTAGTTTTCTAAGAGATTTTTTGGGTGATCGAAAAACCAATTTTATAAATCAAGTTAGGTACGTTTTGTGCTGAGTTAAAAAATATTAATATTGATAGCTTAAATCAATTAATCATCGTTGTGGCTTGGGGCCTTGGTTCAGTAGTAAACATCTGTAGGCTGAAAGATAGATTGCTTGCCAACGTAAATCATCATCATCTTAGTCCTTACAGCCCAGGGTGGGCTTTTAGTCTGGGCTTTAGTTTGGTTCAGTATTTAGTCTGCTCTATTCAGGGTTTTCTCCTGCCAGTTCCTGACACCGATAACTATGAGGTCGTGCTCTACGCCATCTAACCATCGGAGTTTGGGCCTGCCACGACTTCTGCGGCCGGTAAATGTAAACGGATCAAAAAGCGGTAGTTTTTTATTTTATTTTGCTTAGCTGGGTGGACGAGCTCACAGCCCACTTAGCGTTCAGTGGTTACTGGAGCCCATAGACATCCACAACGTAAATGCGCCACCCACCCTGAGATATAAGTTCTAAGGTCTCAAGTATAGTTACAACGGCTGCCCCACCCTTCAAACCGAAATGCATTACTGCTTCACGGCAGAAATAGGCAGGGTAGTGGTACCCACCCACGCGGACTCACAAGAGGTCCTACCACCAGTAATTAAGCAATTTATAATTTTGCGGGTTTCATTTTTATTACACGATGTTATTCCTTCACCGTGGAAATCAATCGTGAACATTTGTTGAGTACGTAGTTCATTAGAAAAATTGGTACCCGCCTGAGATTCGAACACCGGTGCATCGCTCAACACGAATGCACCGGACATATTATCCGTTAGGCCACGACGATTTCAAAACTTACTATATTCAGTTATTCTTTTTAGCAAGAGTCTAATTGAAGCATCAAAAAGTTGCCATCTTGCAGTCAAAAATTAAAACCATTTAATACATAATAATAATGATTCTTTTATTACGAGTATAATCCAGTAACTTTTGTATAATTTACGAAATAATACAAAACTGTAAAAAAATTATAATCGAAAAGAATTTAATCGAGTTAGCGTGTTAATTTTGAAAAACAACAAAAATAAACATCCACAAAATAAGATTTCTCAGGTTGCGTTAATAAATTTTCCGCGAGAAACAAGATGACGAGATGAGGGGGAAACTGAAAAAAAAAACCCACGCTAAATACCAACAACCAATAACTCGGAAAGGAGAGTTTGTTTACAAGATACAACGAGTATTCGTAAGGATAAAAATATATCACTTGAATCGCGTTTATGAAGGGCAAAGGTATTTATTTATTTATCGATTTAGATTGTAAAAGCCAAATTTTCCTACTTTCATTTTATTGTTTGTATTTCGAATCACTGATACATTACATCTTCTTCTTCTCATTAGCCCACAGACGTCCACTGCTGGACATCCGGTCATCGTTCTCGTCGAACCCGTCGCTTGCGACGAAGGGCTCCGCGAGTAAATTAACCCACAGACACAGCCCACTGAGTTTCTCGCCGGATCTTCTCAGTGGGTCGCGTTCCCAATTCGGTGTTAGATTCTGCGAAGCACAGCTCTTGCTAGGGTTCGTGTTAGCAAAGTCGTCAGGTTTAAGCCTCGCGAACTCACCTACTAGTTAAGGTTACGCTGAAATAGCCTCTCAAGGCTTTCAGCTTAGGTAGGAAAATAGAGCTGGACATAGGCCTCCACCAAGCCTCGCCACTACGATCCTGACAGTCCTACGCTGTCTGCATCTAGCGGATCCCCGCGAACCTCAATACATCGTCGGTCCATCTTGTGGGAGGCCTACCCACGCCACTTCTTCCGGTACGCGGTGGCCTTCAAGATCTTTGTGGCCCCAACGGTCATCCGTTCTTATAGCTAATGTATTATTAGCTTTTTTTATTGCTCTTGTAGACAGACAGCTCACTTTATGGTGAGTTGGTCAGCGTAGGTCATTTACGTCAGCAATACAAGGGGCACAGTCGAGTCACTGCTCACTGCTATTATTAAACATCGTTAAACAAAAATTCAATGTTTTCATCTTCAACACACAAAGGATTCAATGTCAATGGAATGAGTATATCAGAGGAAGTGTGAAAGTAGCCCCGATAATTAACAAATTAAAGAGCGGACGGTTAGCGTGGTATGGACATGTGATGCGTAGAAAGAAGATGCATGTGACTAGGAGGTGTATGGAAATGGTAGTGCAAGATAGAGGGGGAAGAGGTCGAGGGGTCAAAATACCATCCTTGGGCCCGCGGTCCGCTGTCAACATCTTACAGACTGTTCAGTTCCATATACCCAACGCCGACCTGAAAAAAACGGGTTTTTTTCTTTCGCATTTGTAAACAAAAATTTCATATGGGTTTCAATTTTCAGTTACTTAAGAGCTTCGTTTTTAAAAGGAGCCAATGAAATAGTTAATGTAAATCTTATTGACACTAATTTTCACTGAAAATATAGACTTTATTCGTATGACCATAAGATATAACACGCAAAACCGGACAAAACGCATCGCAACCGGTCACAACAGGTCTCATCTGTATATACGACCGCGCGACATTCGCAAACAATGCACGACAACCACTGAAAGCGTTCATTCAAACGAATCATTCGTTCATTAATTCATTAACTCATTCATATTGTGCGAGCATTACAACACTATATTGTTGAAATGAATTGATTTAATACACATTCAATGCTGTTTGTTTTGAGTGTAGAACAATTTACTGGTTAATCTAAGTGTCTAGTATTCAAAACACGTGGCTTCAACAATTTCAACTAACAATTTAGTTAGAAAATTTAACGCTGTAGTTGAGACAACTTGCTAGAGATGTGGACAAGGAACAGGAATGCATATCATAAAACCTAATCGATATCGTCTTCTCGCATGAAAACTGTATAATCTCAAAACTTACTAATTTTACAGGAGAGTTTTTTAAAGGTTTAACATTTGTGATATTTTTAAAATTAATCATCTTTACAACTTTAATTTTTAAATTTTTACCGGTTACATTATCTCTCTTTTAAATTAAGATAAAATTATGGACTATTAATTTTGTTAATAGTAATCAAAACATAGGTAAACAAAAAAAAAAAACTAAAACTAAACTACGCTCTTTTGACAGTATTTATGAGAAAAATACTGGTGATACCAAATTTTTACGCATATTCACTCAATTTCGAATATTTTTGGATATTGTACACTTTTAATGCTAAAAGACTATGTGTTTAGTTTTACCTTCATTTCCACCAGACCGAGTAAAAATCTTTCAAATGTTTGGCTAATTTAGAATGCGTTTTGTTGAAACGATGTTAGCCAGGTGAACTGAGAGCGTCCAATTAGTTCTTAACCTACGATGATTGAAGATTGGCCGAAAGGTGTAGTTTCATATTTAGAAGTAATAGCCCACTGAGTTTCACGCCGGATCTTCTCAGTGGGTCGCGATTACGAGCCGGCGTTAGCTTCTGCAAAGCAATGCTCTTGCTAGGGCTAGTGATAGCAAATTCTCTCAGGCTAAGCCCGTGAGCTCATCCACCGGTCCGGGCGTAGCTGCAATGGCCCCACAGGCTACCAGCGAATAGGTAGGCAGAAAAAATTAATTACTGTATCGGCATTCTGCCTAATTCTGCCATCAAGCCTCCTGTTATTAAAGGAGCAACAGAGTCATGTGGGTACGAGTAAATTAACCCTCAGACACAGCCCACTGAGTTTCTCGCCGGATCTTCTCAGTGGGTCGCGTTTCCGATCCGGTGGTAGATTCTGCGAAGCACGACTCTTGCTAGGGTTCGTGTTAGCACCGTCGTCAGGTTTGAGCCCCGTGAGCTACTAGTTAAGGTTACGCTGAAATAGCCCCTCAAGGCTCTCAGCTAGGTAGGAAAAAAAAATAAAAAAGTCATGTGGGCTTGTGTAGCGTTAATTATTAGCAGGCATTGAGAGACCTAACTAAAAACAGGCAAACCCTTGTTCGGCATTATCTGATACGCCATTTAACACCAAGCATTCATCTCAATTCCAATTCCAATAGAAATCCACCACCCGTCAAGTACTGAAGTATGAAATAGTTCTTGTAAATCTCGGAATCTGTACCAGTCTGCTGTGAGAAAAGTCTCGCCGGTGGAACTCGCTGGTCGAACTTTTATTGTGTGCCGGGAAACTTGCGAGCTTTCATTTGATTTGTTATACAGCTAGCTTCGTTCAAAATGCCTTTTGTTCGTGATTTGTAAAGTTTTAATGTGTTTCATAAGTTTAGTTGTTGTTTTAGAAAACGAAGTGACCGACTTGTAATAAATTATTGGAAATATAATCTCCTCTTCTATATTTAAGGATTTGTAGATATAATAAAAACTAAGTAACTTGAAGTCGTCGTGACCTAAAGGTTAAATACGTCCGGTGCATTCTTGTTGAGCGATGCACCGGTGTTGGGATCCCGCAGGCGGGTACCAATTTTACTAATGAAATACGTACTCAACAAATGTTCACGATTGACTTCCACGGTGAAGAAATAACATCGTGTAATAAAAATCTAATCCGCAAAGTTATAATTTGCGTAATTACTGATGGTAGGACCTCTTGTGAGTCCGCGCGGGTAGGTACCATCACCCTGCCTGTTTCTGCCATTAAGCAGTAATGCGTTTCGGTTAGAAGGGCGGGGCAGCCGTTGTAACTATACTGAGGCCTGAGAACTGATATCTCAATGTAGATGGCGCATTTACGTCGTAGATGTCTATGGGCTCCAGTAACCACTTAACACCAGGTGGGCTGCAAGCTCGTCAACACATCTAAGCAATAAAAAAAAAACAACACAGAACCGAAGCCGCCTCAAACTTCAGCCGATGATCTTAATGTTGTAAACTAATGAACGATGGTTGGAAATATCGCACTAAAAGTAGTTAAAAATAAGGAAAGATTCTTCAATGGATACTTGGATCAAAGATTATTCATTGGAACTCCGATATTTTCATGGAAATACGAAATTTCGTACGCCCGATTTTTGTTAGAATAGTGAAATATATGTATATTGGTATTTGTTTTCTAAATTTTTACCGGTAAAAGATAAAAATACACGAATACACGGTGGAAAGTTTATATGGAAATTATATTGTTTTGTACGTTTGTCCTTTATACAAAAAAAAAAAAACAATTGTATTGAAACTTCATACAGTTTTTGTGGTACTGTAGGTGTCTTAGCGTTCTGTCATAGCAACATCAAAGCAAGCTTATGCAGCATGAGGACAGATAATGACAAGCACAAAAAGATACATAGGGCGAAGGCTGTAATCCCACACGAATCGACACCACCATTCTAGTTATTTCTGTCGCGAAACATTCACTGACTACACAATTATTTGAAGGGTCCTATCCTTTAAGATACTTTGATCTCATTTCCGATTGTGGATCGCGGCTCTGGTGAACATAAAACCAGAAGAAACACGTTCACTTCACTTTTCCACCGGCTACAAGATATTACAAAACTTTATTTATTTATTTATTAAGTTGCACCAACAAAACGATCATCAATACAAAACATTGAACAATTGACAAAAGTTCATGGCAGATGTCACCTCAATTGTAGGTGCAATCGACTGTTCACAACAAAAATAAAAAAAATATATAATTAAGATCTGATTTTATTTATAAAAAATCTAAAATGTACGATTTGCACACTTTTCATTTATCACTCTTCACTGCGGTCATATCGACAGCTTTGACGAGTAGGACAGCCGTGATACCAATCGGGGCCTTGAGTAATGTCTCAAAGCAGACGACTTCATTCACGATGTGGCTCCCATGAGCGCTTATGACTATTTAACATCACACGAACGATGAAACAAAAACAAACTACCGTACTTTTGAAAGAAAAAAATACAGCGAAGAAACCGCATTGATTCACATCCTCGCGAAGCAACAATGAGTTCGCACAAAACACCTGTACTCCAACTGTTTTCCGGACGAGGAAACCGAACGCCAAGTGGGACCGCCCTCCCTCCCTCCCGACCCCCTCCTCAATCTCATATCATATTCATAACAAAAATGTTCTCTGTAACGTTCAGGAAATGAAATATCAGAGACGAAGCAAAGTTGCCTCTTGTTAGATGCGAATTTACTTTGCGTCTTACAGAGAACAAGCGTGGGACCTTGACCGAATCCGAAACTAATGTATACGGTGCAGCCAAAAGAGACTAATCATCATCATCATCATCATCTCAGCCAACTTTTTACTGGTGGTAGGACCTCTTGTGAGTTAGCACCGCCTATTTCTGCCGTGAAACAGTAATGCATTTCGGTTTGAAGGGTGGAGCAGTCGTTGTAACTATACTGAGACTTTAGAACTTATATCTCAAGGTGCGTGGCGCATTTACGTTGTGGATATCTATGGGCTCCAGCAACCACTTAACACCAGGTGGTCTGTGAGTTCGTCCACAAATCTAAGCAATAAAAATAAAGCCTGTCTACTGTCCACTGTTGAAGACAGGCCTCTCCAACAGATGTCCAGTGTAGCCGATTCGTTGCCACCGAAATTAAGCCCTGTACCAACCTGTCTAGCCAGCGTGATACAGTACGCTAAAATACCTCCATGCAAAGTACCCCGGTCATCGTTCTCGACGAACACAAACACAGCCCAGTGAGTTTCTCGCCGGATCTTCTCAATGGGTCGCGTTTCTAATCCGATGGTAGATTCTGCGAAGCACTGTTCTTGCTAGGGTTCGTATTAACAACGTAAGGTTTGAGCCCCGCGAGCTCACCTACTAGTTAGGTGAATCTAGAATAAACCCTGGAGGTCAGTAGAATAGGTAGGAAAAAAAATACGACACGCAATGTAACAGAAAGAGACTGTAGTGTAGATAGTATGCAATGTTCCATATGACGTGTATGTATGTGCGATGTCGGACGACGCTCCTGCGAGGGCAGTCGTTCGCCTACCGCCAGCTGAGCAAGGTGTGCAATAAATGCCTAATAAATCATCAGTATTTTATTGAAGAACCCAACCAAATGTTACTAAAAGACTAATAACCGTTAATAATTACAAATCGGTATTAACATTAGAATTGTTCAACTCGAATACCTTGCCCACTGTGTACGGTTTTAGCGATAGGTAATTTGTCACGAGCGAACTTTCCGGATAAAGTTTGCAAGCTGAAGCGTCATGTATCATAACGATGGACTAATCGATCATAACGACACACTTTACTCCGTATTTGTTGGGATTATCCGGGCTGAGCGGTGACGTGCTTGAAGTTTTTTTTTTCTTTTGGAATGTTTAACGTGTATGTATGTCACACTTGTAATTACGTAATGTTATATGTAGACAAGCAGTACTCGCCCGCTTCGCTGGGCACTTAAAATTAACATTATTATTTATTGTCATTATTATTAGGGAGTCCAACACTCATATAAATATTAGCCTATCCATTAAGTACATGTATTTTCTACATGGATACCAAGTTTGAAGTCAATCGGATGCATGGTTCAGTAGTTATAACGGAACATCCGTAAAAACCACTGTAGATTTATATATTAGTATAGATGTACAAGCATGCGAGTATTAATCTAATAGGTACAGGTCTTCAGTAATTTGGTTTACAATGAAGGAATCGTGTAATAAAAATCAAGTGAACCGAAGACATGTTTTGCTTTGTCACTGGTGGTAGGACGTCTTGTGAGGGTTCGTACGAGTATGTACCTCCGAATTTGACATTCATTTAATGATGCCTATGGGCTTCCGTGACCATTTAACACAATAATGGGCCGTGAGTCGTGCCCCCAACTATGCAATAAAACAAGGTGAGGTAAGTAAGAGTAATTAATTCTAATACCTATATGAGACGTGCTGAACGAATAACTGTAGGATAGCAGAAACCTATAGGACAAAATACTTTAAAATAATTTTTTTATTGCTTAGATAGGTGGATGACCTCACGGCCAACCTGGTGGTATTTGGTTACAAGAACCCATAGACATCTACAACGTAATTGCCGCCTCCTACCTTGAGACATGAGTTCTAATGTCTCACTTTTGACAGCACAACGGCTGCCCCGCCCTTCAAACTGAAACGCATTACCGCTTCACGGCAGAAATAGGCAGTGCGGGTAGGTAACCCGTGCGGACTCACAAGACGTCCTACCACCACTAATTACGCAAATTATAATTCTGCGGGTTTCATTTTTATTACACGATGTTATTCCTTCACCGTGGAAGTCAATCGTGAACGTTTGTTAAGTACGTATTTAATTGAAAAAATTGGCACCTGCCGGCGGGATTCGAACATCGACGCATCGCTACATACGAATGCACCGGACGTCTTATCCTTTAGGCCACGACGACTTTACTACGAGTAAACGACTAGCCTATGAACTAAATAAAAATCTCTGATCGCCATCGAGCGAATGAGAGATAACACACGGCATAATAAAACGTGTCGTTCTCCGCTATTTGAGTATCTACCCTCAATTTCTAAGAGGAACGGGGACACTCCGAATCCAATATATATCCACACCGTGTGTGACTATTTACCGACGCCTGGAAAATAAATCATACTTAACAAGTCAGGTAAGCCGTAGAGTAGACACGTGATAAATTCAGAAACGATAAATGGGTATTTTTTAATGCTTTTTTTTAATTGGATTGCAATAGGGCAGATTTTTAGAGAGCTGTTATTGTGATATAGATAGTATGCGTAAGGCCTGTTGTAATATAAAGTTTACCATCTTAAAATTAAGACAATCTTCGAATTGTCGTGTGAACTCACTCTGCGACATCAGCAAACCAGCTGCTAAATCATTGAGACTACAGTGTGGTAACATTATCTCTGGTGGAAGAGTGCCTTATGATCCCCACGGGTAGATACCACCACCCTGCCTATTTTTGTAGTGAAGCAGTAATGCGTTTCGGTTTGAAGGGTGGTTGGTACAACTATTATAGGATTGAGATTCAGACCTCAGGTCTGTCAGTGAGTTCGTTTAGCTTAAATAATAAAAAACATTACCAATTATCGCCCTTCACAGTGAAGATGGGTATAATTTGGCCGGATTTTTTGGTGAGTTTCTTAATCTATGTGCGTAAGTTTAAGATACGAATACAACTTTTCTTGTTAACGTAGATGGGACACCACAGCTCACTGCCCACCTGGTGTTAAGTGGTTATCTGTGCCCATAGACATCTACGACGTAAATGCGCCACCCACCCTGAGATATAAGTTCTAAGGTCTCAGTACAGTTACAATGGCTGCCCCATCCTTCAAACCGAAACGCATAACTGCTTCACGGCAGAAATAGGCGGGGTGGTGGTACCTACCCTCACATGAGGTCCTACCACCAGTAAGAAACTCTGTCAACACCAAAAACTGAATATCGGTCTGTAACCTGTGGCATAAATTGAAAATCATACTTACAACGTAACGAAGGCTGACCATGACAACGAGAATACTACTCTGTCCATTATCATCATCTAAAACAGGCCCGAAATTAATACGCGCATATATCAAACATCAAATTAGACGTAGCACTTGTGGTAATGGAGTTCGTTTGGGGTAATGAATTCAGTGGTGCCTCTAACAAACACGAAGTCTAGCCGCAAATTTGATAACCGATAATATATATTCCAAAGTGAGAAAAGTTAAGGGTAAAGCTGTGGCCTAGTATCTCACTGGGAGAGGCAGAAATATATTGCAAACTATCTGACCCGGCAGACTTCGTAGTGCCTCAATCGATAAATAAAAGACACATCAAGGGGACACATCAAAGGAAAACCAAAATTGTTTTAATTTTATTTAATTCCGAGCATTTTCATATTTATCTACCTTTTAAACCTTCTTTTGACTTCCACGAATAATTCAAGACCAAAATTAGTCAAATCGGTCCAGCCGTTCTCGAGTTTTAGCGAGACTAACGAACAGCAATTCATTTTTATATATATTGAAGATAACATAGACAAGTTCAATCAAAAACTTCAAAAGACCGCACCTACCAGATGCAACCGTCTTCGAACAAAATTTCACGTGTGCACAAACGCAACGTACAAGACGACGAATTTTCAAGTTGGCATTGGCAAAGTTTAACGTATTTCGGTAAATTTGACGCCACGTAAGTTCGGTGAGCACGATAAAAGTTTCACTATTTATAAGGTACGTCTGGTAGAACGCTTCGCACATTTGCGGTAGGTTGAAAAGAGTCTGTTACGAACGCAGTTTATCGTCGGACTTTTGGACCCTTTTGACTTATTAGAAGCCTACTTGCTGTCATACTCAGGTCCATGAATATTATCTATATATTTATACGTGAAGCAAAAACTTTGTATCTCTTTTTACGAAGATTTTGCGGACGGAGGAGTATGAAATTTTCCACACCTATAGAGAATATAGAGAAGAAGTGCACAATGCTAATATTTTTTTTTTAAATAATGCCTAAAAGATACTTTAAATCAATAAAGAAAACATTACACACACTATATACCACGTATTTGACGCACGCACGCTAGCATTATGCATTATTTATTATCAAACTTTTGTTGTTGACGTCTGTTGTCAAATTGAGAATAAATTAAATATTGTTTGTCTTTGTTAGTATTTTTTACAGTGTAGTCTTGGCGAAATTTGTGATTATAGAAGTATAAACTACAATCATAATAGTGTACAAACTTACAATTCCAATTAATTATAGTCGAATTTCGACTATTGCGGGACCTCTAGTATGTATAATAATTGATTGTTGTAACAGCAAAATTAAATTCATAGATACCTCGAATACTAGCGGCACATGAACAGTATTAAAACCTTTACCAAAAAAATTACTAGATTTGGTCTTTCCAAATTATACGTAATAAAAAAGGAGCACCTAAAATAACATTATATTAAATTCGTTATCAAATGAGTTACAAAAACCAATTAACGCATATTATTTTACCACAATTAAATTTCTCAAAACCGAAATCGTTCAAGGTAAACAAACAGCAAGGCATGGGTCAGAAGAACATACAAACCGAATCCAACACGAGCTCCCGAACTATAGGACTTCAGACATCCGATGACTTTTAATAGAAACTCCGTAGGGCACTTGCGACTTTTATAAGCCTATTTCGTAAAGTTTCTGGGATCGTACAGTTGTTCTTCGACGTTCCGAGGCACTGTGGGGTATCGGAACTTAGACGAGACCCTTCAAGAATTCCGATAGCATTTGTAATCGCAGTTTTTATCGTTGTCTGCGAAATCGGTCGAGATTTCCGCCCTTAGGGTTTACGATTGATCTTTTCGACTTAAGCGTCTGTTTGATTTTCAATGAGAGTTCGAAGTGTTTAGGGTGTGGTAAGTCAATCTTATCTAAAAATAGCGACAAATTATTGTTATGAATTAGTACTGTCTGTTTTTACTGCGAAGCAATTGTGTGCTCCAGTTTCAAACGCAGGATAACTGTTGTCCCACCGTACCACCGATTTCAACTAAATATCTGAAGATAAGTCATGAATTAGTTTATAGAAGAGTAAATGAGCTCTACTATGTGTAAAATGGGTACCAAAGCACATATGTACTCATAATAACGTGAATATCACCACCCACCTCGAGACTTGGGGTCAAAATCTTAATTGTATTGAAAAACGGCTGCTTCACCATACAAAGCGAAATGCATGAGTGCTTCGCAGCAGAGATAAGCAGCATACTAGCACCTATCCGAGCTGGCTCATAATATGCCCTACTACCAGTAATTGCTTAAAAATCTCACGCATTTTCATAGAAATATGTGTATCGAACCATGGCATTTGAAAAGCGCCTTAATCGCATCACTTGACACCAGTACACCGGGCATCTTTTCCGACGAGTCCAAAGTGATAAGTATACACGGTGTGTTTTTACTGGTGGTAGGACCTCTTGTGGGTCCGCGCGGGTAGGTACCACTACCCTGCCTATTTCTGCCGCAATGCACTAATGCGTCTCGGTTTGATGAGACCTTAGAACTTATATCTCAAGATGGGTCGCGCATTTACGTTGTAGATGTCTATGGGCTCCAGTAACCCTTAACATCCGATGGGCTGTGAGGTCGTCCACCCATCTAAGCAATAAAAAAAAAGTACTACACCATAACACCGAATTGAGGGTAGATTATATTTATCGCTACCGTCAAAAGATATCCGCCAGCTACCTACCTTATTCACAAGCCTTTCCTCCCTCTGCACATTAAACTTAACAACAATTTATCAGTAAAGTTAGTATGGATAAATAGTCAAGTCTCAACTGTGGATACTCGAAACCTGTTGCCTGAACACGTAAGCCGAGATAGAGGCAATCGCCACACGCGTCATTGCACGAGCGAATCGCTTTCTGATTGTTGAGTCGATACCGGGGAAGACTTTAAGCTCTGTTTGACGAACGGACGAGTTTCGATGTTGTGACAGTTAAAAGTGTTCTTTTTTTAATACGATTTTATTAGCTTCAGACGTATGTATGTATGTTTGTAACGGAATCTTTGAACATGATTTTGACCCCCTTCATAACGTCGGATTAACTCGAAATTTAGTATACTTATTAAGGACCGATGACAATTCAATATTAGAGAAAATTGAAAAAAAATATTGAAAAAATTGAAATACAACTAAAAAATGAAAAATAAATAATAGTTTAAAAAAACTGCATGGTTATCAGTAGTTATAAATATTTTATGAACAGATATGAGTAGAAGGGTTATTTTGATAATATCCTGAAAAGCACCCCACGCGTTTTTACAATAAAATCATTTATTCTTACACTATTTTTAATTCAAATTTATTAAGATTTATTTTCTATTTTTAGCGGGATTTTCTATAAATACGTATTTTTTTTGCTTTTTTTTAAACTATTATTTATTTTTATTCCGCTTCGTATTCAAATTTAGCATTCACAAACGCCTTCCTTTTGGACATACAAAGCTTTCCACGTTCACAGAAACACAAACAAGAGATTACCGATAATCTGTATCCTGACCATGAAATATCTTTAAGAGAATTCAAAGAGGTTGAATTAATCCCGTTAAGCGCGCTTGGCAAATCATGAAGTCTGTGTTTGTCTGTCTGTTTCATGCAAGAGAAATAGTCCAATAGTGACACAGCTTTACGAGTTTTCTTTACGAGTTTTTTTTTAATTGCTTAAGTGAGTGGACGAGCTCACAGCCCACCTGGTGTTTAAGTGGTTACTGGAGCTTATAGACATTTACAACGTAAATGCCGCCGCCCACCTTGAGACATAAGTTCTAAGGTCTCAATATAATTACTGCTTCACAACAGAAATAGGCGGGGTGGTGGTACCTACCCGTGCGCACTAACAAGAAGTCCTACCACCAGTAATTACGCAAATATAGTTTTGCAGATTTAATTTTTATTACACGATGTCATTCTTTAAAATTGATCCTTCAAAATTGGTACCCGCCTGCGGGATTCGAACACCGGTGCATCGCTAGATACCAATGCACCGAACGTCTTATCCTTTAGGCCACGACGACTTCAAAATCGAGTTTAATCAGGACGCGCACAACACAATATTAGGACTCGTATTATTTAAATTCAACTCACCACAGTGATGGGATATGCCGGATTGATGATGGTGTAGAGCAGTATGTGGTTCGGCCGCGCCGGCAGCTTTCGTTTGCGGCATGGCTCGCCGGCCATGTAGTTGTTGCCGTTGCTCTGTAACAAAAAAAAACAAAAGAAAATCAATATCAAGACTAATCTTGTTCAAAAGGGAGAGAAGAAGCACTGGTGAATCATCGTCATCGTCACTCAATCACGCGTTTATTCGTTTCATTATAATGGGGTTCGGGATAAATAAAATTCCACCAAAGTACAACCAAAAATTGTATTCGACACTTAGAACACTCAAGACAATTCATTACACTTTAAAATTCTCAATTCGCTTCTTTCGCTTCGCTTCAGGTGATCCGTTCGCTGTTTCGCTTCGAGTAGTTCCGATTACTAACTGACTGCATGCCATCCCTGCAACGCTTTTATAGTCGATACCACATCCCTAGAGTTATCGAGAACATTCCACACATCTTTAGTATTATGTTTTCGCTATCTGACAATAGATGGCGTTGTACTTTTCGAGCATTATAGGTGCTACTAGATCCTTCGATACTTGTTCGACTATTCGGCGATAAATGGCGTTACTCTTACCGGCGTAACAATATTATTTACGACGTTATTTTTACATTTTTCACAGTCACGAATGATCAATCGTTAGGATGTAATATAATATTATAATAAACGCAAAAATACTACATACATTGTTATTGTACACTAATAAATATGCATTTTATTTTCTATGAACGGCGATAAAACGTAACCTCTGGAATGTATGAAATGTAATAATAATTTTTTTATGCATTTTCCATCAAATTTATGTATTTCATCGTCCAATGGTGACAGCAAAATTTCGACATCCATCTTTATACTTTCGCAATCTCAATGCAATCAACTTGCGTCTTTAAATGAGAAGCCAAAATATTCCACACTAAATAATATTAACGTGAAAATCTCCTTCATTCAATCACAAACCGAATATCGTAATACACGCAGAGCTCATACCAATCAAAAGCTCGTAGAAAATTTTATGTGCGCGTATTCAAAGTGTTTATTCAGAGGCATAAATTTAATTTACGGAAGACGTCTGTTTGACAGTAGTAAAAGTCATTTCTGTTCGTTATATGACAACATCAAATGGCTGTACTGATAGACATTTTAAACACTTAGCGGTATTTGTTTGTCGAAAGATTCAACTATAGATTCTACTGGCCGTACTCGCCCGCTTCTTCGCTGGGCATTTAAAATTAACATTATTATTTATTGTTATTTATTTATATTTATTTAAAATCTTATTAGTTACATAATATTTTTTAAAAAAGATATTAAAAATACAATTTTTAAAAAACATTATATAAAAATAGATTACCGCTGATGGCGGTGTCTACGACACAAGCCACCAGTGGTTAGGACTCCAGAGTGAGAAACCTCCTCACAATGCGTGCAGTATCGAGGACAACTGCTTTCTGTATTAAGCCCTTAACCCAGCTGGATAACGAAAGTTTCTTAAGATGTTGATCGAAACTTTTCGCAATCAAGCCGTGTACCGACACAACTATTGGAACAATGATGGAACAATGATGAATATCAGGTTTATTGGCTACAATATACCTATCCGTGATAATAGATCGGTCCCAGTAGAGCGTGACATGACCATTATCAAGAACTGGTTGAGGTTGGTATTGGTAATAAGGTACAGCAGAATCAAGAAAACCATATTTCAAAGCAAGTTGTTGATGGATAATCCTAGCCACTTGGTTATGTCTATGCAAGTACTCGCCGTTAGCAAACCGAGAACAGCCAGAAACAATATGTCTAATAGACTCTCCCGGACGGTGGCATGCCCGACAAATGTCGACCGTCCCATTGTTATTATTATTATCATTATTATCATTAGGGAGTGCAACACTCATATAAATATTAGCCTATCCATTAAGTACATGTATTTTCTATATGGATACCAAGTTTCAAGTCAATTCAAAATTCAAAATTCAAAATCTTTTATTTCAACTTAGATGTCAGTATAACACACTTGTTGAATGTCAAAATATAAATAACAATGTTTACTCTACCACCGGTTCCAAAAAAAGCCACAGTCCTGAGAAGAACCGGCGAAACAAACTCAGCGGGCTTTTTTTTTGTTTTTTCTCAAATATATATTCTTTTTTAAATAAGTAAAAATATTTACAATAAACGAAAGAACAAGTCAAAAAATACAATAAAAAATATATTATAATAATGAAAAATAAAAAGGCCAGGAGCGAACGCCACATTCCCGCGTAGTGCCATCTAGTAAATAATCCTTAACTTTATAATATGTCTTGTTGCACAAACGTTCCTTGACAGCTTTCTTAAATCTATGAACAGGTAGTAATTGAATGTTTTGAATCGGATGCATGGTTCAGTAGTAACATCCGTAAAAACCACTGTAGATTTATACATTAGTATAGATTGGTGGTATTCTACAGCGCGTTCGTAAGCGCCACCACCTGGATTGTCAAAAGGATTGTTAAAGGACGAGACATTCTTTATACAGTTCGTTTGAGACTTCGATCATATCGACAGGCCAAGGGATTTAGGTTTAAGCGTCATTTTTGCTAGTTTACAGGAGAGCCATTTAAAGTTTAAAATTTACAGTAATCTTAATTGAGATTCAATTAAAACTGTTTTTTTTTTGTTGACGCTAATCTATACATATAAATAGAATTAGAGTGTCATTTGTAATAATAACCGCTTTTTACTACATGTATATGAATATATATCCGGTACATACACCAAAATAATTTTTTTTACAATTTTTGTCTGTCTGTCTGTCTGTTTGTTCCGGCTAATCTCTGGAACGGCTGGACCGATTTTGATGAGACTTTCACTAATAGGTAGCTGCTGATATAAGGAGTAACTTAGGCTACTTTTTTTAGACCAGCTTCGCCCCGCGGCGTCACCCGCAGTTATTGTCGTACCGCGCGCAACATGGCGGGACTCGCCTATCAATAATAAAATTTAATGTTTCCGAAGCGAGGGCGGGTCACTAGTACCAAATAAAATGCACCTTAAATTACAAAGATAAATGTCGCGTGTTAAGGCGGAATGTAGCTGACAACCAAACAGCCTTTTATTCCTCGATATCTATTCTACAGTTTTGCTAGAACTGCCAACGAATACGCTAAGCACGTGTTCCGTGTGGTCGCGACGTGTGCGCTCCAGTTGAGAGCTGCAAACGTCATTGTACACACACGTTACAAGTCAAGACGTCAACCGAAGTCCCAACTTTCGTATCTTCAGGGCTGGCGCGTTCTTTTAATTCTACTAGTAGAAATTCCATGATAATTAATTGAAATTATAAGGTTGAACATCATTATTATAGACTATTATACTTCTATAAACAAAGATTTCGGCAAGGCTACGTTATAGACAAATAATATTAAAGACAAACAATATTAACCTATTCTCAATTTGACCACAGACTTTATGCAATAAGAAAAGTTTCACATTAAACAAATAGTATGCATGCGTGTGTGTGTCAAATACACGGTAGTGTATGTAATGTTTTTTTTTTATTGATTTAATGTATTTTTATGCATAATTTTAAAAGATATTAACGTTCTGCACTCCTTCACTATATTCTCTATAAGTGTGAGAAATTTCATACTCCTCCGTAGGCGCAATTTTCGTAAAAACGGGTACAAAGTTTTTGCTTCACGTATTAATATATTGATGATATAGTATATTCCTAGAAACATTCTAACTGACGACATGTAACTAGGAGATGTATGGAAATGGTAGTGCAAGGTAGAGGGGGAAGAGACTGTGTGAATGACGATGTGAGAGAGAGAGGAGTGAGTGTTGAGATGGCGGCTGATATGGCGATATAGAATAGAATGGAAGAGAAAAATTACCTATGCCGACCCCACCTAGTGGGATAAGGTGAAGAAAAAGAAGAACTAACGACGAATTTGATAGTTTTGAATCATAAGGTTGTTTGTTAAATTCTTGAATTATTCTGGACTTATGATGAAATTGGTAGATGTAAGATTTGTCTCTTGTAGATTGGTCAGAATTATTAATCTAATTGCCTATTGTACAAAGAGTTTGTTTTTGTTTCATTTTCAAAGAGAAGTTGAGATTGATCGATGGCATGATGGCATGTTAGTGACAGAACCAATATAAGCATTTAAGAATTTTGGTCGCAAAGTTTCTTACTGAAAACGCCTTGCCCCGTTTTTTGTTCCTTTCAACTGTCAAGGCAACTATTCAAATCTTACTTTATGTTTAATAATAAGGAAACTTTAAGGGGTTTTTTTTTTTCCGGGCCGAGGGCCGAACCTCCTACGAGGTCCCCGCGCCTAGGGGGCGCGCGGGGTATGTGAGACTCAACGATCTGCAGGTGTTGAGAGCAGACCGCGGGCCCAAGGAATTTAGGGCCCACCCACTAAACGACTCCCCTGCACTCTTACACCCGGCGTCCGATCTCCGTCCGGGGTCAAAACCCGGTCAGAGTAGGGNTGAATGACGATATGAGAGAGAGAGGAGTGAGTGTTGAGATGGCGGCTGATATAGAATAAAAAGGAAGAGAAAAATTACCTATGCCGACCCCACCTACTGGGATAAGGTGAAGAAAAAGAAGAACTAACGACGAATTTGATAATTTTGAATCATAAGGTTGTTTGTTAAATTCTTGAATTATTCTGGACTTATGATGAAATTGGTAGATGTAAGATTTGTCTCTTGTAGATTGGTCAGATTTATGAATCTAATTCCCTATTGTACAAAGAATTTGTTTTAGTTTCATTTTCAAAGACAGAAGTCGAGATTGATCGATGATGGCATGTTAGTGACAGAACCAATATAAGCATTTAAGAATTTTGGTCGCAAATTTTTCTTACTGAAAACGTCTTGCCCCGTTTTTTGTTCCTTTCAACTGTCAACGCAACTATTCAAATCTTGCTTCATGTTTAATAATAAGGAAACTTTAAGGGGTACCTAATTTAAATTATAACTGGAACGATGTATTTTAAGTGAGACGCGTTTCAGTCAACGAAATCGCAGCACACGACATGAAAACCTTCTTGTCGTGGCCGCCGGTAATTACATACCCGATCCTGCGGACCGAATGGTAAACAGTCGACGTCGCCCTAAGCACGTCATTACGGATCCTCTCGATCCATTAACGGTGCTTTTAGGTACCTCAAGCACCGGTCACCGTCCTCGCCAAACCCGTCGCTTGCGACGAAGGGCTCGACGAGTAAATTAACCCACAGACACAGCCCACTGAGTTTCTCGCCGGATCTTCTCAGTGGGTCGCGTTTCCGATCCGGTGGTAGAATTTGCGAAGCACTGATCTTGCTAGGGCCAGTGTTAGTAACACTCCCAGTTTGAGCCCCGTGAGTTCACCTACTCGCCCGGTTACGCTGACATTGCCCCCCAAGGCTATCAGCTTAGGTAGAAGAAAAAAAAGCAGCACAAAATCTACTTTGGTCCTAATTCTCAGAGCATTACAGTTCGAAAAGACACCATTATTAAGAACAATGCATTGGCCGAATATTTACATTGACATGTAGTTAATGCGGCGAATATTAAGTTCTCATAAGCCAGAGTCATAACCCTGGCGGAAACGGCTAATGATTTATCGACGTCGCTAGGACGACGTTTAATTGCCGTCAACGTCACGTTTTGATGTATCGCGCGAGTCGAGCAGCTCAGTAGTCCAGTCTCGGACGCATCCACGCGACTTTGGATTTATAATTAGATGAGGCACGACCAATGAAACGCATCTATACCGTGTGCAACTGAAACATTCCTGACGGACAATGAGTGCGGTTTGCCACGAATATAATATGGATGTGATTTGTTTTCTCCTACCTATTCACTGGTAGCATATGAGGCTATTCCAGTTACGCCCTGACCGATAGGTGATCTGATAGGGTCAATCTGAGAGAATTTGCTAACATAAGTCCTAGCAAGAGCAATGCTTCGCAGAATCTACCACAGGATCAGAATCGCGACCCACTGAGAAGCACACACGGTACTGCAATTCTCTAATCTCTCGCTCTATCGGAGCCTACGCTTTTCAATTATATGCCGCTGGATAAAATTACGGTCATGACCTGTTTATTTGTCCCTTGGTTTTTTTTTAAAATCCTTAGATGGGTGGACGAGCTCACTGCTCACCTGTTGTTAAGTGGTTAACGGAGCCCATAGACTTCTACAACGCAAATGCCGCTACCCACCTTGAGATATGAGTTCTAAGGTCTCAGTTATTACAGTGCAACGATTGCCCCAACCTTCAAACCGAAACGCATTACTGCTTCACGGCAAAAATAGGCAGGGTGGTTGGTGGTGACTATCCGTGCGGACTCACAAGAGGTCCTCCTACCAACAGTAATTACGCAAATTAAATTGATTGAAAATTGGATTTGACTTTCATGAAATCACATGTTACTTTCCAACATATGATAAACAGTTTAGATCATTTTATTTTAACATTACTTACACCAACAAAATATCCCAATTCGCACTAACGACACGGGAAAGCCACCGGTATTCAAACTTCTTCTCATAAAAAAAAAAACTAGCAACCATCTTAAATCAAAGTTGATAGTGATGCACTGCGTCGTAGTGGGGCGGGGGACATCTACAAACGTAATTAATTGGCACAAACAAGCGAGTGTAACGCTAAACAAATGTAATAAAACGGCGCGGTATGAATATTCAACGAGGCGACTCCTCGAATATTGCGTGTGGTGCATGCGAGAAAAGAAGAGCGTAGCGTGTGAAAAATAAAATATTTGTTACCCACGAAACTTCACACTTTATCCTATTATAACAACTCATGACAATTGAAATTGTTCGATAACTGTACCAACTGTTTTACTGGTGGCAGGCCTTCTTGTGAGTCCGCACGGGTAGGTACCACCACCCTGCCTAGTTCTGCCGCGAAACAGTAATGCGTTCCAGTTTGAAGGGTGGGGCAGACGTGGCCCTGTAATAACTGAGACCTTAGAACTCATGTCTCAAGGTGGATGACGGCATTTACGTTGTAGATGTCTATGGGCTCCGTTAACCATTTAACATCAGTTGGGCCGCGAGCTCCACCCATCTAAGCAATAAAAAAAAAAAGCTTTTTGACAACGAAATTTATATGGATATGGATACATGTATACGATTTATAAATATTTCAATCCAGTCAATTTCATACCCGTAATGTTTGTGGATGACTGCTAGCGTAACAAAGAACAAATTGATATGGAGTGATTATTTTGACGATATGAATGAATGGATCACTCAACGGTAATAGACAATAAATAGCCTATGTAATATCTCGAGTTTTATTAAATTCTGACAAATAATAAATCAATTATCGTTATTGAATATCACGATATTGAAAGAAATCTCTTATATAAGAATTTACCCGGGTTTTCACGAATCTTAGACAACAACATCAAAATTACTTTTTTGCAATATTTATTATTTTCCGTCTGTGACTATGAAAATAACGAAATAAGTTATAATTTATTTTATTTTATCTAAAACCTAGCTGACCCGGCAGACTTCGTAGTGCCTCAATCGATAAATAAAAGACCTAAACTTTTGTATAAAATAAACTTAAAACAAACAAAAGGAATCCATCCGACGGGAGACACATCAAAGGAAATACAAAATTGTTATCTTTATTTAATTTCGAGCATTTTCATATTTAGCTACCTTTTAAACCTTCTCTGGACTTCCACAAATAATTCAAGACCAAAATTAGCCAAATCGGTCCAGCCGTTCTCGAGTTTTAGCGAGACTAACGAACAGCAATTCATTTTTATATATAAAGAAGAAAGATTCTGAATACGACTGCTGAATAAACAGCATACAGAAAAGAAAAAAACGTAATGAGAAGGCGTATTATAAATATTCATCGACGAGCTAACTTGACTGGGTAAGCTTTGGGCCCGAGCGATAAGAAACGACGTTTCAATTTTCAAATAAAAATAATGTTCAGTTTATTTTACTTTATCCCATTATTACAACTATTTTTTTTCACGAAAAATCGCCGCCGCTCGTCACAAAGAGCTGCTTTTAGGCGAAGTGAGACCTCTATACAATCGGTAAGTAAACTAGGTATTACTTTCTATCTCACGATCTGATTTAGTTACAACCCTAATAAAATTAGGGTGAAGTCCTGAATTTGAATTTCTTTAAGCTTTAGAATTATATTTATTATTTTGTACTTAGTTGGAAAACACCCTAAGGGTTTAGCATACTCTTCTCATAATACCAATCAAATACTTTTAAGACAATGAAAAAAAAAAAACTAACAATCTGTCAAAACGATTCGCTCCATTGATTCCATTAAAATAAAACAAAAGTATGTATCGATTCTAAATTTAAATTCAAATAGTTAAACGTAAAACATAATAATTGGCTGTCGAACTATCCAATAGAAGTTTCCAGAAACTTCGCTTTAAGTTAACAAGGCTACTTTAAACGGGTTCCTTATTTGAATTTCGCGCCCGACTGGCTGGCTGTATGAAACGATCGGATGACGCCATTTGAAATCCGACTTTATGCGATGCTACAATAGATTCAATTTCGTATGAATTTAAATTTAATGAAGCATCGGTGTTGAGTGAATCTACAGAGCAATTTTATCTTTATAGCAATACAGTACAACACAATCTCGATTGCGATTAAAGTTATGAATCAAAGTATAATCCACACTTTAATTTACTCACGCAAATAATGATGGTATTTCATGAGTATATTTTTCTCATTTGTCTTTTTTAATTAATTGGAGATTCACGAGCCGTAACACCTGAGTTGTTTAAATAACGACCTAGAGTTTATTACGGTTAGGATCAAAACCGAATCTACGGAAAACGGTCTTGACAATGTCTGTAGCGACCATCAACTGTGAAACATCATTTAGTTGCGAGAATGGAAGTATGAAGCATTTCCTTTGAATGCGGAGTAGATAGTGCGGAACATATAACTTCTTCAGGCCAAACAGAAGCTAGTTGGTGATACCAGCTGGTAAATATACCAGTGTAGGCGCACAATACAATCGGTAGGCAGCGGCTTGGCTCTGCCCCTGGCATTGCTGAAGTCCATGGGCGACGGTAACCACTCACCATCAGGTGGGCCGTATGNCCCACAATAAGATATGGACTGGCTAATACAGATATTGAAACAGAAAATTTGTAACGAGATGAATCGCGATATTAAACTAATTATAGTATTTTATTTATTTTTAAGCTATTGCATAGTTTTTATCGCGGGCTTTGAGCGCGGCGATGGAATCAAGAAATTCCGTAACGAAAATAAAACCTAACACCCCCACTCCGCCTTCCATGTAGCTCGCGTTCAACACATTTAAACGTTGCGCTTGTACAACTTCCCACGAAAGTTTGGAGAGGTTTAGGTGTATTGTACCTATAGGCTGTCTGCACAGCTTTAGTGTTGGATGTAGACGTTATATAAATAATATAAAATCATTTAACTCTAGTCTTCCTTTTTTATTGCTGAGAATTGTAAGCTATCGCAAAACTTTTATCAAGGGCTTTGAGCGCGGCGATGAAATAAGAAATTCCGTAATGAAAATAAAACCTAACACCCCCACTCCGCCTACCCTGTAGCTCGCGTTCGACACATTCACACGTTGCGCTTGTGTAGTGTTTGTGAATAAGCACGCGGCGTGACGTCGTACTGGATGCACATCATGAAAAGTCTGCCCATCTTTCTCTCGCGCGGTCTAGCTTACGAGTGTGAAGGTGTGAAGGGAACATTTAATGTTTTGCTTTTGTTAATGTTTATAAATATAGCGTGGTCTTATATTATTATTGTTTTAATATTAAATTCTTATTGTCTAATTGTAATTGCACAAGTTGATAAAAAATGCTATGCAATAGCTTTACCGCGGCAGTCTCCGAGAGCCACACGTGTTTTTTTTTTTTATTGTCTTACTTGGTAGAACATGGCCCGCATGATGGTGAGTGATTACCGTCGCCTACCCTTAAGTACTCTCTACAAGCCTCTCCACATATAAATGTATATATATACCAAATGCAATCGGTAATGTTACAATGCCCTTAATGTAATTCCCGCTGACGTCACCTTCCCGTAACGCGGATGTGACGTAACGCCTCGACGAATACGTGACAAATTAGCCGACGAATTAATCTGACGTCCGCATAATTTGACAACTGAATGTGTGCCGCGTCTGAAAACCCCCTAAGGGATGTATTCCATACCCGAACTATGATTAAATGGAATAATTGTGAGACCTAAGCTGATTAAAAACAATATTGTTTTAAAGAACTTGTAACGCGTGTATATTGCGCACGTGCTTTTATTCAGTTAAGAATTTTTAATCAAAAAATTAACCAACACACACAAACACAGCTACGATATCATGATTCGTTCCAAAGTTTCAATTGAACTTTAACATACACAATTTTGATTGTCGAACAAAAGCATAAAAATATTCCATAAAAGCACTAATACCAAAACTTTTTTTATGTTTGAGAAGTTACTGGTGGCCCGGAGGTCTTTCCTGTTTTACCAGGACAGGTGGGCGAGAATACGAAAGCTCGTCTACCTACAATAGCAATAAAAAAAAAGCACTAACTATAACTTTAATTGTATCTACGGGTCGCTAAATCTGAATTTTTTCTCCACTTTATCCCCCTAGACGGGGTCGACACAGCTAATTTTTCTCTTCCATTCTCTTCTATCAGCTGTCATCTCAACACTCACTCTCTCTCTCTCTCATATCGTCATTCACACACTCCATCCATGTCTTCTTCGATCGACCTCTTCCCCCTCTACCTTGCACTACCATTTCCATACCTCTTCTAGTCACATTCATCTTCTCTCTACGCATCTCATGTCCATACAAAGCTAATATACGCTATACACGCTATACAACGCTAAGATATGTTGATGGTAGCAAGATGTTACTGGTGGTAGGACCTCTTGTGAGTCAGCACGGGTAGGTACCACCACCCGCCTATTTCTACCGTGAAGCAGTGATGCGTTTCGGTTCGAAGGGTGGGGCGGCCGTTGTAACTTACTTGAGACCTAAGAACTCAAGGTGGGTGGCGCTTTTACGTTGTAGATGTCTATGGACTCCAGTAACCACTTAACACCAGGTGGGCTGTGAGCTCGTCCACCGATCTAAGAAAGAAAAAAAGATGATATTTTTTTACTATCAAATACAATATGCACTCTTCTCGACTAAACATTCTAAGGCAATGATCTGATCTTACGCAATGACATAAAATTATTTTGATAGTTCAAAAAAGAGCTATCTATCGCTATATATTTGTATTTGGAAAACGTCGGTTTTTTACGGAGCAACTCATAGAACGAAGGTTTCAGTTATAAGACTTCAATGGGAACTGAAAAATTCGCACCGTGGATGTTGTCACTCATCTTGAGACATGAGACCGAAGCCGCAACTGTCATATAAAGGCCCTCTCACCATTCAAACTGGATAACCATAACAGCTTCTGGTATACAAAATAAGAAGCACGCGGGGCATTCATTGATGTTGGCTGATTATCACAATCCACGAACTAGTGTGCTTAGTGCGAGTTTTTTAACGTTCTCGATAGCGTAAAAGTTAACTCAAATTTGTTGGCAGGTTTGCCTACGTTTGCCGCTAGGGGCGCTGTTCCGATTCCTAGCAAACAAGGACCCATATATCCACAGAAATACTACGTTCAAATTGCCCCCACATCCTTCAACTAAGAGGATTACAACAAACCGTAACCATAAAAACGGTCCTATATTTCCTATATGTATGACATAAAATGTTTTAAGATATATAATCGCATCAAAACGACGGAGCACCAGGCGACCAATCTCGGGAGCTTCGAAGACACGTGAAACATTGGATGAGCCGTCTTAGCAGGGTTGTCACAAGACGAAAATAATTTTAAATCAAACCCGTCACATAAAGGAAAGATCTAATATCTCGAGCGAAAGGTATACTCAAGAGTTTCTTTTTATTTCTTTTATTGCTTAAATGGGTGGACGAGCTCACAGCACATAGACATNCACCAGGCGACCAATCTCGGGAGCTTCGAAGACACGTGAAACAT
Organism: Bombyx mandarina; assembly: GCF_003987935.1. The sequence goes on from NW_021011479.1 coordinate 2,870,199, forward strand.
TGGATGAGCCGTCTTAGCAGGGTTGTCACAAGACGAAAATAATTTTAAATCAAACCCGTCACATAAAGGAAAGATCTAATATCTCGAGCGAAAGGTATACTCAAGAGTTTCTTTTTATTTCTTTTATTGCTTAAATGGGTGGACGAGCTCACAGCCCGCCTGGTGTTAAGTGGTTACTGGAGCTCATTGACACCTACAACGTAAATGCGCCACCCACCTTGAGATGAAAGTTCTAAGGTCTCAGTATAGCTACAACGGCTGCCCCACCCTTCAAACCAAAACGCATTACTGCTTCACGGCAGAAATAGGCAGGGTGTTGGTACCTACCCGTGCGGACTCACAAGATGTCCTACCACCAGTAAAAAGAGTGCTGTAGTGAGTGAGTAGTGTTCGCCTTCAAACTCGAGAGCATTTAGCACAATTTATATGAAACTTTGCGCACATATAAAGAGTGACATTACCACTCCGACGAACATAGTTAAGTTAGTGCCGGATAGGTTGAGTTCGTGGCGGTGATTTTTATCTTTTGAATCAGATCGAATTGAATATCAAATCTCCTCTGTTCTTCACCTTATCCCACTAGGTGGGGTCGGCATAGGTAATTTTTCTCTTCCATTGTCTTCTATTAGCCGTCATCTCAACACTCACTCCTTTCATATCGTCATTCACACACTCCATCCATTACTTCTTCGGTCGACCTGTTCCCCCTCTACCTTGCATTGCCATTTCAATATCAACTCTTGAGCATTGACCTTAACTAGTTTACAGAAAACGTTAACAAATATTACCTCTCGTTTAAAATGCTGCTGCTACGTCATTTTACAATTAGTTAATATCTCATCTGATCATCACAAGAATGTCTCAATATTTTTTTTTTTTTAAATAATATACCAAACAATCCGTTGGCAGCATCCCTATTCAATAGTGAATCAAACACACAGACCCTTTTAAAAATCGAGTTACAACGTCCGCGATCACGACCAGAATAAAGGACGAGGAAAGTCGCGAACCGGACCGGGGACAGCCGGAGTTATCCGGATTCTAGTGGAATTATCCGGTTATTGTAAGGATGCTAGAGTCCATTATGAAAATGATTATTATTTCGGTCACGTGACGGGGAGAGGCTGATATATACTGGCGGTAGTGTTTCCTGAGTCGTTATACGTTCCCGTTTTAAAGGCCACCACTATTCGAATGCAAAGAGGTGTGAAGAAATATGTAAAGAGCGGCGACCCGCTGCTACCAAATACCAGTGTGCTTAGTGCGAGTTTTTTAACGTTCTCGATAGCGTAAAAGTTAACTCATATTTGTATGGAATGGGATCGTTTGCGTACGTTTGCCGCTAGGGGCGCTGTTCCAACTGCATACTAAATTGGGTTAACTTTTACGCTATCGAGAACGTTAAAAAACTCGCACTAAGCACACAGCGGTAGGTCATCAGTTCGGTTGCCGATCTTAATTGATAAAATGCGCCTTGTACTTGTCAAGCCGTGACATCCCTACAGGTTGACTTCATTTAGTATTTTGTTTGAGCCCCGCCGGGATCGGATCGCAGACGTACGGCACCGATGGAACCTTTTTATTGCATTTTCGGGACGAATTACTGATACCTTGTGTTGATATTTCGCCACTGTGCGAGTATTTTACTTTTTATTGCTTAGGTGGGTGGACGAGCTCACAGCCCACCAGCTGATGTTAAGTGGTTACTGGAGCCCATAGAAACTACAACGTAAATGCGCTACCCACCTTGAAATATGAGTTTTAAGGTCTCAGTATAGTTACAGCGGCTGCCCCACCCCTCAAACCGAAACGCATTACTGCTTCATGGCAGAAATAGGGAGGACGGTGGTACCTACCCGTGCGGACTCACGAGAGGTCCTACCACACATCCATTCTCACATTAATGTACTAAAAAACCATCATAACTTTTTATATTGTCTTCATTGATTTACTGGTGGTAGGACCTCTTGTGAGTCCGCACGGGTAGGTACCACCGCCCCGCTTATTTCTGCCGTGAAGCAGTAATGCGTTTCGGTTTGAAGGGTGGGGCAGCCGTTGTGACTATACTGAGACCTTAGAACTTATATCTCAAGGTGTGTGGCGCATTTACGTAATAGATGTCTATGGGCTCCAGTGACCACTTAACACCAGGTGGGCTGTGAGCTCGTCCACACGTCTAAGCAATAAAAAAAAAAAAAAAAAAAAATCATATTATATAGTCCGCGTACCAAACATATTAGTTCCACTTTGGAACAAAAGACAATCCCGTATTTACATGCCCCAGCATTTCTTACCTTCTCCGATTTATTTATGAACACGAAACATAACAAGAGTTTCGGCTAACGACACGACCGCTTGTCTCCCTACGCTTGTGGAAGGAGCTTCTTTAAAGCTTATAAGGCTTACTCTTGTTTTGTGTAACGAGAAAAAACGTAAATTGAGTTACGTTGCGTTTTGTAAAGTTGACGACTCGGGGAGGCGGGAGGGGATGGGACGGTGGTGGACAAAAAACAAACTTTCTATTTTGTCAAAACAGAATTACTATTTAAACAGGCCGTGGATGAAAAAGGCGGTGCTCTGTAATTACCTTTTTTTCATCATAAAAGCAAACCTAATTAAATGGACGAACGCGAATATTAAAATCAAAATAACGTTGCTGAGGTCTATGGTCTCCGGCAACCATCAAAACACCAGGTTGACCGTGAGTTCGTCCACCCATCACAATCCCAAGCAATAAATACCCAAATACCGGACAACGGTTTTAATCTAATTTCGACTTTGACCTTCTTCGAGACAAAAATAAAAACACTGCCTACAAAAAAAGAAAATTGCACATTATAATAAAAGTCAACGATATGATTCGGCCCCGTTCGGGATAAACGGTTAAAACACCGGAAAAATATGGTAACAAGACGCCATCTCCACTTCACGAGCGCGAAACGAGTCGGCCATCTTTCTTTCCTTCCTTAACATTTACTCCGGCATTGTTTCAACGCAATATTTCTAACGTTATTCAGCTATTTGTCTTTAATGCTGATTGCGAGCGTGAATTACTTGAAATATGAGAGCTTTTTTCTTAAGCCAGGGAGGAATATTAAGAAACAGCGAAAGGCACCCTCTTTTAGGAAAAGTCAAATGATAATCAATCTTTCTTCTGCCTACTGAGCGATACCTGCGACGGTTTTAGCTTTACGCAGCTGTTTCGAGGCGTGAGGATCGTTGAACGGCGGATCGTTTAACCTTGAGATTCCTTGTAAAGTCATACAACTCTCGTATAACAGCACCTTATTTGCCAAAATACGATGCCTAATCTAAAAGCTTTTGCGTGGATGAATGAACGTGCCCACGATTCGTCTGGTGCTAAATGGTTTCTGGAATACATAGACGGGTATATCCACCACCCACATCGAGACAGGAGGTCTAAGTCCCAATGCTGCAAACCGAGATTCATGACAACTACATGGCAAAAATCTGGTACCTTTTCAACGGTGTAGGTACTTAAGACGCCCTACGTGTAAGATGAATTGCTTAACCAAGGATAAAAATAATCACATATATTTATTCTTCATCGTGTTCCTTAGTGCTGAGGGTCGTTACCTTTACGGAGAACTATTGTTTGGACTATGTTCCTCCTTTCCTGTCCTCAACTCAGATGCTGGAGTCCAATGTCGTCTTAATTTGATAGGACCATCACATGGGACTACGCCGCCTTAACTTATGTCCTTCTAGTTTACCGGTGATTAGTAGTTTTTCGAGAACATCACCCTTGCAACGAAGCCGAAAAACTCGAAAATCTTACGTAGGCAGGTGGTGGAAAGTCTTCTGGAGACGCCTAGCTCTTCTATACTTATTCTACAGTCCATATAAAATACAGAATCGAAAACAAAAAACGGTCTGATTTAAAACAAACAGAAACTCGAGTTGCATCTCTTGCTATTTCGCCTGTTGTAATGTTTTCAGTCAATTAGACAGGAAATTAGCTTTAGGCCTCACGCATTAAACAACGCAATTAGGATGAGGCCGGCGCTGCGGCTGCAAATTCGTTGTATTACTAGGTAATTGCGGCCTGGGATCTGTCATTTAACGTGCGGTTTGCGTTTCTGCATTTAGTAGTTATACGTAAGCTAGAAATGAAATTATTTTTAGGGCGTTTTTCTGTGTCGCAGTATTGTGAATACTTTCAAGACTTTTAAGTCGAACGACAATAATAATAATCAATAACACCAAACTTTCATAAATAGCTCCTCTGTGCTCCGATCCTAAAACACACGAAGCTGGGTCTCCGTCGTGTTCTTTCATCGATACCTGGGGCGACCAACGTTCAACTTAGATACTCTCTATCCTCTTCTAACACTACGATATCCATTAACCCGTCAGACGTAACTAATTTTGTCAATACATTGCGTCATGCATAAAAGGTTACCAGAAAAAAAACAGCTTGTTTTTTTTTCCTACCTAAGCTGATGGCCTTGAGTGGCCATTTCAGCGTAACCCTAACCAGTAGATGAGGCCTGACGACGTTTCTAACATTAACCTTCGCAAGAGCAGGGCTTCGCAGAATCTACCACTGGATCGGAAACGCGACCCACCGAAAAGATCCGGCAAGAGACTCGGTGGGCTGTATCTGTGGGCTAATTTACTCGCCGAGCCCTTCGTCGCAAGCGACGGATTTGACGAGATCGATAGCAGGTGCTTGGAGTACCTAAAATCACCGTTATTGGATCGGGCGGATCCGAAATTACGTGAACAGCTTGTACGAAATGCATATCGCCAAGTTTGTAAGCAAAATTTAATGAATGATATCCCTTGCGCTTTGGGTGGGATTCGATTAATTGAAAAGCAGTAATAAAATGCATCGGTCACACATAAAAGCTTCGACCAAAGTATCAGATGTGAACGAATTCAATAGTACATTGTTCGAATGAATGACCCTTTATGAGCGCGAACGTATGTAAATTAAAACTATTAGATCATTAACGAGTCGGTATTACGGTTTTGTATGGGATTTGTATTTAAATTATCCGTCGCACTGACAACCGGCGGGGCACAAAAATACTGAAGTGGAGATCTCGTACTGAACGTCGTGAGACTACAAATAACCAATGAGGTGGAGCGACGACCTGGTCAAAATAGAGCCGGTGGGGACAAGATGTGAAAGGCAAGAGACCGAAAAAATTGAGTGCATTTCAAGAGACCTACATTCAACATTGGACGGACACGGGTTGCAGAAGAAGAACGGCAGTCGCAATAGGGTTAGAAATTTAGCATCAATCCTAAAAAGCACACCTTGTTTAGTGTCTTAGCGGGGATTTAAGCCAAGGGCCCACCTTCTTTATAAGTGGTAATCGTCACTCGTATGAGCAAATCCAACTTATTTTTACAAATCTCTTTCAAAACCTTCCGTCATATACTCAGTATGGAGTGCATTTGAAGAGATCTAAACTCAGCATTCAGTGGACACGGGTTGCAGAAGAAGAACGGCAGTCGCAACAGGATTAGAAATTTAGCATCAATCCCAAAAAGCACATCTTGTTCATTGTCGTAGCGGAGATTTAAGCCAAGGGCCCACTTTCTTGATATGTGGTAATCGTCGCTCGTATAAGCAAATTCAACTCATTTTTAGTAATCTTTCAAAACGGTCCCCCATATACCCTGCATGCCTAATTCAGTATGGGGAATCCATTTACGGATACCCGGTCGAGGGGGGTAACGAACCGGGTTATGTCGGACTCCGGCGCCTCCTGACAGGAAGAAGGGGAGAAGAGAAGGGCCGAGGTCCTTCACCTCCCCCAATTTCTCACAGGAGACTACGCCTTGAAAAAGGCGCGCGAAGCACTTGCCCCGCAGAACGTACTACCGACTAAACCCCATCGAGCTCCACCACACCGACTACACGAAACTTACGGTACCGCGATGCGCGCCGAAAGTCTCGCCTTAGGCGGTACCCGTACTAATGTTAAGACGGGATTTCATCCCCGGGAAAATCCCGTAGAGCCTCGTCTCGGGCGACATACCTAATTATAATATGCATCAATACCTACATTAACAACAATTTGCACAAAAACACGATTTTAAAAATTATTCTCAAGACCTTTACTGTGATGGGTTCCAACTCGCGGTAGCAGCATAAACGGTAAAGTAACGTAAAGCGTTACATAAATAAACGAAAGTTCAAAGCTCCACCGATGTAAAACTTGTAAGTGCGCGTATACACGTTTTTGAACCCTTTCCCGTCCAATTTATCTGATCGAGGTCATCTTAGGAACGATAAATATTCCCAAAAGATATCAACCCTTCAACCGCATCGGTAAAGGAAACTTAGGTACACACGTTTGTGCAAAACACTTCAAGAGAAAATATGTAAAAGAACCTTTATAGTACACGACAAATCGGAATCGATTTTTATATCGTATTGTTGTTATAAAGTTATAGCCGTGAATTTAAATTAAAGAATTTATTACATTATTACATTCTATTTGTCATTGAATTTTAATAATGATGTAATTTTAATAAGTATAATGACTCATTGTCAAGAAACTTAATTCATTACATTTGATGAAAACAGATACATCGAATAATGCATGTTTTATTTAAAAAAAAAAATATCGTACCAAAATCGTATCGTGCTGCGTAAACACGACCGAGCTATCTCAGTTTACTTACTCGAGAGGACGCCCGCAGCTTCTAATAAAACGTTTTACTTGAGATTTCATCTTGATCGTTATTGTAGGATTTTATGGAAAAGGAATTCGACATCACGAGGGCTATCCCGAACAAGATTATGAAGAAAATCTGAATCCACAGAGAACCAATTCTACATAATATGAGAAACGTAGTGATGCCGATGAGATTTGGCTATCGGTTAGAGGAGACAAAACACAAAGCAAATTATTACAAATTTGTAGTGCATCCACAATGTTTGCGACATCTCACACCGATGACTTCTTTGCAATAATGCGGAAGAGAAGTGCATCGTTATTGCGTCGAGTTCGTGACAGTGGCAACAGTCTTTTAAGAATCATATCGAGCAAGATCGAGGGACTGCTGATCAATAGCCTTTGCAGTAGGCACTTGGAAGGAGAAAAAAAAAGGTATAAAATGTATATAATGATAGTTATGTTATTTTTTTTTTTTTTTTTTAAGTTACTAACATAGATTATAAGTAATTATTACTAACAAAATGTTATGGTTTAAAAAAAAAACTGAAATAAAGTGTTAATAATAATAATAATAATAATTACATAGTGGACAGTCGACAAAACAGGTCATCGTCGTGGCCTAAAAGATAAAGACGTCCGGTGCATTCGTGCTAGCGATGCAACGATGTTCGATTCCCGCGGGCGGGTACCAATTTTTCTAATGAAATACGTACTCAACAAATTATACAACATTCACGGTTGACTTCCACGGTGAAGGAATGACATCGTGTGATAAAAATCAAATCAAATTATAATATGTGTAAGTACTGGTGGTAGGACCTCTTGTGAGTCCGCACGAGTAGGTACCACCACCCTGCTTATTTCTGCCGTGAAGCAGTAATGCGTTTTGGTTTGAAGGGTGGGGCAGCCGTTTTAACTACATATACTAAGACCTTAGAACTTATATCTCGAGGTGGGCGGCGCATTTACGTTGTAGATGTCTATGGGTTCCAGTAACCACTTAACACCAGGTGGATTGTAATTGTCGTCCACCCATCTAAGCAATAATAATAAAAAAAACAATATATCATTTATTCTGCACAAACTATTCCCACTAACAAAACTTTATCAAGATCATTTTGTAAGGACGATTTTATTTTCTCGTTCTATTCGAAGGCCATTTAACGTCCGCGGACAAGACGCCGTGTGACGCCCAACGTGTCTCTAAACTACCGTTATCCCGTTTAATAGGCTTCAGCCGGGGGAGCGTCAGCAAAAAAATAATGGAAAACGATTCAGGGACTAGTGTAACAAGCTTTCGGGGACATAATGTGAGTTCTCATACAACGTGCCCGATAGCTTTGTACATACCGGAGATTTGTTATTGTAATAAATAAGAGATTAAAAAAAACTAACAAAATACGCTTTTATAGAAAATCCAACTAAAAGATAGAAAATAAATTTTAATAAATTTGAATTAAAAATAGTGTCACGACAAATGATTTTGTTGTAAAAAAAGCGTGGGGTGCATGGTATAAGTAGTTATAAATATTTTATGAACAGATATGAGTAGAAGGGTTATTTTGATAATATCCTGAAAAGCTTTTTTACAATAAAAAAATTTTTCTTACACTACTTTTAATTCAAATTTATTAAAATTTATTTTCTATTTTTAGTTGGATTTTCTATAAAAGCGTATTTTGTTAGTTTTTTTTACCTATAATTTATTTTTCATTTTTTTGTTCAATTTCAATTTTTTTTTTTTTTAAATATTGAATTGTCATTGATCCTTAATAAAAAGTATACCAAATTTCGAGTTAATCCGACGTTTTGAAGGTCACAATCACGTTCAAAGATTCCGTTACAAACATACACACACACGTCTGAAGTTAATAAAAGCGTATTAAAAATAGAAACTGACAGGCATGTTATTGGATTGTAATGATATCGAGGCGTGAAATGCTATTCGGTTCAAGTGACATGTGTGCCACATGTCATGAGAGCCATTGAAGTTTAAAATTTAGAAAAAGTAATCATAACCAAAGAACTTCTTCAGTTACTATTTTTGAATGGAGTAAACTTAATTGAAGTTCAATTAAAAACATCGAACTGTTGATTGCTGATACCAAAATAAAACGTACCTTTAATTACAAAGACAAATGTCGCATATTGTTTGATTTCGGAACGTCAAAAGTGTCAACGTCCACTATGACACTTTTCCCCCTTTCAATTCCAGCCGCCAAGGGCGACGCATTGATTTCATATTTCATATATTCAATCTTTAATTTGTCACATAATGCCTAATTTATTAATACGTGAAGCAAAAACTTTGTATCCCTTTTTACGAAAATTGCGCGGACGTAGGAGTATGAAATTTTGCACACTTATAGAGAATATAGAGAAGAAGTGCACAATGGTAATATTTTTTTTAAATAATGCATAAAAGATACATTAAATCAATAAAGAAAACATTACACACACTACATACAATGTATTTGACGCACACACGCATGCATACTATTTATTGTGAAACTTTTGTTCATGACGTCTGTTGTCAAATTGAGAATAGATTAAATATTGTTTGTCTTTGTTAATATTTTTTATAGTGTAGCCTTGGCGAAATTTGTGATTATAGAAGTATAAAATACAATCATAATAGTGTACAAACTTACAATTCCAATTAATTATAGTCGAATTTCGATTACTGCGGGACCTCTAGTTCAATCTTTAGTTTGTCACATAAGGCCTAATAAATATATCAAAAGCAATAATACAGTCCCTCTCATTTACCACAACGCAACATGTACTAAGCGAAATGTCGCTTAGGCCTTTCACAACTCTACATGAAATTGTAATGATTCCTATCACACTAACAAAAAAATATACAATCTGTTTTATTATATTACACTACGTTATTTCTTGATAGGTGCGTAACGTGACGACATGGCAGACTTTTATTTCCCGGAAACATTGGAAATGGTCCCGAGATTGGAATCACGATAAACTCTAACACGATCGCTACGAACACACAGAGGCTTCTTATCAACTATAGCACCTGTATTATTTGAATAAGGACTATTCGCAATACGTTCACAAGAGAAAAATGTTTATTATTTTACTAACTTGTTTTTTTTTTGTTGTTGTGACGGACGAGCTCAAAACCCATACTGGTGTTCAGTGGTCACTCCTCAGTGGACCTCTTGTGAGTCCGCACGGATAGGTACCACCACCCCCACTATTTCTGCCGTGAAGCAGTAATGCGTTTCGGTCTGAGTCTGAAGGGTAGGGCAGCCGTTGTAACTATACTGAGATCTTAGAACTTATATGTCAAGGTGGGTGGCGCATTTACGTTGTGGATGTCTATGGGCTCCAGTAACCACTTAACACCAGGTGGGCTGTAAGCTCGTCCACCCATCTAAGTAATAAAAAAAAAAAAAATTGTCATCTTGGCTCGGCATATGTTCCTTTGCCCATTTACGCAATAAATAAATAAAAAAAACTTGCGATATAATTTAGTAAAAGGATATCCTCATTATGTCCCTTCAAGGACAATACATCCACATTTTTGTGGATTACACTAAATAATCTGATTCTAACAAAAAGTAATAATACATTATTCACTAAAGGAACATATGGCATAGGGTTGACAAACAGTGATTTGCGATGTATTTTATTTAATAGCAAACGTAGCTTATTACGTAACAGGCTCTTCTTACGTGTTCAATTTCATTTTCCAATTTTAATAAGTCCCCGATATTGCAACACGCCGAAATATCGCGAATCAAATATCAAATTCGTGGTAATAGAGAACCCGTTAAATAATAGTCATGTTTATGTATATTATTACGAAGAAATCTGCGAAGCTTTATCACAAACCGTAAATGTAACAGGGCCGCCAAATAAAAGAAAATTTACCATAATATAATTAGCAAAAATAATATATCGACCAAAAGCAATTTTATTCAGAGTAAGATGAAAAACGTTGAGAAATAGTTATTACAATGATGGCAGTAAGTTCAATAACAATCAAGCAAATATAAGTAGATAGGTATCCATTGCGGTTCAGTTGTCAGATATTCTAACGCAATGTGCAAGTTTTTACTATTGTATAGAAAAATACAACTTTCCGTGCATTATATCTGTTAGCTTATCATGAAGCTAATTTAAAATCGATTAAAAAATCTCTATCGACCACACAACTAGATAGTGTGAGATAGTGAAAAAGTCATAAAATCTATTATAGTGTTAAATCATTTATTTTCGTACTGTGCCGATAATGCGCCATCCTTGATACAAACCTATACGATATAATAATACAAATTTAATATACCCGAGTATGATATCCGCTACATACAATATCCATTTGCCATTTTTTTTATTATTAGATAACCCTGAAAGGGTTTCGTCGGAACCTTTAAGAGCGAAAAGAAGTTAAGTAGAGGCATCGCTCGCTTTTTTTTTTTGCATTTATCAGTAGGACTCGTTTGGTTGATATATTTACTGGTGGTATTGGTAGTATCGTGAACTCGCACGGGTATCTACCTTCCACCGACCTGAATACGTCATGGTTCACCATGATTTCCAAGTCGAAGGGTGGAACATAACACAATTGAGACTTCGGCCTTTTAAATAACAATACAGCCGCGCAAAGCTTCCTAGTTTTTAGCAGAAGCAAAAAAAATCACCAAAAATTTTCATAAAAATTTATGTGTTCCTTGGTAAATGATACGCTATCTCGTCGCTTGTGAGGAAGGGCTCGACGAGCGAATTAACCCGCAGACAAAGCCGACTGAGTTTTTCGCTGGATCTTCTCAGTGGGTCGCGTTTCCGATCCGGTGGTATATTCTGCGAAGCACTGCTCTTGCTAGGGTCAGTGTTAGCAACACTTCGGTTTGAGCCCTGTGAGCTCACCTACATGTTATTGTTAGGGCGAAGCTGATATAGCCTCTCAAGGCTATCAGCATAGGTAGGGAAAAAAGATACGCAATATTAGTCACTGGTTAAAAAAAAAAATGTGGAAAAAGGTGGATAAAAAATAAATGTTGCAATATTAAAAATATTACATATAAAGCCTAATTTAAAACACTCTCCTGTAAAATTATTAAGTTTTAGAGATTATACAGTTTTATTGCGAGAAGACGAAATTATTATATTCATGTGGAAAGTCTGATACAAAGCTCGATATCGTACAGCTGTCTTCAAAATCTCCAAATTTCACAGTAAAGTCGACCTTCACAGCCTGAGCTGAAGGTATCTAATAAATCAATCGACCGAAGACAATGAATAAGACAGCGTAAATAATTTATACGAATGCGGTCAGATTGTTTTCAAACTATAAGGGTTATTCGGGTTTGCGTTAATTAAAACCTCCCACAATGTGGATTCAGAGATTCGTTGACTGTTTGCTGAAAGACAACCAAGTCTTGCGATGAATTAATTAATTAAAAGACATATAGTTGGCTGTTCTCTGACGAATTGTTTGATCATTTTCAACATCGTCGCACCGTTCATCGTTTTACTGGTGGTAGGACCTCTTGTGTGTCTGCACGGGTAGGTACCACCGCCCTGCCTATTTCAGCCGTGAAGCAGTAATGCGTTTCGGTTTGAAGGGTGGGGCAGCCGTTGTAACTATACTTGAGACCTTAGACCTTATATCTCAAAGTGGGTGGCGCATTTACGTCGTAGATGTCTATGGGCCTCAGTGACAACTTAACACCAGGTGGGCGGCAAGCTCGTCCACCAATTCAGCAATAAAAAATAAAAAAAATAGTTGGCTGTTCTCTGAGGGATTGTTTGATTTGATCATCTTCAACATCGCCGCACCTATTTGTTACCGGAGCATAGATCATTCCTACTGGCCACGTTAGTTCCACAGTACATTTCAAGAGATCATTTTTGCTATGCACCTTCGCGCTCTGGATTTGAGTCTCCTCGTGTTTCCAATACTTGCCCTTCAACAACAACAAGTAACAAACCCGATCTACTAACGGTGCTATTTTTTTTGAAAGATGATAATTTAAAGCATTTTTAATTTTATACTCTCAGTTTCAACTAAGTATCAAAGCTATTATTAACTACATTAAGTCTTTGCCACTGTGTATGTAGTAAAGCCTTCGTCAAACAGAACGCGTACTTACCGCGCGTCAGAGCGCTAAACTAACGCCGCGCTATGACGCGCGCTAATTACGCGTTCTGTTTGACGAAGCCTTAAGGAATATAATACTTCAAAACTATGCTTGGTATAACGCAAAGCGAAATAATTTCTGATCCAATAAAAGGAAAATTAATTATATTGGCAAAAAGATAATAACGATTACTTTTTGGTCTAGTGTTTGGTTACCCTGAGTATTGCCACGTCATTTCGGATCCTCCCGATCCACTAACGGTGCTTTTAGGTACCTCAAGCAACGGTCACCGTTCTCGTCGAACCTGTCACTCGCGACGAAGGGTTCGGCGAGTAAATTAACCCACAGACACAGCCCACTGAGTTTCTCCCCGGATCTTCTCAATGGGTCGCGTTTTCGATCCGATGGTAGATTCTGCGAAGCACTGCTCTTGCTAGGGTTGGTGTTAAAGCCCCGTGAGATCACTTACTAATTCTCAAAGGGAAAGTCACTCAAGCGTATGTATTTTCGTAGCTAAAATATCAAACCACATTCATCCATATTTTTTTTATTGCCCTTGTAGGCAGACGAGCATACGGCCCACCTGATAGTGAGTGGTTACCGTCGCCCATGGACTTCAGCAATGCCAGGGGCAGAGCCAAGCCGCTGCCTACCGCTTAATACTCTCCACAAGCCTCGTTTGAAGGACATGTCATAGCGCTCGGGTAACACCGTGGAGGGGAGCTCATTACAAAGCCAGATGGTACATGGCAAAAAAGACTTCTGGAAACGCACTGTGGATGACCGCAACGGTTCCAGGTAAGGCACAAACTTTATGGCATGCGAATCCAGACAACTGTGGTCGCCGTCTGCATGGTTCGTAACACGTATTCACGGCATCGCCATGGTTTCTCAAAACCATGAGAGCTCAGAAAGATGAACAATTATGAATATAGCAATTTCATTATCATAAAACCTTTAGACGTTACGTTCGTCAGTAATCGATACGAAGGCCCTTAGTCCTAATAAACCAAATCCATCCAATAAAGGGTTCACTAATTAAGAGCGTGCTCGACCACACCCTAGCAACGATACGTCGGAGCACCCCTCAGGAGCTCCATAGTTCGTTGGTACGTGCGTATACATAAATAGGCATAGACAAAGCATTTACGTACCCTTTCCTTCTGTGATTGTCAACCGATTTTCATTTATTTAATAAGACTACAAAAAGAGATTATCAATTGACTCCATACAGAGGAGGGCCGTTCGGATTGTCGATAATCCCATTCTCACGGATCGTTTGGAACCTCTGGGTCTGCGGAGGGACTTCGGTTCCCTCTGTATTTTGTACCGTATGTTCCATGGGGAGTGCTCTGAGGAATTGTTCGAGATGATACCGGCATCTCGTTTTTACCATCGCACCGCCCGCCACCGGAGTAGAGTNCCGGAACGCACGGAGATGTGGGAAAAAGGATATAGTCTGTGACACGATACCTTTTTACCGCCAAATATGAAAAACATAAAAATAATTTATAATGTGATAATAACTAATTTAATGTAATTACTTTATGCCGCTACAACAATAAAATTTATATTGTTCCAACTGTGTTGTTAATTACATAAAACACAACCAGGCGAAATAAAGAAGGGACTCTATATGCACTCCCTCAGTATACTTAGCCTTTGGCAGCTCTCTACTACCCATGGAGTTAATAAGTACCGGTAAAATGGGGCGATTAGGGATTGAAAGGCGAATCGGGAAAAAACCGGGAAAATCTTTCGACGCTCAATATAAGTTTTATATTCGTTGCAAAATCTTCCATTTTTTTGTAGTTTAATAGTAGAATGTTGAAAGTTCACAAAACAACTCTGAATATGCATGATAATAGCTGCTAACTTATAAAAAATCGCGTTTCAAATTAACTTCCTGTGGTGGTAATTATTTTAGTGCTAGAAACTTTGCTCTCTTTTATTTATTTGATAATAATAGAAGACGACTATGATTTATAAACGTTATTTAGTGTTTGAACCAGCATATATATTAAAGGTAAGTCTCAGTTGTTATTGGTTTTAATGTATTTGATTAAATAAAAATACATGTAAA